>SEMN01000427.1:0-450710 GCA_005408345.1 Macquaria australasica | reverse complement strand
TACCAACTGTTCTCTGTGAAAACTCTGTAACTGTTTAACAGTCAGGTTACTAATTGAAGCTCTGCCTCTTTTTAACACTTCTCTCACTTATTATAATATTGATATTATTATATTTCATTTTTATGGATATTTGCAGGTATTGTTCATCTTATATTGATTTGAGATTGAATTTGGAAAAAAATAATGCAGCTAAACATAAATAAAATTAAAGATTAATAAAATAAAGGGGGAAAACTAAGTTTGTGAGGGAAACTGAATGTGCCTGTTCATATTTCATCCCAGTGGTTTTCCTTAGTTAGAGGCCACTTGAGGGTTCAAACCTGTAGTGTTTCAAACAATGCATCGGTTTGGGATAGTGCATTCATATGTATTGGGATGAAAATGGAAGACAAAGTCAAGTTTGTAAGTCACACGCCTGTCTCGGGTTTTGGTAGTCCGAAGTTAAGACAGGTAGGTCCCAAGTTTAGTCCCAAGTCAACACCAACAAGTAACAAGTCAAGTCCTAAACTTTGTGTTTCGACTTCTAAACAAGTCATTATCTGCCATTCACCAAATGTAAATGCTGAAAGTCGAACGTCTGGAAAATCATGTATTTGAAGCAATGGCTGTACAATTATCAAATGTAAAGTATTTGTGTTCTATTAAGCCATTACAGAAGAACATATGCAAAAATGTTTAGATGACATGTCAGAATGACTTTTTATTATTATTATTTTTTTTTATATTTAGTTTATTTCTTGGGGACAGTGCATATTAAGAAACATTACTGTAAATATGCCAGAATTAGCTGGGAGGGTTAGATTGGCTAGATAGGCAGCCTAAGGTCAATCTAAAATCAAGAAAGACAGATATGAGCAACATGACAACAATAGCACTAAGGTAGGTCAAGCATCAGGGCAGTTTAGAAGCATACAAGTTCTATATTGACAGACATTTGCCAAGTGATGAAGGCATCCAAACTAGTGCTGACAGATTTGATGGTTTATAAGCCATGTTCTTAAGTGTCTAGAAAAGGACCTGTAAGTGCTGAGTTCCCTGATGTGGACTGGTACAGCTTTCCATTCATGTGCTGCTTTAATTGAAAAGGCAGATTGACTGAAAGCGGATAATGTACTTAGTACTATACTGAAACATATAAATATAAAATTAACAGTAGGGAAGCCCGTTCAATGTAAATGGATACACAAGTTTAACTGGACACTAACATGCTGACATGATTATTTTACTGTCTACAATGTATTTTACAAATGTCAGACAAAAATAGGAGCATAAATGCAAAGTACTTTTGTTCATTCGCTCTGGGAAGAGGTTTTGGACAGTACTGATAAATGTCTGGGTCAGCATGTGCAGATCACAGAGGTTATGGTTGGTGAGACACCAGGCTGAATGAACTAATCTTTCAAAACATAACAATACAGTTATTGATTGACTGCCTGTCTGATTCAAAGGCTTCAGAAAAGCTCTGGGTATTAATGCTTTTGATATTAGACAGTGAATTGATTTACTGTCATACAATCTAATGCCAATATTGGACAATAGAATTTCTTGAAAATCTTGTGTTATTCCAGTCCAAGTTTACTTTCTTAAACTTGATTCCACCAGGTAACGTGTGTTTGAAAAGTGTGTCTCCATTTTCCTCTGTGTGAAATCTCTTAGTGTGTGCAGTATATTGTGCTGTTTGCTACGGTTAAGCTTTGTATGCTATAAAATGTATTCATCATCCTCTTCTGCACCACAGACAGCTGGCCTTCCTAACACTTGTGCCCACTCACTCACTCGTAAGTGCTGTAACACACATTTAGAGCATTCAAAGAAACACTTACATTTACATATACTTAACATAAAGTCAATCCTAACAGGTAACAAGGTCCCAGACCTACAGACCATCCTGTGTATTTGAGACATTAATCTGCTGTGTTTTTAAACGACATTTTTTGATGCATCCTAAGTTTTTAGCAGCATGGACCAAAGTCCATTCACCTGCATTGTACTGGAGGGGTGGAATGAGATCTTAGCACCTCATCACATAATAATGACATTTAAAGCTGCAATAATTGATTTTCTGGCAACTTGGTGGCAGAAGATCTCCAGAAGTGAAAAACACACAGCCCAAATATATTTCATGATAAAGTTATTATTGCTAATGTCTTAGAAAACAGCTGCCTACTTCTACAATCAGCAGAAACAGAGCAACATTAGCAGCGTTCATTCACTCTGCTTTTAGCTCTGGTTTGGTCTTCACCAACTTAAAAAAGTATCGGGTTCATTTGCTGCTAGATGCCAGCTAGTCTCTCACTTTGTATGTTTGCTGGGTAGTGTACAGTGGTGTTTTGCTAGAAACCTAAATCCAAAACTGGCCAGAACTATGGGGAACTGCATAGCTGGTGAGAATTCCCTATAGGTTCATCATTACGAAAGACTCCTTTCACATTACACTTAGTCATTGGAAAACTATTAACTAGTGGGACATTTAAAGGGGTATATAAATGATTTAGTATTGCACTTTGTCGTGGAAAAACTGCCTTTACTCTTAAGTTGAACAAAATGCAAGAAACACTTACAGGTCGTTGACAAAAATATATTGTACAATAGGAGATAGACAACAGAAGTCACATGGTTCGATAGGTTTATGTTATGTCTCGTCGGTTGTGTTAAGTTCATGTCTGTCATATTTCTGTTTCCTGTTCTGGCGTGTCTGTTTTATTTTGAAAAGTCTAACCTTCCCTCTCGTTTCAGGTTCCTTTACTTCCAGTCCTTGTGTGTTTCCCGCCTGTGTGATTGTCTGCCCCGCCCCGATTGTTTCCACCTGTTCCCCATTACCTCTTGTGTATATATTGTCAGTGTCTCCCTGGTCTTGTTGCCAGATCGTTGCCATTCCCATGGTTTGTCACGTCGCGCTCTAAAAGAACCTTTTTTGTAAAGCACTTACATTTTCTTCAGTAAACAGTTAAAAGCCTGTCTGTCTCCTGCGTCCTGCATTTGGGTCTTTCCTGCCTTGCCTGGAAGCGTAACAGTACGATCTGGCCTGACATGGACCCAGCGGACGGAAGCTCAGTCAGATCAGCTCTGGCAGCCCAGGGATCTAGGATACAGCAACACGAGACTCAGCTGAACGCCATTGGACGCGGAGTATCTGAAATCGCTGAGCGACAGAATGAACTACAGTCATCCGTCGCGAATCAAGTAAGCCGTCTGGCTGCACAGCTGCAGCTCGTCTTGGGCCGCCTGGAGGGTCTTGCTTCACCCCAGCCCGTACCACCAGCGCCTGTCCAATTGCTAACTCCGACATCCCGACCAGAAGTCGTCCCACGCCCCGTCCAACTAGCCCATCCAGAGAAGTATTCGGGTAATTCGGGTGAGTGCCGATCCTTCCTAGTACAATGCGAACTGCACTTCAAGAATGACCCTGCTGCCTTTCGCTCAGAGCACTCCAAAGTGGCATTTATGATTTCTCACCTGACCGGGCGGGCGGCGGCGTGGGCCACAGCCGAGTGGTCTCGCGGATCCGCCATTTGTCAAGACATAGAGGTTTTTTCACAGACTTTATCTAAATTATTTGACCATTCTTCCCCGGCTCGAGAGGCCTCTAGAGCGCTACTGGATTGAGGCAGAAGTCCAGGCGGGTAATTGATTACGCCATTGAGTTCCGCACCCTTGCCGCTGACAGCAGTTGGAACTCATCAGCCATGAAAGATGCATTTATTAACGGACTCGACGAAGAAATCAAGGACCAGATAGCCCCCCTTGAGATCCCGGAAGAATTCGAGGTTCTGGTGGACATAGCCGTCCGCATCGACAACCGGCTCCAGGAAAGGGAGGCGGAACGTCGTCGGTCCAGCCGAAGGCCATCCGGGGTTCAGGGAACACCGTGGGGGGTCCAGAAGTTCCACCGGTTCACAAGATCCATGACTGCAGGCACGGAGGATCGGGTGCCATCTACAGGACGGGAGGAGCCCATGCAGCTGGGACGCACTAAGCTAGCCCCCGAAGAGCGACAACGCCGTTTTAAGGAGGGGGTTTCCTTCTATTGCGGGCAGTCTGGGCACCAGGTGGTTTCCTGCCCGTTAAAAGAGGAGGCTCACCAGGAATGAGGAGGATACTGGTGAGCCAATTTCAGAACAGAACCTTTCCTCCACGAAATCTGACTGCAGTAACCCTGTACATTGATGGTAACACTATTCCATTACAGGCACTTATAGACTCTGGGGCTGACGAGAGTTTAATGGACAAGGAATTGGCCAAGAGTATAGGCCTGGGGACTCAAACTCTCAGTCAGCCTGTTTGTGCTAGATCTTTGGATGGGGGGCTGCTTAGCAGAGTAACTCATCAGACTCAACCTGTCAAACTAATTATAGACTCATGTCATAGTAAAACCATTCAATTTCATCTTTTCGAGTGTGCTCAACATCCTCTGATTTTGGGCTTCCCAAGGCTGAAACGACATAACCCTCGTATAGTTTGGGCCACATGGAAGATAAAGGAGTGGGATCCTGCCTGTCACGTCTCTTGTCTTGTTGTGTCTCCTTCTGTCCCCAGGTCATCAGAGCCAGCAGGAATTACCTCACCGGATCTAGTCCTGAGGGATTATCCGGATTTATCCAAAGTTCCCCGATGTTACCATGATTTGCGTGAGGTCTTCAATAAAGCCAAGGCCACAGCTCTGCCCCCTCATCGTCCATGGGATTGTGCCATAGACCTCCTACCAGGGGCTCCCATCCCCAAGGCCCGGCTCTATGCCATCTCCGGCCCGGAGAGGAAGGCCATGGAGGAGTACATTGAGGCATCGCTGAGGTCCGGCATCATCCGTCCTTCTTCCTCGCCGGCCGGAGCCGGTTTCTTCTTTGTTGGGAAAAAGGATGGATCGCTCCGGCCGTGTATCGACTACAGCGCCTTAAATGACATCACGGTCAAGAACAGGTACCCACTTCCACTTATCTCCTCCGCCTTCGAGCTGCTCCAGCAGGCTCGAATCTTCACCAAGCTGGACCTGCGGAACGCTTACCACCTGGTGAGGATTAGGGAGGGGGATGAGTGGAAGACGGGGTTCAACACCCCCACAGGTCACTATGAATATCTGGTGATGCCTTTCGGTCTTACAAATGCACCCGCCGTCTTCCAGTCATTTGTAAATGAAATACTTCGTGAATACCTCAATGACTTTGTCTTTGTGTATTTAGATGACATACTCATCTTCTCTCCCGATCCCGTGATCCATCAGCGTCATGTCCGCCAGGTCCTGGCTCGCCTGCTGGAGAATCAGCTGTATGTGAAGGCGGAGAAGTGCGAGTTCCATGCCTCCTCAGTCTCCTTTCTGGGATTCATTATTGCGGAGAACCATGTCAGGATGGACCCGGAGAAGGTTAGTGCGGTCACCAACTGGGGTCCGCTCACATCACGGAAAAAAATCCAACAGTTCTTAGGGTTTGCAAACTTCTATAGAAAATTCATTAGGAACTTTAGCGCCGTGGCGGCGCCGCTCCATGCACTAACCTCTCCCAAGGTTCCGTTTCAGTGGGGTCCACAGGCTGAGGAGGCCTTCCAACGGTTAAAGACACTTTTTACCACGGCTCCTGTCTTGACCATACCGGACACGAAGCGACAGTTCCTGGTGGAAGTGGACGCTTCAAACGAGGGTGTCGGGGCTGTCCTGTCGCAGCGCTCGGCCACTGACAACCGTATTCACCCATGTGCCTTTCTCTCCCGTAAACTGTCACCAGCGGAGCGCAATTACGACGTCGGGAACCGGGAATTGCTGGCCGTTAAGGTGGCATTGGAGGAGTGGCGTCATTGGTTGGAGGGGGCAGAGCAGCCGTTCATCGTCTGGACGGACCATAAGAACTTGGAATATCTTAAAAAAGCAAAGAGACTCAACTCACGTCAAGCAAGGTGGGCACTTTTTTTTAGCCGGTTCCGGTTCACCCTCTCATACAGGCCGGGATCGCAGAACACCAAACCGGATGTTCTGTCCCGTCTGCATGAACCGGAACCAACTGCTAAGGAACCTGAACCTATCCTACCACCTGACCGTGTGGTAGGATTGGTAACTTGGCAGATAGAAAAAGATGTGCAGAGGGCGTGCAGTGGTGTACCCACTCCTGAGGGTTGTCCCCCCAACCGGTTGTATGTACCGGAAGGGTGGTGATCTCAGGTTATCCACTGGGCACATACCTCGCGGCTCACATGCCACCCTGGAACTAGTAGAACCACTTTTGTGGTTCGGCAAAGGTTCTGGTGGTCGTCCCTCGCCAGGGATGTGGCTGAATACGTGGCTGCCTGCTCTGTCTGCGCCCAGAGTAAGGCGTCGAGGCAGGCCCGGGTCGGGCTTTTGCAGCCCTTACCTGTACCGCATCGGCCTTGGTCACACATTTCTGTAGACTTTGTCACGGGTCTGCCTCCGTCTGGAGGACACACGACAGTGTTGACGGTGGTAGACAGGTTCTCCAAGATGACTCACTTCATCCCATTGCCTAAATTGCCCACAGCAAAAGAAACGGCGGAGATTATGATTAATCAGGTCATTCGCATTCATGGTCTTCCTGCAGACATTGTATCAGATAGAGGTCCCCAGTTTAGTTCCATGTTTTGGAAAGAATTTTGTCATCTCCTAGGTGCCACCGTTAGCCTGTCGTCTGGTTATCACCCAGAGTCCAATGGCCAGACAGAGCGCCTCAATCAAGAACTGGAGACCGGCTTGAGATGTCTGGTGGCTCAGAACCAGACGTCATGGAGTAAACATCTTACTTGGGTGGAGTACGCCCATAATACGCTCCCTTCTGCAGCCACCGGTCTCTCGCCGTTCCAGGCAGCCCATGGGTACCAACCTCCACTCTTTCCCGCTAATGAAAAGGAGGTGACGGTACCATCAGCCCACGCCCTGGTGAGGAGATGCAGGAAGATCTGGGCGGCCACTCGCCGGATACTCCTGAGGGGGCAAGCCCGCATGAAGAGAGCGGCCGATCGTCGCCGGCCGGCGCCATCGTACACCCCGGGACAGAGGGTGTGGTTATCCTCTAAAGACCTGCCTCTCCATGTGCACACCAGAAAGCTTGCTCCCAGGTTTGTGGGACCCTTCCCAGTCTCCAAAGTGATTAATCCTGTGGCCGTACGACTTAAACTCCCCAGGTCCCTCCGGGTGCATCCCACCTTCCACGTAAGCAGGGTAAAACCGGTCCGTGAAAGTCCACTGATGCCACCCACCAAGCCTCCACCGCCGCCTAAGATGATAGAAGGGGGTCCCGTTTATAAGGTCAAGAGACTGCTGGCGGTGAGGAAGAGGGGCCGGGGGAGACGGACCTGAGGAACTGTCCTGGGTACCGACCAGTTTTATTGTTGACCAGAGCTTAATTGATGACTTCTATCAGCTTCACCCAGATCAAGCTGGACCGTCGGGAGCCGGTCCTAAAGGGGGGGGTACTGTTATGTCTCGTCGGTTGTGTTAAGTTCATGTCTGTCATATTTCTGTTTCCTGTTCTGGCGTGTCTGTTTTATTTTGAAAAATCTCACCTTCCCTCTCGTTTCAGGTTCCTTTACTTCCAGTCCTTGTGTGTTTCCCGCCTGTTTGATTGTCTGCCCCGCCCCGATTGTTTCCACCTGTTCCCCATTACCTCTTGTGTATATATTGTCAGTGTCTCCCTGGTCTTGTTGCCAGATCGTTGCCATTCCCATGGTTTGTCACGTCACGCTCTAAAAGAACCTTTTTTGTAAAGCACTTACATTTTCTTCAGTAAACAGTTAAAAGCCTGTCTGTCTCCTGCGTCCTGCATTTGGGTCTTTCCTGCCTTGCCTGGAAGCGTAACAGTTTAAACCTCTAGGAACTTTCAAAAACATACCAAGACCCTTAATGCACACTTGGGGAACATAAAGCATCTCTGTACCATAACAAAATCCTCGTATTACCATCTGCCGAGCAGAAACGTTTCCATATAAGGACCTACATTCCACCATATAGCTGACCTTTTTGACACAACAAAGTTTACTTTCACAACTTATAACCCCACAGCCCCGTCTGGTACTTTCTCATCCACCGTGTGGGAGACAGTTCCACATGTTTTCCATTGAAAAGTTCAGTGAAGCAGCTGTGCACTGCTTAGTTAACCAGTTAACCAGACATTTGCATACATTTGTAAAGTACTTGATTACAGTTATATATATATTATTATTATATATAGGGATCATAGTTTGGGTTAAAATAAGTACTTAGTTAAGGTTGGGGGACCTTCGTCTTCATGGTTACAATGATAAACATATGGTGAAGGTTGGTGAACCATCGTGATCATGGTTTAAAAAACAAGACTGACTGTTGGTTTGAAACAGGAAATGAACAGTGATCTCCCCCGTGTTAAAGTCAGACGTCTTGTCACGTCACCTGACTTCCTCCTTTGCTCCCGTCCTAATTACTATGGCAGCTAGATTCACCTGAATGTAAACAGACACTTGCTGAAACGACTGATGCTGTTTCTTTTCCTGTTAGTCCCTACTAGTATGTATCAGGATCCAAAAACACTGGATCCTACTTTTCCCATAATGCAGCTCAATAGTTAATAGTTAATCTTTCATTAAACCCTCCCTGCCAGGTAAATAAATGCCCATGTCTTTCAAACTCCATGCACCCATTTACATTTTCACGCGCTGAGTAATCGTCTTTGTGGGGAGTAAACTTTACATATATGTATACATATATTTATATATATATATATGTATATATATATATATATATACATACATAAATATTCATGCATAGCTTCTGTCTGAACATTGAGTCATTTTTCTGTGTGTGTGACAGGTGGGTAATTTTTCCATTTGACTCAAATGGGTTATGATGTCTAAGAAAAACAAGTCAAAGGATTTATAGTTATCCTGAGACGTGACGGCAGAAAAAGTCTATTAGCTGCACAAACAAAACAAGTTTGAGTTTATTTGTTCAGTGATAAAACAGCAGCTGAGTGACAAAGAAAATACAATTGATAAAATGTGATGGTAGAAAAACAAGAAAGAGAAAAGGTGCAATTGATCATATGAACAAGTGAAATTAAAAAAGCAACAATGGGCCTATAGAAACATCTTCAGACGAAAATAAGAAAATCAGGATGACAGGCTGAGACACAGATGCATCTGCATCAGAATCTAAATGATGACACAAACAGCGTGGTGCGTAACTGAGGCATAATAAGATTCTTATAAGATTACAAGGGGAATAAATATATACTGGATTAAATCAGCTCCAATGCAGTGAAAAAATCAATGAGTATTAAGATCATCAGGATCTATCTTGTTATGGTATAAAATTCCTAATCTACATCAGTATTGAAAGGAATCTGTAAATACACTTTTGACTTACATCCTTTAAACACTCATCTATGTAATTCCAGTGAAGCACCTCGCTATACCAATACTGTATAGATATATATACAATACAATATAAAGAGAAGTCGATAGAAGTATATATTAGACTCGCACTAACCATGTATAGCATATTACCAGGCAGTATCATTTTATTTAGATATAATTTAGATTCCGAGTATTTATCTGTTTCTTCTTATCACGTGAAATAATTAGCCAGTGACGTGACATTATTGTGTCACTTATTTTGTCATTTATGTAGTTTACACAATCTAAGAGATTGCATAGATATTATCATACTCCAATAAGAATCTATTCAATGAATGAGTATTTCGAGTTTTCAAGCATTTGGTATTACACACCTTTCAGGCCACTAGAGTGCAGGGCACACTAACACGTTATGCAGGTATGGAGTGGAAATAAAGCAATATGCTTCATTATCCTCCCACAATATGAAGCTGTAGGCCACATAAAGATGATAACATATGAATTCAAGATGTTTTACTTTACTTACTTTGATAATTGTGTTGATGTTAGTGTGTATACTAAACAAAAATCTACCAACTCATATGGACATTGTATATTGACAGTAGCAGAAATAAGAAATGACCTGGAGACGAAGTATTGAAATGAAAATGCAAAACACTAACAGGCACTAAAAGTTGAAAGAATGATCAACCAAACTGCAGCAGTGAGTCCACAGGCAGCAGGAACAATATCTACAGGCTAATATCTACTGCCTGACTCTGGTACATGATCAAATCTGGCGAACCCCAAAGCCCCCAAGTGGTCTCTTCAGTATTCTTCGACACACAGGCTGCAGTTTGGCATGTGAGTATGTGAGCAAGTATGTACAAGAGCTGGTATCAGCAGCAGCTAAGTTGAGTCGAGTTGGGTATACAGGTTTGTAGTACTAAACAGTCTCAGCAGGGAGTGCATACAGCTACGGTATGTAACACATGCAAGCTTGGTGTGAATCAAAAACTAAAACTCAACACCATGCTTCTCAGGAGAAGAGAAGTGTAGCGTACCCACTGCTACCCTCCCCTGGGCCCGCCAACAGAGACACACACACACACTGTTCTCGGGTATAACCCGTAGGTTTCTTTAATCACGCTTATCTGCCCGGGCTCTCTCTCTCGCTCCACCCGCGCACTCCCACGGCTGTGGTCCTCTGTCCGGCGTGTCGTTCATCCAGGCCAACTGCACTCCCGTCCTCAGGGCTGCTACTGCTTAAGCACACACATCAACCCCTGATGCGCTGCACCTGTGCCTCCCCGGGCGACCCGCCCCGAGCTCCAGAGCCACTCCCCCACTTCTCCCTCTCTGCAGCCACGCTCCAACCACGCCCCACCACCACAAGAAGCAATGAAGGATTCCCTTTCCATGCAAGGCCATGGTCCAACCCTGTCTGCTAGAAATGACATTTATGTACAACCAATTTGTAACAATATTTTTTGAAAGAAACACAATGCCCAGATTACACTTTTACAACATAATGGGGAAGTGTTTGAAATGAGTGTATCTGCAAAATCACAAAATGTTCATACTGAATGTAACTGCAAAATGTTCAATCACAATGTATTTCATAACTTTTCCTACAGTATCCACTTGTAGTAACTAAAACATTAAAGGTTTTTATGGTTATGTTTGGCCAACTCAAAGCACCTGGTTAAGGTCTTGGTTAAATATTTAAAAACTCAATGCAGACTGCACGAGACAGGACAAGTTCACCTTTTCAGTATTAAAAAAAAACAAAACACCATCTTTCCCTAACCTTAACCTAAGTGTTTTTGTTGCATAAATATAACATCACACAGGATGCAAAATGCTAACCCCATCAATGTATCAAAGTGTCAAAGCATCACTACCCCAACCACCTCCTTATGACTTCTGTGCGGTACAAGAATGCAACACTTCTTTGCATGGAAAAAATGTTGGCAGTGAACATGATCCACACAGCAATTACCTTTCCTCCACAATGTATTTGGCTCTAAACCATGGGCATTGATGTGTTGCTATGACAGCCTCCACTCTTCTGGTTTCAGTCTTTCCAGCAGATGTTGGAACCTGCTGCAGGGATTTGCTCCCATTCAGCCACAGCAGCACTGGTGATGATGTAGGGTGATAAGGCCTGGCTCGCAGTTGACATCCAGTTCATTCCAAAGTTTTTGTATGTGGTTGAGGTCAGTCAAGTTCTTCCGCACCAAATTGGGAAAACCAGTCCCTTCAACCAGTTTAAACCAGGAAACACAGACCCAGTATAAAAGTACACTAAAGGATCTTTTGGCCATATAGGGTATACTCCCTTATCTTGTCATTTAGGGTTATGTTGAGGATTTTGCACACAAGCACATGACAGTTGAGTTTTATAAAATCTGTATATATGAGATAAAACTGTAAACTACAGTGAGATTTACAGAAATGTGTCTACCTTCATGTGCATCACATCATGACATTTTCTTGAAGAAAATGAAAGAAATAGTAAACCTGTCAACTTTCTCACCCATTTGGAGTTTGCACTTCAGGTATTGAACAAACCTTCTGACTGACAGGTGATCTCTGAGATGTGCAGCATTGGAACACCAAAGCAACGGGATCTTAGCACCACAGATGGAGACACACTGAAAAGAAAATCAGTGATCTCAAGGACTAGCACTTAAATGTTGTGACGTAGGCTAAAACACTCTGATCATTACTGAAGCATCTCGAGGTAATAAAAGCTCCTTCCTCATCAGTATTTTATCCCTAACCAAGTCAGAGAGAGCTGCTGCTGTCATGTCTTCCTCCTCACAGCTCTGTTCTCATTGCTGGAAACATGCTTCTGTGCAACATTAATAAGCTTTTGACAGAATAGTAACAGTAAACGTTCAAAAGGAATAAAGACAATGAAGATGTACATTATATTTTTGCCTTTATGAATGTGCATCTGCATTCTTCAGCTACTCTGGAGACACAGTATGTTTTGCCTATGGGCATGCTGTCAGGTATTAAACACTGCACAGAATTTTCAAACGGGACTATTTTTAAACTCTCCTGCCAATTTGCAGTCTCTCTGGGTCATTACCACCAGAATAACTATGCTAATTGTTTAATAAGCGCACTTTGCTCTGCATCAAAGGAGAGATTTTTGCATACTTTTCCCCACAAGTTCAAAGCTGTCCTTATGCTGAACAAATGGCCCTGACTGTGGAGGCTGCTTTTAAATGCACCAAAGAGATCCGGGTTAGAACATGGCCATGTAACTGCATGATTAAAACAAGGTTATCAAAGTCGAAAGCATAGCGCTTTTGTCATGTATTTGCTATTAAAAGCCTATAGGCTCCTTCTGTGCTCTGTGCTCCAGGCCTTATAGATCTTAATTGGGCACTGGTGTCAAGTACTTAGGTACTAGCTAATGTGATTTAATTTATTCACTTTCTTCTAGACACAAAAACCTCCGCCTACACAATGAGAAAATCACTTTTTTGTGTGTGTCTTTTGAGTAAGTCCTCCAATTGTCCCCAGCAGATTTCTTAATTCAGAGGAAAAATTCCAGCCAAGGTTGATTGAGTTGGGTCTCTAATCTCTCTCTGCTCTTAGTGTGGGTGGGGGTTGGGGGCGGTTTCTCCTTGAAGTTCACAGAAAAACAGTCTCTCCATACTGCTGCCTACCTGCCATGTGGCGTCTCCGGGGGGGCCGCGAGGAAGGAGGATTTTTGGCGTGACAGACACGGCATCGGCCTCAGCTAAGGAAGCAGAAACCCTTGGAGGTCTGAGTTGACTGGCAGTTAGTCGACAAGGTCATGATAGCAAAACTGGCTGCATGGCTCAGAGCCACTGCATTAATCCTCTCACTCTGCCTGCCTGCGCCCACTTTTGACATTTCAGCCACTTGATTACATCACATCTTGCCCTCAAACGGGGAAAAAAGCATGAATGTTGCTGCATTTTATCATCAGTGGCAACATTTTTCAATGTTTATGGCATTGAAATTGAACATCTAATAGTCTTTCCACAGAATTCTTTTTTATCAGACCATTTTCTATTAACTTTTGAATTCCTATTACTGGACTACACGCCATTAGGCAAACATTCCTACACTAGATGTCTATCTGATAGTGCTGTAGCTAAATTTAAGGAAGTGATTCCATCGGCATTAAATTCAGTTCCATGTCTCAATGTAACAGATGACTCTTATGCTAACTTTAGTCCCTCCCAAATTGATCATCTTGTTGATAGTGCTGCAGGCTCACTACGAATAACACTCGACTCTATCGCCCCTCTAAAAAAGAAGATAATAAAACAGGAGGTTAGCTCCATGGTATAACCTGCAAACCCGCAAATTAAAACAAACATCGCGAAAACTTGAAAGGAAATGGCGTTCCACCAATCTGGAAGAATCACGTTTAGCCTGGCAAGTTAGTCTTAAAATTTATAGGAAGGCCCTCCGTAATGCCAGAGCAGCTTACTACTCATCATTAATAGAGGAAAATAAGAACAACCCCAGGTTTCTGTTCAGCACTGTAGCCAGGCTGACAGAGAGTCACAGCTCTGTTGAGCCATGTATTCCTATAGACCTCAGTAGTAATGACTTTATGAGCTTCTTTAATGATAAAATTCTAACTATTAGAGACAAAATTCAGCACCTCCTGCCCTCAGTTGGTACTGACTTATCTTCAAACACAGGAACCTTAGAAACAACTGTAAAACCTGTACATTTAGACTGCTTTTCTCCCATCAACCTTAATCAACTAACTTCCATGATTTCCTCATCTAGGCCATCAACGTGTCTCTTGGACCCCGTCCCAACTAGGCTGCTTAAAGAAATTTTACCCTTAGTTAGCACTTATTTACTAGATATGATCAATCTGTCCTTATTAAAAGGCTATGTGCCACAGTCCTTTAAAGTAGCTGTAATTAAGCCTCTTCTTAAAAAGCCCACTCTTGATCCAGGGATTTTGTCAAATTATAGACCTATATCTAACCCTCCTTTTCTCTCTAAGGTCCTTGAGAAAGCAGTCGCCAATCAGTTGTGTGACTTTCTACACAACAACAAGCTGTTTGAGGATTTTCAGTCAGGATTTAGAGTGCATCATAGCACAGAGACAGCACTGGTGAAAGTTACAAATGACCTTCTAATTGCATCAGACAAAGGACTTGTCTCTGTACTTGTCTTACTAGATCTTAGTGCTGCATTCGATACCATTGACCATCACATTCTATTACAGAGACTAGAACATTTTATTGGCATTAAAGGTACTGCACTAAGCTGGTTTAAATCCTATTTATCAGATCGATATCAGTTTGTACACGTTAATGATGAATCCTCTATGCACGCCAAAGTTAGTCACGGAGTTCCACAAGGTTCTGTGCTTGGACCAATTCTATTTACCTTGTATATGCTTCCTTTAGGCAATATTATTAGGAAGCACTCCATACATTTTCATTGTTATGCAGATGATACCCAATTATATTTATCGATCAAGCCAGATGAAACCAATCAATTAGCTAAACTTCAAGCATGCCTTAAGGACATAAAAACCTGGATGACCTGCAATTTTCTGATGTTAAACTCAGACAAAACCGAAGTTATTGTACTTGGCCCCGAACACCTTCGAAACACATTATCTAAAGATATAGTTTCTCTAGATGGCATTGCCCTGGCCTCCAGCGAAACCGTAAGGAATCTTGGAGTTATCTTTGATCAGGATATGTCCTTTAACCTAACCCTAACCCTTCACAAAATCCCTAACATACATAAACCTGACCCTTTGCAAAATCCTCAACATAACCCTAAACCTAACCCTTCATCAAATCCCTAACGTATCACTAACCCTGATCCTTTACGAAATCCCAAACATACCTAATACTAACCCTTCACAAAATCCCTAAAACCATAACCCTAACCCCCCATGAAATCCTCAACATACCCTTACCCGCCCATTCACAAAATCCTACAACATGCCTAATCCTAAACCTGACCACAATTCAATATTTCAACCCTAACCCAACCCACTCCTCCAGAGACCACTCACTCCTGTGCATATGTTTATTTGATTGGTAAACATAATGATAGGTGAATTTCATTTTCTTAGTTGGTAACCTAGAAGCATTTCAAATCAGTCCCTTGGGACCTCATATATTTACAATACAACAGGGGCTGTTAGTAAAAGGTCTCAAGGCACCAAAATATTCATCCTTTGCCGAAATAGAACGTCCCTCATGAGCAATGAATCATCCACCCACTGTGTTATGTCAGATTTTGTAAAGTAAGAAAGTAGACATTTCATGAATAGAATCTCTCTCTCTCCTTCCCACCTCCCTCCATTTCAGTCATCCTCCCGCTCCTCTTTTCTCATTTTACTCAGTGTTTAATGTTTAATTTAAACCTCCAGTGCAGAGCGGAATCAACAAGACTGTGTCACAGCTGCAGCTGGCAAAGTTCCACAGTGCCCCCACATGGTAGTGAAGGGGATGTCCCCTGTGGCCAGACATGGAAAAGAGACAAGCCTCCTGTTTGCTAAGGAGGTGTAAGGCGCAGCAGGCACAGTTCTGCCATAGCCGGAGGGGCTTTGCTATGTTTAGTCAGGAAGCCATTCTGTAAGTTGTCATTACGTAGTCTCCAATCCCCCCTTCTCCTCCTGTTATAGACAGCTGGCATGAATGTGTGCGGAGGGAAGAGGAGAGAGGAGAGAGGGGAGGGAGGGGGAAGTGTTAGAGGTATGATTATAGACATCCCTGTTGTGCAGACAGATACTGAGGCCTCTGTAGTGAAGGTTGAGGCTGACAGAGACCCCAACACCCGAACAGCTGAGTCCTAGATGGATTTCATGCTCCTTTTATCCAACATCATTATTAATGTTCAGTCTTAGTGCATCAGTCTCTCTTAGCAAGATCAAACTGACAGTCTTAAATATGGGGGCAGACTCAGTAATAAATTGTCTTTGCTTAAAGCTGCACTGATCAATATTTTTTACATTGGATCAAATGACTATTATTGTCAGCTATTTTAATTTAATAGAATGAGTTTTGTCCTCTGTTCTGGTTAATTCTAGTGAGGCTATACAGAGGAAGGTGAAGGTATATTTACAATTGATAATCAGTTGTAAACACAGGCTGCAAAGTGTCGTTTATAGAAATAAAATGTATTGTTGGTTTGGACATCAGGGCTCATGTTGCTGATGTTGTTCTGTTAGTGTGTACGTTGACATTTAATGCAATTTATTTTGTAGCCTAAAGGTGTTCTTTAATTAAACAGTCTCATCTTATATCATCATAAAACACGTTTTCTTTACCCGTCCTTCCCTTTGAAAAATGTAACGCAATAACGTTTAGTCAGTACTTTATTTAAGTACTTTTACTTTGACTTGAGTAAAATGTCTTCAAAGTAACGTAACTTTTACTTGAGTACAATATTCTAGTACTCTTTTCATCCCTGCAATTATTAGTGTCAGAAAAAGTCATTTATAATTTCTATTGTGTAGCCTGCAAGTCTGCAATCCAAAACAAGGTGTGCTTGCATTCAGAGGACTTTCTGGATAATTCCAGTTTATTACAATTGAGGTCTTATTTTCATAGTTTTGTCCATCATTCTGATCATTTATGACAACATTGAGGTTTGGGAACACGACGACATTGCTACAACAAAGTCAGGAAACAAGCGCATAACATGGCTTAGTCTGGAAAAGAAACCAACATGGCCTTTAACCATAGGGAATCACCACCCACAAGGAAAGGAGTAGTGGTTAAAGGCAGAGGACTTGGTAGAAGTGGCAACATGCAACTGAGCAAACCTTAAAGCCAAGTTATAGTAACAGTGCATCACTGTGAATATCAGTTCAGTCACCTGGAAAATATCAGAGGATAGCATCAGTAGCGTCAGCTCCTGTCAATATGTGAAGCTCTGACTGATGTGGATGTTGACATAAAGCAGAGCAGGAGCACAGTGATTGGTTGAGTGCTAAACTAAATTTACTCATTTACAGTGTCTACCCAGGAGAGAAGGGGGGCTGCCTGGCTGGCATTTGACGATGGCTTTGGCAAATGACTATGTGTAATATTAAAGGTGTCACTTATAGTGATGAACTACCAGATCATTTTCACCAACTCTGCAGTTTCCCACAGCTTTCCAGAGCTTTATAGTGTCTTTAAGCTCATTGTTTTGGTTTTATTGCCCTCAAACTCCGCTCTCATCAACATTGTTTTTAGTAGCAGCAGGCAGCTGATAAAGCCACTGTACACTACCTGCTCAGCAGCAAACAGAAGACAAACACAGTTAAAGACTAGCTGGTGAACATAGTGGAGCATTAAGCAGCTAAAGAGCCAGATATGTTTCTCAGAAGTTGGTGGAGAGCAAAAACCAGAGCTAAAAGGAGAGTGAATATTGGACACAAACATGAGTTCAAATGAATGTTAATGTTGCTCTTTGCTGTGTTTTCCAACACGTTCGCCATATCAACTTTATAAGGTATGTCAGAGTTGTGTTTTCAGTTTGTTCTGAAAGTGGCCAAAAATTCATTAATGAAGCTTCAAAGAGTAACTTAACACCAAGCTCTCTGGCTGAGAGTTTCAAGCCTGGTTTACCTCTGATCACAGCCAGCATCACTGATGGGTATAGTTGGGTGTGGTCACTATTTCAACCCTACACCTTACAACACATTTCCATCAGCAAAATGTTTTGTAGGAAAGATAATGTTGGGTGAGAGAAGGGGGGCTGCCTGGCTGTCTGACCTGAATCTGCCGTCTGATGCCCCTAGCTACACTGTGGGAGAAACACAAAATGTCAGAAATGTTTGTCTTTTTTTACTTTGAAGAGCTGTTTTTAAAGTCAGCTTGCTGCTTCTGTCTGACATCTGGAAGGATGTAACAGAGGAGTTTCTCTGGTCAGAATTGTGTCAGCTTAGACTTCATTTTTAACCTTGATTTGCATCACTCAGAAAAGTTTATTTTAAAGTGCTTTGTTTGTCTGTGGGAAGACCCTAACCCTAACCCGAACCAGTTCTTCCAGTGACACATTTTGATCTGTATGTATAACTGAAGTATTGTTTTATTTTTTATTAATACCATTAGTGGGCTTAGCAGTATAAGTATCACTAGTATTGTTATCCTGTATTTTAGTCTTCCATGATTGATTTCTCATCCTTGGTGTTGGGACCTCATATAGGCTCTCCCGAGGGACTTTAAAGATTGATATTTGTTTAATACAGTTTTTCTGAAAAAACACAAGAATATGAAATGAAAGTATATATGTGTGAGCTCTTTTTAAAGAATTACATCTTCAGTTGGAACCAATGGGCTTGGAGTTGAGAGTCACAGAAAGTTAGAGAAATGGACGAACACATCGTTGGCTTTGGCCAAATATTTTGGTCAAAAAACGCATTTCTTGATATGCATTTTCACTGCATATCAAGAGCTTTGAAGATTAGGAAAATGACACCAATACCAGATTAATAGGACTGTGTGGTTTAGATGTTATTATATTAAATATAACACAACAACACAGAGCAATTGCTGTGCATCTGTGTGGTGTTGGAAAGGAGATGTGAAGAGGTGGAAATTGTCAGTGTTTGTTTATTTGTAAGGATCCCCATTAGAGTGATATTCATTTTTGCAAACTCCACCCACTCTATCTGTAATTGTGCAGGCCAACAGTACTACCTTGAGAGAAAGGATTTTTTTGGGGGGGCAACAACTACAGCCCAGGATCTAAAGGTGTTGAGGTTCGTACCGAGGGCATGCATGAAGAGTTCCCGAGTCCTTCAAAATGTTCCTGGGTTGCTGGAATAGTTCCCACAGTCAAAAGGAACTAAAGGGAGATCTCTCACTGCCCTGCATCTATTTCAGGCTATAAAAGGCCACAGCACAGATAAAAGCACCCTCCATCAGATTTGTACTTTAGGCTTTTAGACACTTTGACTGCCCAATATCTCAGCCACCTGCAGACAAGTCCTGCTAATGATGCAAATATTTTGTTCTCCGACATTTTCTTTATGCCTCAAAAACAAGTCTCCAAGAAAAGAGACATAAGAGGAGCACAAGCCCGGGTTTCCCATTGAGAGCAGGGAGATAAAGATATCCAAGTGTTCTTTGAGAAAATGAGTTAATCCGCTACAGCGCGGCTCGATACAGGAAGCTGTCAGAGTCCACCACAGAAGATTAAGATACGGAGCTGTTGCTTGGATGTGTCTTTATGCACTTTTCTGCTGCTGCTGCTGCTACACAATATCAACATGATAAATGTGCAACCATTTAGGAAGCACATTTTGCTCAGTGGTTGCAGTTTCAAATTAAGAGCACCCAATGTCATTTCTTGCAATTACAAGTCCCACAGTTTATTTATCATTGTAGTAAAAGTAAAAA
Organism: Macquaria australasica; assembly: GCA_005408345.1. NCBI lineage: Eukaryota > Metazoa > Chordata > Actinopteri > Centrarchiformes > Percichthyidae > Macquaria > Macquaria australasica. Next base: position 431,031 of record SEMN01000427.1, on the reverse strand, counting down.
TCCTACAGTTTCTTTTTAATTTCCATTTTTGTTACACTGAACTTCCCAGAGATCACTGCAGTGTCTTCCTCTGTAGATTAATTTGAGGTTTGTAGGGGGTACCCTAAGTACATTTCATGCTGCTTTATACTGATACTGACATTTATTTGATAGCTTCAGTTACTAGTTACTTTGCAGATTTAGAATATTAATACAAAATATTAATCAACTAATAAATTGTGATGTATCATTATAGGTTAAGCTACCCAACAGTATATAAAGTAACAAAAAGTAGCCCCACCTTTACCAGCTGCATTAAAGTGATGTACACATTCATGCATTCTGAAATGGGCCATTCTGCATAATGAGTACTTTTACTTTTAGTACTTCACGTACATTTTGATTCTAATACTTTTACTTAAGTAAGATTTTCAATGCAGGACTTTTACTTGTAACAAAGTATTTATATACTGTGGTATTGCTACTTTTACTCAATTAAAATATCAGAAACTTCTTCCACAACTGATGAGATGTTACCCTCAGGGCCCTCTCTCAGCATCTTAACCTCCCATCATTTCTCCAGAGGGTGTTAATTATTCACTCCATGAGTTTCACAATGCTGACACTTTTGTGGATTCATGTCAGAATAAGAGGAAAGATCGTTGACCATAGACTGTAGTGATGATCAGGTTATACTGTATGTGAGCGAAGCATGTAATTGAACAGGTAGATCTATTTGGGGCACATAGCAGCAAATGTGATTTATGTTTATGCAGGGTGATTATGGCAACACTAGCTGCGGTTACATGGACAATATTTCTTCAACCTGATTAAAATCATTTTAATTAGAGATTCCAACTTAACTGTTTACATGGACGCTAAATAAAGGGATCTGAAAAGATGTGCGTGTACATGCCCTGAAGCATTTAATCAGATTATAACTCCTTTGCTGCTGAAAAATATAATAGGGTCCATGTAAACGCAGCTACTGATAGAGTCAGTCTTTTGGGTCCACCGATTACACCTACACCCCTGACCTGAAGGATGGGGGCCCCAGGCTCTAGACGGTTGCCTAGTTTAGCCCTGTTCCTCAGGCCATCAATGCTGCTGCTGCTCTGTGGTGGTTTTACTGCTCATGTTAACTACCCGCTTCTTCCTCTGTTAATAAACAGTGAAGGCGTCTGTTGTACGTTACAAGATTTGGGTAGCTAACATTATGTTTGAACAGCCTATGCAAACACTTCCATGAATCTGGGTCAGTATTGTGATGTCTTTTAGTGACATTTACATTTCTTCAAAAATGACACTGTTTCGTTTAACCTTTATTCAACCAGGTTAGTCCCACTGAGATAAAGGCCAAATCCAGTTTAATTTGGGGATTACTACCAATATAAGAATCTCTTTCAAAATATATCACCTACAAAATATATTAATATCCTACTAATTAACTAATTAACTTTGGAGTAATTTCTGCTTGGATTATGTTCACTGGTCATGTTTTTTCCAATCCAGGAAATGTGATATACTGTAAAGGCTTACACTCCTTAGTGCTATCACACCAGAGACCAGGGTTTGCGTCCTGCTAACCACGTGCTTCAAATACTGAAAAGTCAGCACTGCATTACTAAATAACAATAATTTAACCTCAGAAAAAAATAAATGCAGACTTCATGTCTACTGTGACAGATTGTACAACTCAAGCAAGTTTAAAGAGTCTGTTACAGTAATAGATTTTAGCACAATGAACGAAAACCAACGGATGCCAGAAACTGCAGAAAAAGTACATACTGAGCAGCATGGTTAGAAAAAATAGTGACCTTAACTAACTTCTTTGAGTTGCCTAAACAGAATTATAAAGGCATTGCTAAGTCTTTGTTGCCAGAAGTGGGTATTGTAGGAAAACACTGAATGTTTTGCAGATGCTTTCAGTATGAACAGCTGGCACTGCATTGGCATTAAACGGTTTGTAGATGTGTCAAATATAAAAACCTTCTACCCTTGCTATATCGATTCAAAACATAATCTACCCAACATTATGTTTCCTACAAAACATTTTGCTGATGGAAATGTGTTGTAAGGTGTAGGGTTGAAATAGTGACCACACCCAACTATACCCATCAGTGATGCTGGCTGTGATCAGAGGTAAACCAGGCTTGAAACTCTCAGCCAGAGAGCTTGGTGTTAAGTTACTCTTTGAAGCTTCATTAATAAATTTTTGGCCACTTTCAGAACAAACTGAAAACACAACTCTGACATACCTTATAAAGTTGATATGGCGAACGTGTTGGAAAACACAGCAAAGAGCAACATTAGCATTCATTTGAACTCATGTTTGTGTCCAATATTCACTCTCCTTTTAGCTCTGGTTTTTGCTCTCCACCAACTTCTGAGAAACATATCTGGCTCTTTAGCTGCTTAATGCTCCACTATGTTCACCAGCTAGTCTTTAACTGTGTTTGTCTTCTGTTTGCTGCTGAGCAGGTAGTGTACAGTGGCTTTATCAGCTGCCTGCTGCTACTAAAAACAATGTTGATGAGAGCGGAGTTTGAGGGCAATAAAACCAAAACAATGAGCTTAAAGACACTATAAAGCTCTGGAAAGCTGTGGGAAACTGCAGAGTTGGTGAAAATGATCTGGTAGTTCATCACTATAAGTGACACCTTTAATATTACACATAGTCATTTGCCAAAGCCATCGTCAAATGCCAGCCAGGCAGCCCCCCTTCTCTCCTGGGTAGACACTGTAAATGAGTAAATTTAGTTTAGCACTCAACCAATCACTGTGCTCCTGCTCTGCTTTATGTCAACATCCACATCAGTCAGAGCTTCACATATTGACAGGAGCTGACGCTACTGATGCTATCCTCTGATATTTTCCAGGTGACTGAACTGATATTCACAGTGATGCACTGTTACTATAACTTGGCTTTAAGGTTTGCTCAGTTGCATGTTGCCACTTCTACCAAGTCCTCTGCCTTTAACCACTACTCCTTTCCTTGTGGGTGGTGATTCCCTATGGTTAAAGGCCATGTTGGTTTCTTTTCCAGACTAAGCCATGTTATGCGCTTGTTTCCTGACTTTGTTGTAGCAATGTCGTCGTGTTCCCAAACCTCAATGTTGTCATAAATGATCAGAATGATGGACAAAACTATGAAAATAAGACCTCAATTGTAATAAACTGGAATTATCCAGAAAGTCCTCTGAATGCAAGCACACCTTACCTCCACCTTCCTCTGTATAGCCTCACTAGAATTAACCAGAACAGAGGACAAAACTCATTCTATTAAATTAAAATAGCTGACAATAAATAAAAAGACTATGGACACCACGCGGGAGCAGCATGCATTATTAAGCCACATAAATGAAATAGCCTGACACTTGTTACATAATCAACAGTAGAATAAAACATCACCATGGCAGACAACGCTGACATGTCTAAACAATATGAACTCCACAGCGACTACAGCCACAATCACACATTAAATCAAAGGAGAGACTGCACAGTTTTTACACACCACGTAGCGCGCACACACAATGCTATGTTGCTAGGCAACACAGTGATTGCTGATGCTCTCAGTGAGTTACAACAATCAGTGAGTTTGTTATTGTACTCACCTGTTTGAACGGCATTCTGTGAGCCTTGAGCCCTGCGAAGTCCTCCACAATCTGATCCAGGTTCAACTTCTCTGCTCGTTCATTCTCAAAGAATAATATAACCAGTCCACTAAGCCTCTGACACTTGGCCAGTGAACGTACAACATGTATGTTCTCCAGAGTGTCAGCTGAGTGCAGAGTGTCTCCTCTCTGGAGCTCTGCTCTCCTGCAGCCACAGACACACCAGCAGCTTCTTCTCTGCTGCAGCTGCTGACTTAACTCCTTTCTTCTGTTCCATTCTCCTACCCCATTCTCACATGAATGCCCTCAACAACTGACACTAGACATGACAGACAAAATGCTCCTTACTCTCTTGCTTACTCTACTGCTGTTGTAATAAACTAGAATGTCCCTTTAATAATCATATTACAAAGTATGCAGCTGCTTTTGTTGTAACTTCTTTTATAATGCCACATTGAAGCCAGTTGTTGGAGAGAGATAAGGGAGGCAGTGGGATGTTGCCAGAAGGAGGCTATCGCCTGGACCACAGCGTCTACCTCTACCTGTGCGTGACGGCTGCCTCGCTGAACTGCTGCGGCTCGCAGCATGTGGTGTCCACACAGAAAATTTCATTTATATTTAGTTTGGACAGAAAAGGGTTAAGAGACGTGTGCTCAATTGTAAGTGTTGAGTTAAAAAAAACATTTTTTTTTTCATGTCTGACATATTGTACAGATTTAGATATTGAAACTGTAGTGAAAGGTGTAAAGTTGCTGGTTTGATGTCAGTATGACTATCAACAAATCATTTTCACTCTCTATTTTTGCTGAGAACATCGCCACATGAAAAAACATCAAATTAGTTCATTTCAAGCATATTGAACCCTTATATAGTCCAAAACAGACTGTTACCTGTCTGTTGTCTGTTACTCTGATACTATATTGGGTGACTGCATACACAGAGATGTTCATGCACGTTTATTGGCATATACAGCCTGCACAGTCATACATTTTGGGCTGCATGCGAACAGTCTACACAGATCCTGACGCATGAAATTTTCGTCACATGGCTCCTCCTGGCTGCATGGTTGTGGTAAGCGTAAAGAGGGCTTTAAGTGTCCTTGTTCCCACAATTTCTTGATGTCCACTGTTCTGATTTACAAACCAAGTGGATATCAGTGCTGTTTGGTTTTTGAATCATTCTGGGAAAAAAGCATTCTGGATTTAGAAGAGGAATTAGTTTTTGTTCCCTGAATGTAACATTATTGCTGAAACTAAAATAGTATTTAGGTACTAACAACATTGCTGTAATGTATTACTTGGGAATGTGTTTCCACATCACACAGGACAATTTCCTGATACAGGTTTAGAATTAAACATAATCCTTGGATGATCCACTGAGCAGCACTCCTTCAGCCTGTTCTCGGATGCCTTTGACCTTTGTGGTTTAGTCTCATTTTATCTTTGCAAAACCTCAGGCCTGCACAATATGTCTTTCTGGGCTCTCCACACCTTATCAGTTAGAGCACAGAATAATGGTGCAAAAAAGCTCTCTGTTTGAGATTGATAAAGGAAGGAAGACAGTTTTTCCCATCAAACACTCTGGGCTCTAAGATGCTCGTCTCGAGAGGTGGTCAGATAGCGGGTACACTCTGAAGAGCCCGTCTGGCCCCAGAGCTATCCTGGCTGTTTGACTGTTCAGGAGAGAGTAGATGTATTCAGTATGGCTAAGTCCCTGCTAGAGAACCTGGCTTATTCATTAAACATCAGGGGTTTTGCCTCAGACACTGGCTCTGTTGCAGCGACAGATGGCCAGACGATCACTGTGTTACTGAAACAATGGCCAGTTTGCTACAGGGAGACCAAGTGGTGCTTGTCAGAAATAGGCCAACTCAAATTGCCCTTAAAATGACATAGTAAGCTCTTATTGTGTGAAGCCAGAGTACTGTGGATAAAATGCAGCAAAGTAGCCATGCTGAGAACACATCTTTTGAACAAAAATAGCTGTAGTACTAGACACAGGTAACTGTAGGCTCAGTGCAGGTATTACTGGATTAGTTGGAGTTTTTTCTTTTTGATGCTGGATCACCAATTACGGAGGACATTTTATTTAACCATATTTCCAGATGAGAACATAGATATTGGATAATTCTGTGAAACCCCAATTAATATTCTCCCTTTCTACAATATTTGGCAAAAGGGTATAGTTAAGGTTAGGGAAAGATCATGGCTATGGTTAATAAAATGGTGAACATTAATTGCAGGTCTGTGACAGGAGGCAAACTTTGGTCTCCTGCGTGAAAGACTGACTGCTACACAGCCAGCCACCACCCTAACCTCAATGCCCACACACTGCTTCGCTACATAGAGGACACACTACCTCCTGCGTTGCCACTGAACATTGGCACTGGATGTAAATCATAACATGCGGAATCATCCAATATGAACATAATTCCTGGTGTGTGTATCATTTGTGTTAAGAGGGCTTGCAGTTCAAATAGATTTCAGGAAACGCAGCAGTCATTGGACAGCATGCATACAAGCATTTCAGGAGCCAAACAGCTCTTTGGAGTGGTTAATTGGTATATTGGCTGGTTTACTTTGTCTGCTAGTTCACTCCAGAGAGTTCCATGGATAGAAGTTGTCTTTCTGGCTGTATTGGATGTTATATGCATCAATTGATATGCATGTATGCTTTATATTTTTTTTGCCTTGATAGTAAATATGTGAGTGAGTGTTCTATTCAATTCAATTCAATTCAGTTTTATTTATATAGCACCATATCATAACAAAGTTATCTCAGGGCACTTTTTCGAATAGAGCAAGTCTAGACCGACTCTTTATATTTACAGAGACCCAACAGTTCCCACCATGAGCAAGCACTATGCGACAGTGGCAAGGAAAAATCCCTTTTAACAGGTAGAAACCTTGAGCAGAACCAGGCTCTAGGTGGGCAGTCATCTGCCTCGACCGGTTGGGTTGAAGGGGGAAGGGGGGAGCGGGAGAGAGAGAGCAGGAGGAAAGAGAACATACAGCAGCACAGTACAGTTCCACATAGGGATGTAAAGCAATAGTTGTGGTAATGGCATTGATGATTAACACCAACAGAAACAACACTAAGAGCAACATTATAATAGCAATACTAATAATAAGAGCAACAACAGTAATAGCAGCAGCGGGTGCAGAGCAGGAGCACGGGGCAGCAGGTGGCCGCAACCACAGATCCAGACTCAACAGCTCCGGAGGCAGAAACACCTGCAGAAAGCAACAGAAGGGGAGAGAGAGAGAGAGAGAGGAGAGAAAGCACACAACTACGGGAAGAAGTTGAATTAATAACAAGCATTGATGGGATATGAGGGCGTACAGATGGAGAGGAAGAGGAGGAGAAAGGAGCTCAGTGCATCATAGGAAGTCCCCCGGCAGTCTAGGCCTATAGCAGCATAACTAAGGGGGGGCTCAGGGGTCACCTGAGTCAGCCCTACTATAAGCTTTATCAAAGAGGAAAGTCTTAAGCCTACTCTTAAATGTGAGGAGGTTGTCCGCCTCCCGTACACAAACTGGGATCTGGTTCCACAGGAGAGGAGCTTGATAGCTGAAGGCTCTGGCTCCCATTCTACTTTTAGAGACTCTAGGAACCACAAGGAACCCTGCATTCTGGGAGCGCAGTGCTCTAGTGGGGTAATAGGGTACTATGAGCTCTTTAAGATATGATGGTGCCTGACCATTTAGGGCTTTGAAGGTGAGGAGACGGATTTTAAATTCTATTCTGGATTTTACAGGGAGCCAGTGTAGAGAAGCTAATATTGGAGAAATATGTTCTCTTTTTCTGGTTCTTGTCAGTAAACGTGCCGCAGCATTCTGAATCAGCTGGAGAGTCTTAAGGGACTTATTGGGGCAGCCTGATAATAGAGAGTTGCAATAGTCCAGCCTAGACGTAACAAATGCATGGACTAGTTTTTCTGCATCTTTTTGAGATAGGATGTGCCTGATTTTTGCAATGTTACGTAAATGAAAAAGGCAGTTCTTGAAGTTTGTTTTATGTGGGAGTTAAAGGACATATCCTGATCAAAGATAACTCCAAGATTCCTTACGGTTTCGCTGGAGGCCAGGGCAATGCCATCTAGAGAAACTATATCTTTAGATAATGCTCTGTGTTTTAATATGTGCAACTTGATTTGCTGCATTAGATGGCAACATGTGGCTTAGCAGACAGTGGCAGTAGAAGGTTAATAAACTTGCAGTTTATGGCAGTATTAGTTTTCAACTGGGCATAAACATATATTTGCAGGTCTATTGTTTATTTCTTTTTACTACTTAACTACAAGGAGATAGACGTTTTCTTATACTTCATTGTTTGGCTTTTCACTTTACTCTTGCTTGAGGCTGATTATACCAATGTATCTGATGTTGGCCCTGTGGAGGGTTTTATAGAACTTTCAGTATAACTAATTGATTGTGTATCATGTTTCCTTTATTATGATAATTATTTTATTATCTTGTATTCCTGAAACCACACACACCGTGTGTATGGCCTTTTAGTAAAGTACAAGAAACATTTGAAGTGTCTTCTACTGTATTCTAACAGATACACCACAGTGATTGCAACTCCACAACCAGTTGTAAAGGCTCAGTAAAAGCATTGTGACAGAACAGCTGTCACATTCTGCCTCTCTGTCTCTCTCTCCAGCCACATTCCCACTTCCCCAAATCTAACCATTCCCATTGTCTACCTGTCCACCAGATGCCTCTGACCTTTCCACCTGCCTCAGCCATCTCACTGGCTCAGACTCCAGCCACTTCCTCTTATCAGAGTCATCTCTTTCCCTCCCAGTCACCTGCTCACCTCGCCTCACGCCTTTGCTTGCTAGCCTCTGTCATCTGTTCCTGTCATCCCAAATCTGTTACCTAGATAGATAGACCAGCCTGCACTCCGGTCGATTAGCCTTGGGTTTGTGGCCTGCCTGTCCTGAGCCGGCTAGCTCACTACCTGCCTCTCCAGAACCCTTCAAGCCTTCAATGGACTGGTTGAGGAGCCACCCTGATGTCCAGCTGTCACCATTTGAAGGGACTTGCCTGGTTATTTTCCCGGGGAACCGTGGAGTCCCCAGAAGAAGGCATGGTTTCCATGGATCCCAACACCATTGGCTGTCTCAGCTGCCCAGCACCCCAGAGACTCAGCTGCCCTGCCAGACCTTCAATCGCGCGCATCCAGGCCAACCTCCAGAGTGTCTCTGCCTGTCTGCCCCGACCTCCTGCCTGTCCTCCAGTGTGGCTCCGCCCTTCTGCCCGACCTTCAGAGCTGTGGGCTCTTCCTTACAGACTTGACCCGGGAGACATGGAATGTGGGGTGGATCCGTATGGGACCAGGTTAACTGCAGAAGGACTGCAGCTAGGTTGATCACTTTGGAGATGGGGAAGGGAACCACAAAGTGAGGAGCCAATTTCCTGGACTCCACCCTCATCCTCTGTCCCAGGATGTAGTAAGGTGCCAGAGTATGGTGTCGGTTGGCACTCTTCTGGTAGTGGTCAGAGGCGCAGAGGACTGTGGACTGGGCCCTCATCCAGGTGTGGTGATAGTGATAAAAAAAACACAAGTAGACATGCACTGCTACACTGTTTAAAATGTAACCATTCATCAGTTATGAGAAATACAAACCCTGAAAGTATTTTAATTTTTTGGAAATCATTTATTGTGTCTGTAACCCAGCAGGAACAGCTGTCCCAACAGGTGATGGGCAGGGAGCAGGGACTGCATGTAGAAAGTGGAGAGGTAAGTGAGAATTATAAATTATAGAATGAAGCAACAAGGTACGAGAGACCGTGGTATATCAATCAGCGACAAGAATCACACCTATCTGTTTGATATTTAGATTTATAAATTAATTAGAATTATAAATGGCTTATATACCATTTCAATCTCTAAATGTTGTGGAAACCATCCATCCATTTTCTTCCGCTTATCTGTTGCTGGGTTGCTGTGGCAGCAGACGTCTCTTAACCCTTTTCTGTTTTTGTTTATTTTAGCTGGATCAGATCAGTGGCAGCTCAGGGAAGGAAGGAGTACAAGATGGAAGAGAATCTGAGGCAGAGCAGGAGCAGTTAACTGAGCCAGATCAGCCTAATCCAAAACAGATAGCAATAGAAAAATGTTCCAACAAAACTCTACATTTCCAAGAGAAATGGTTTAACGATTTCCCTTGGCTTCACTCCAGCCATACTTTGAAAGGAGTCCTGTGTTTTACTGCACAAAAGCATTTAAACTTGAGAAGTCTTCCCTTGCAAAAAAAAAAAAAAAACACAGATGCAGCATTTGTCTCTGCTGGATTCAAAAATTGGAAAAAGGCTATGGAGAAGTTTACAGATCACACAAACAGCTCATAAGCTTGCAATTACAATACATTTCCAAGAAGCAAATCCTATTAATTCTCAGCCTTCTAGTGTGTTGGCAGCATCGCAGCAAAAGGCAAGGTCATGCTTGATGAAGATCATGAGCTCTGCAACTCATAGACAGACAAGGTCTGGCTCTCAGAGGCAAAGAGTCAGTGGGTGGAAATTTTTTTCAGTTACTTAGGTTGAGATCAAATGATGACCCTGTGTTCTTTGAGTGGCTTAAATCACATGCTCACGATTACACAAGCCCCAAAACACAAAATGACACGTTGAGCAGAATGGTAAACTCCATCATCAGAGATATAGCCACTGAAATCAGATCACAACTACAGTTGCAATACTCCATCATTATTGATGAAACACAAGGATGTTATAAGGACGTAAGAGGAATCAATCAGCCTTCGTTACATTGACCACAATCTCATTCCTCGTGAAGAATTTGTTGGTTTATATGAACAGGACAAAACCTAGCAAATGTAGCAAAAGACATGCTGCTTCGTCTGAATTTGTCTCTTGATGAGCTTTGGGGACAGAAATATGACAGAGCAGCAAATATATAAGTACAACCACTGGCACTGTTCGTACATTGTAGTCCTCACCATGTTCATTTGATAACACAGGCAGCTTGTGCAGCATCTTGTGTAGTCCGTGAAGCACTGCAGTGGGGCAACTGTTTAGACTTTCAGGTATGTTCAAGACCATGTTCCACTACATTGCAACATCTGAAAATGGATCCGTTACTACACTGAAGCCCACACGGTGGACTGTGTGCAGCAGTTCATTCAGTCCTCAATCAGTATGAGACAGTGTTGCTCAGGTTGGAAGAGATGGCTTCAACTGGTGACTCCAAAACAACTACAAAAGCAAGTGGTTGTCTTGACAGATTACAGAAGGGGAGAACAGTCCTAGGACTCCTTTTTGCTTTGGAAATTCTTGAGGAATTGGAATGCCTCAACAAATCCCTGCAAAACAGAACCATCACAATTGCAGGCATGTAGGCTGTGGTAGATTGCGTCAAGACAACTCTGCAGGAGAAAAGAACAGAGAAACCTCCCTGAACATCATCCCAATTGAAAAGCCTTGTATTTGCAACCCACCAAAGCGCTTAGCTGGTGAAGCTGCAGCACATGCCCCAGCAGCTTCTCTGGATTACTTCAGAGCGGAGTTGTTTAAGGTACTTGACACAGCAGATTCGCAATTCGCGGGCGGTTTCAGCAAACAAGCCTCGAAGTGCTTCAGAAGTTGGAGAATGTGCTTGTAACCGGAGAAAGTGATGACATTGCGGACCAGTATCCAGAGATCAACAGGAGGATGTTGGATGTGCAGTTGGCCATGTTGAAGTCAAAGAACACCTACAAATCAAGCAAAGAAGCTGCACGCATCCTGACAGACAGCATCTTCTGCTGAAGCTGAGAGGAGCTTCAGTGCACTAAGAAGGCTGAAGACCTGGCTTTGCAACAGCATGAAGCAGAAACACCTGAACAATGTGGCAGTTTTATAAAGTAGTTAAAACTAGCTCTACTTGAGCAGCTACAACAGTAAAATGCTGCTCTAACATTGATGCATCAGTATTAATACTTGCATACAGTGCATTGAACTTAATGTTTCCTTGTAGAGTTGTTTTCACACAGTAGAAATTCTCTAGTGAATTTCTTAAGTAACTTGGGTTTTAATTTTTCAGCCTCTGCATTTTGTGCCTGCAAGCAGCTGCAGAGGGTTCAAAGATTACAACTCAAGGAGAAACATTTTACAGCCTTTATCAGCATTTGTCAATATTTTCTGTTTCTCTTTTGGCTGTGGCTAAGTCTACAATGTTTAGCAGCGCTCTCCTTAGAGACAGATTGTATTCTGGATGAATCAGCTTCAGGGTGAACTTCAGAGAGAACAACTCTGTTCTCTGTATTAAGGACATCTTGCTGATATTGGACAATCCACATCCCAGCTGCATCAAAACTTAAAGTTCCTGTTATCTCTATACATTTGATAAGAGACATTTTTGGGAATAAGGATTTTACCTGCGTAAAATTGTACGTCATGTACAACTGTCCTCAATATGTGTACATTCAGTCTACAGTGAAGAAAAAACAGAACTGTTGTTGCTGCTGCTCCTCCAGGTGTTTTTTATTTTTATTTTTTGTAACATTGTCAAAAGAGATTAGCAAAGCATTTTGGGGCCAAATTGTTCCCCTGATTGCAGAAAAACTCTTCCAGCATCAAATTGCCGGACAATTGAAAATTTCCAATTTGGCAGTACAACATACGCTCAGTAGATGTTCACAAACAAGTAATTTTCATCCAGAGTTAGAGCAAGCAGACTTAAAATGTCTGAAGAACAGTATGAATGTGAGATACAAAGCCAAGAGTATTGGCAAAGGTTAAATTGGACTAACATTCAATGTTCAAGACTGAAACAAAATTTTGTTAACAGGAGAATCATAGTTATGAGAATCATTTAGTTTTTTCTGACCTTTCTAACTTTCACAGGATCAGCTCCACATTAAGCAAAGAGAAGTAATACTTGATTTTGTTGAGGTATGCCTTTCCTTCTGGCTTTACATGGAGTGGAAGAGTATTCATTTCCCAGTGGGACAATGAGACTGAATATGCATCAGAGTTACAGTATATGCTGATGTGCATGTAAATATACTAAATGCTTTGAACACCAAGACTCTGACAGAGTTCATCTTTAACTGTTGAGATGACTCGGGTGGTAAAGACAGAGACTGGCACTTATGTATGCAGAGGCATGAATAACTGGGTTATTGTTCCATGTAAAGAAGATATATACAATAAGACTTAACCTAGAATGCTGCTGTTCATCTTAAAATATTCACTGAAGAATAGCAAACAGTGTGTTTCTGAATATTTACCTTAATTTTTGTTTCTTTTTTCTTCCTGGGAATATTTTATTAAAATCACCCCCTTACCACAACACAGGTCATTAGGGCCCTAAAAGAACTTAATCCTACAAAACCAGCTTTTCCAGATAATTTAGAGCCTGTCATTTTAAAATTGGCATCAGAATGTATAGCTGAACCACTGTGTAACATTTTTAGTCCTACCTTGTCAGCAAATAAAATCCCCAAGGATTGGAAAACTGCCTTTGTTATTCCCCTATTGAAAGGAGGTGACCCAACTATCTTAAATAATTATAGACCAATCTCTAAACTCTCTGTTGGTGCTTGAATCTCTGGTTAGTGAAAGAATACCTGGCTAACAACTGTTTACATTTCAGTCAGGATTCCGCAAAAACCATAGTACTATTACTGCTGCCATGAAGGTCATAAATGCATTAATCATTCAATATTTATTCCAGTATATTTGCACTATGCACCATTGCACTATTGTATTCTTGTTTACAAATTACAGAAACATTCTGACTTGTACATAGACACTATATGTTCTTGTTCAGTCTTGTATTGTTTATATATATATATATATATATATATATACAGATCATTTTGCGGTTATACCTTAACCACATGTTAACCACATGAACAGCGATATTTCCATCCACCCCGACCTCCTCCCTACACTGATATCACTCTATAACTACTACTGGAGGAACAGGAGGCCCCCTGTCCCAGTTATCATCCAGGGAGAGGAAGTGGAGAGGGTGGACTCATACAAGTACCTTGAGGTCCAAATCAACAAAAAACTGGACTGGTCTCACAATACTCAATCAATCAATCAATCAATCAAAGTTTATTTATATAGCACCTTTCAAACAAATCAAATGCAATTCAAAGTGTTTTTGACAAAACATAGGAAGTTATAATGGACATTAGAGACTAATGCACACCAAAACAACCAGATAAGCATAAAAGATAATACAAGGAAAGAATAGAATACTAAACAAAATAAAAACACACACACAAAATATATATATATATAAAAAATAGTAAAAAAAAAAAAAAAAAAAAAAAATAGAATGAAATAAATAATAATAATCAGCAATAAAATGATGATAAAAATAGAAATAGAATAAAAAGATAATGATATGTATAATGATAAGTAAATTGAGCATAAGTAATAAAATCATGGAATTATAAAACACTACATAAAAGCCAGACTAAATAGATGGGTTATTAGTTTACGTTTAAAAAGCGCAATATTTTCTGCTCCTCTCAGATCCTCTGAAAGGCTGTTCCAGCGGCTCGGAGTGTAATTGCTGAAAGCAGCATGACCAAATGTTTTTGTTCTGCTTTGTGGAACAGCTAAAAGAGAAGAACCGGAGGATCTGAGGGGCCTTCCCGGTTCATAAACCACAAGCATTTCTGAGAGGTAGTCTGGTGCCAGATCATGTAGTGCCTTATAAACTAATAAAATAATTTTAAAATCAATACGAAAAGTAACAGGTAATCAGTGTAAAGTCTTTAAAATAGGTGTAATATGTGCTCTTCTTTTGGTCTTAGTCAGCACTCATGCAGCAGAGTTCTGTATTAATTGTAGCTGATTGATTGTATTTTTGGGAAAACCAGAAAGAAGAGCATTACAATAGTCTAACCTGCTAGTTATAAAAGCGTGCATCAGTCTCTCTGTGTTGCTCAGAGAGAGAAAAGGCCTCACTTTTGAAATATTCTTCAAATGAAAAAATGCTGTTTTGGTCACACTTTGCACATGAGCCTTAAAATTACAATATCAAAAATTACTCCTAGATTTCTTGCTTCTTGGCTTGGGTTGAGACCTAGTGTATTTAGCTTGGAGGCCAGTTTCTAAAAAAAGTTCTGTGACATCCAGGCCTTTATATCTAAAATACAGTGACGCCCTCTTCAGGAAGGGACAGAGCAGACTGTTCCTCCTGAGGAGACTCAGATCCTTCGGTGTGTGCAACGAGCTCCTGAAGACCTTCTACCAGTCTGTAGTAGCCAGTGCACTGTTCTTTGCTGTGGGGTGCTGGCATCAGGGCTGTTGAGGCCAGCAAATTTAAAAAGCTGGTGGGGAAGGCCAGCTCTGTGGTCGGGCTGGAACTGGACAGTCTGGAGGCAGTGGCAGAGAGGAGGATGAAGGACAAGATCAAAGCCATCCTGGAAAACCCCTCTCACCCACTTACCGATGAGCTGTGGCAGATGGGCAGCTCTTTCAGCCACCGGATCATCCCACCCAGGTGCAAAACGGAGCTTCAGGTGCTCAATTTGTACCTGCTGCCATCAGACTGTACAACAGCAGTGGTGACCACAGTCTATAACAACACTCGCTCTCTTCTCTTTGCATCGTTTACTATTAGATGATAGGTCATATTTTTGGATTTACATGAGCCTTGTATTTATATTGATATGTACAGAAGTTTTAGGAAAAATCTAAAGATATGATGCACACTAAAAAGGAAAAATGGGAAGCTGACTTCTTTTTAGCTATGTCATCGTGGTCCCAGATCTCAGTTATTAACTTGGTGTGGTCAGTGTTTTTATTGCCAACATGAACAATTGCCAATACTAATTTAAAAAAAGACCCAAATTGTGACTAAACATAATTTTCCATTAAATAATATTGCACTTTGTAAGGAAAGCCTTAGGTTTTAAGTGCCCTTTGTGAACAATCCTTCTTTTCTTCCATTCCAGCAACAATGGACAACAATGTTACCTTGGTAGCAGCCTGTTCACTGCTGGCCACACCCACAGCAAACAGTATACACCCCAAAACCAGCCAATGACACTGATATTTTTTTATTCTTTTTGGCATCACCATAGAGTCAGACAGACTGATAATGCAGAAAATATCATCTATTTTCATCCTAATGTTAAGAAGCTGCATATTATGTCTGGAACCAAATTTTGAAACAGGAGTAATTTCACTTTCAAATAGTTAGACAAAGTAGCACTTTGCCTCCATTAGATTACATCTCCTGGTTCTCTTCTGCTTGTAAAAAGGGGGATAGCGTTAAAGAAATTGTGTTTTTTGGGGCAAATTGAGGCAGATGGATAATGAGAAATGCTGGCCTCGGGCTCTGTCAGTCTGGATCCCTTCGCTGTCAGGACTGCTCTTTTTTTGTGCAGCCCTGACAACTCTGTCCTGCTGTGTTTGCTGGCAGAGATGTGAGAGCAAGAAAATACCAAATAGGTTTGTTGGAGATCAAGCACAGTCTGCCCAATTCAAGTCAACTCAGGGCACCAGTAAGTATTTTAGCCTGTGTACTTGTGATGACACTGAAAACACTGAAATCATGCTTGCTCTGTCTCATTTGTAGTTAAAATACTCTGATAGAAAGTTATTAGATGCTGCCCTCAAAATCTACATGTCAATGTAAATGAGGTTCATTGTGTATATAAATTAGCACCGAGCAGTTTGCCACCCACATACACAACGTGTTCATAAAAGCATTCTGATATTTTTTCTTTTGCAGTAAATGATTGTGGGCACAGGTAAATGCACAGGGAATGGGAGATTTCTCACATTGCCAGTGGACAGCTGCCAAAGCTTCATCCTTCAATACTGGAGCATAACCCTGGCCTCATTTCTTGATATTTTATCAGAGGCTATGAAGTCAACATCTGGATCTCATGCAAACATAAAGTCCATTCTGGTTTAATTTATCTCACTGACAGAGCTTTAGATGTGAATATTTGCCTTACTGCTTTACCTCCATGTTAAGCTATTACCATGGGTGTTTTTTTTTACAGTAATGACAGCTGAACGAGAGCTCAAAGGGAATCCTGCCAGAGGACTTGCTTTACAGACCAGCTTTTTATTCTGTATTTGAAGCTAAAGACATTTTCTATCATTTGAACTCTCTTAAATTAGAGACTGATCCTGTGGAGCTAAATAGGTATTTCAAAGCTGTCTAATAGCTCTTTACCACAGCAGGAACCTGATGAACTAAATTTGGGCTCTGCTCGGGAGGTGATAAATGTAAGTTTCAGGTCATTTCAGGGGTTGCAGCAGTGTTGTCAATCATGATTGGTCAAGCTGACATGTCTTCAGATCATGACAAAGACAACTAAAGAAACATAATGGCTAGTTTCTGGCAGAACAGCTAGTTACATTGAAAGGAAGGGTGTGGAGGATGGACGTGCAGCACGTCTGACCTTCATGCAGGCAACCAGAATACACCTCCCATCACAGACCTGCAATTAATGTTCCCTTTTTCTGTATTCACAAAGGCACCTTGTGGAGTTTTTGATCACTACTAGCTCTAAGGAGCAATCACATTACAAGTGAGTCTTCATTTTGGACACACTGTCATGGTCCACGAAGGACTTGTGTTGGGACTCTATATTTTGGTGTTGTTTCCTGTTTTATTTTGAAATCCCTATTCTTGTTTCCTTGTGTGCCTTGTTATACACCGGTTCAGCCTCCAGCGCCGGATCCAGTCCAGCTGCAGCCGCAGCCTCCAGCGCCGGTTCCGGTCCAGCTTCTGCCCTGCCTTCAGGCCGTCCACCCGAAGGGTCCTGTCCGG
Organism: Macquaria australasica; assembly: GCA_005408345.1. Taxonomy (NCBI): domain Eukaryota; kingdom Metazoa; phylum Chordata; class Actinopteri; order Centrarchiformes; family Percichthyidae; genus Macquaria; species Macquaria australasica. The sequence goes on along the minus strand of SEMN01000427.1, from coordinate 413,674 downwards.
TCTCTGCCCTGCCTCCAGGCCGTCCGCCTGAGAGGTCCTGTCCGGCCTCTGCCCTGCCTCCAGGCTGTCCGCCTGAGAGGTCCTGTCCAGTCTCTGCCCTGCCTCCAGGCCATCCGCCTGAGAGGTCCTGTCCAGCCCCGGGTCTGGTTTTTTCTGGGTCCCTCCTCCGGGACCCCCTCCGCCCACCCGAGTTGGTGCTGCCTGAGGGACGTCTGGGATCCGTCCCTTAAGGGGGGGGGGGGGAGGTACTGTCATGGTCCACGAAGGACTCGTGTTTGGACTCTATATTTTGGTCTTGTTTCCTGTTTTATTTTGAAATCCCTGTTCTTGTTTCCTTGTGTGCCTTGTTATTTCCTGTCTTTGTTTTCCCTCCAGTTTGGATTGTTTTCACCTGTGTCTTGGTTCTCACCTGTTTATGTTTCCCTCATTAACTCCTTACCTATATATACCGGTCCTCTCATTTTGGTCTCTGTTGCGTCATTGATGTCGTCTCTTGTCGCTTTGTGTCATGTTCCTGGTGTTTCCCTGTGTATCAGTTCCTGAGTTTTTGTAAGTTTATTTTGTTATTAAATCGTAGAATTGCTTCAGTCTCCTCGCCTGTCTGCATTTGGGTCCTCTCCCTGCTGCCGAGATGGCATATCATAACAGAATGACGCAACCAGACGTGGACCCAGCAGACAATTGGTCAGAGGAGTTGCATAACCTGATTGGAGACCTCCTGAACCTCCAAACCTATTGGAGGAGGGCACCAAATAAAGAGTACCGCGAGGCAGTTATGTTGGAGGGATGTTGGAAGCTGGCCACTCAGCTTTGGCTGAGGAGTTCAGTTCCTGAATGGATCACTGGATTTTTCGATGCCCCGGATCAGCCTGCTTCTCAGCCTGCCTCACCTCCGCTGCCCAGCGCCCCAGAGTCTCCGCCGCCCAGCTCTACAAACCGCCCAGCTTCTGTTCCTGTTTCCCGGTTGGCGGTCCGGCCGACTCCTGTTCTCCAGTCGGCGGCCCGCCTAGCTTATGCTCCTGGTCCCGAGTCGGCGGTCCAGCCAGCGATGACTCCGGTTCCCGAGTCGGTGGTCTGGCCGACTCCGGCTCCCCGGACCCGGTTGGTGAACCAGCCGACATCAGTTCCTATTCCCGGGTCGGCAGTCCGGTCTACACCGGTTCAGCATCCAGCGCCGGATCCAGTCCAGCTGCAGCCTCCAGCGCCGGTTCCGGTCCGGCCTCTGCCCTGCCTCCAGGCCATCCGCCTGAGAGGTCCTGTCCAGCCCCGGGTCTGGTTTTTGTATCCTGGTTTTACGCTAAAAGTGCCCTGAGATAACTTTGTTATGATATGGCGCTATATAAATAAAACTAAATTGAATTGAATTCCCCTGATCAACAGACGGGAATGTGCCAACAAACGAAGGCAGTGAAGAAGACTGCTAGTAAGCAAACATGTATATAAACAATGTACAATTAAAGTGCAAAAAATCCCCTCTGCAAATGTTTTGAGGAAGGAAATGCATTCAACAATGTTAAGGGTACACACAATGTGAGTGTGTGAACTTTTGTTTCTTTACAAGAAAACTCCACCTTTAACCAAGTGTTTTAGCTTCCTAATCCTAACCATACCATAACCATAGTTTATCTGCCATGACAATATTTCCCTAACCTTAACTATTCTGTAGCTACCATGCATAGATATTGTAGAAAGCAAGACTTTTAAAAAATGTTGGCACGAAAGTGTAAAAGAAAAGTAATAACAATGCAGCACCAATACCTTTATTGTCTGTTCCCCAAATGCTTATTTCACTCGCTGATCAAACAGCACATGGAAATGAGGTCCTTCTTAATTAAGTATATCTGAAATATCCCACTTTGTCAAATACTATGGAAACATAAAGTAGAGCCTCATTCCAAAGCCTCACATGGGTCTTAAAAGCTCAGGTTATGGGTTAGCCCCCCGGTTAAGAGGTGTTCCTCCAATAGAAAATGACTATATGTGTGTTTTTTGGTATCCCTTTATAATATGATTACATAACCCATCAGTAATCAGTGCATTTGTAAATGCATAACTCAAAGAATTAATATATGAATTTAAATATGACATACATGTATCATGAACCCAAGAGTGTCAATGCTCAGTGACATCTGATTTATCAGCAGATGGTGGCATATTTGTCAACAGTTGAACACAGGACAGGATGGCAGTATGGCTGGATCCACACGTCTGGACTTCCCTGCACACGCAGACTCCCAGACTTAATGCTTGCATTCCCGGAAAGTTCACACAGGCTCATTCTGCAACTTCAGAGAGTAGACATTTGGATCCTCTGTTCATACTCCCCCCAGGCAGGAGGATCTTTCAGATCTTTCTTTGCTCTATTTGAGTTCATACCCCACTGCTGGTGTTACACATTCAAATGTAATTCTGTCTTACACTCTGTATACATGTGTAGGCATTAGTGAACAATAATTAAGCATTCCACTACTTGATGTTGAATTACTAGTGTTGTGTCCCCTCAGTAAAGTCTTGCAAGGATGCAAGGATGAGTCAGTGATTAACTAATGAAAGCATACAAGTGAGTAAGCATTAAAAGAAACAAATTCACCATTAGTTCATAAAGATGATCCAAATATAGTAATTAGTAACTAATGAAATAGTAATTACATAAAGCAGTTATTAATCCCACATGTTATTAAAGGGGAAGGAAATACAGACAACAGCCAATACTCCTGGGTACATTAGGTTTCTGTCCCACTAAGTGCAACCACTTTCTAATCAATGTATAGGTACACATGATGTAATTGTTGTAAGTGTAGGGAAAAATAGGCCCATTTCCTGCTCAAACAAGCCGCGAGAGGACACACATATGTACAGCATTTTTTGTCTGCTACAGCCTACATATCTGCTCTGTAAATCACTTGTCCTGTGTTCTCCTTTGAGACAAAATCAGAAACCAAAAGCAAGACATTTATATTTTATATTTTTTGGATTTATGATGCTGTCCCCTAGTTTTGCATTAATTTGACGGAATGCTGTTGGTCTATCTATGTGGATGGAGACATTTTGAGACAGCCAATCAAATCTTGCATAAAGCAGTAACGTCAGCATTCTATCGTAAGAAGACGGTCACACTGAGCCAGACAAAATGTGCATTGGAATTTCCTTTTCTTGTTCTTGATAATTAATTTATTTCTATGATAGATAGTTACTTAGATAGTTAAACATTGCATGTTAAAGGTTCTATGTGGAGTTTTCAGAAAGTCCTTGTTATTAATGACAATGGTGGCTGTTAAGTTAACTGCAGTCAGCATCCGGTTGCTCGCTTGTGCCTACGGAGTGAGAGGGCAAGCAACCGGATGCTTACAGCAGTTAAGTTTCTGATATTTCCCCAAAGACCTTTCTTCTTCCTTTTGATAATACAAAACGATTAACAATCCATTAAAAAAAACATGCCGACACTATTTGTGACTACAAAAAGGGAGGACTAAATGTGATTTCAGCTGGACTTATTTACTGAAATAAGCTAGATTGTTATGTTAACATTATCTATTTCATCGCCTTGGTTACACACTAGGAAAGAGGTGATGCATAGAAAATTTCCCTGCTGTGGGACAATTAAGGCTTATCTTATAGATGTAAGCAGTCTCACCACCCTAGCTAGTTGTTACATCTGCCCCTGTGATGTTGCTTGCCACGCCCTCTACCTCCCATCCTGTGTCTCCCTCACCTGCTGCCACTCCCTGAGTGGCTTCTCCCTCTCTCTCCGTGTGTGTGTGTGTCAGGTGAGCCCCACCAGCTGCAACCTGTTCTGTAATCAAGGCCTCTACTTATACTCTGCTCAGCCACTCAGTCTGCGCTTCCAGCCTTTTCTGCCAGATAGTACCTGTGTATTCTGTTGTGGTTTGTTTGGCTTAGCCTAACACCTCATCCCTCTGCCCTGCAGTTCCGCCTACTCCGATTCCTGTCTCCTGGTCCTCGTCTTGCTGGCCCTGCTTCCCTGCCCTGAACTCGTGTTTGACTCAGCCACCTTCCCAGCCTCAGCCCTGGTTTCCTGCTACCAGCCAAAGTCCCCAGTGTCTTTGAAATAAATTCCCTATTAACTACACTGTCTCCTCTTCTCAGTCTGCACTTGGGTTCACAAGTTCAGCATCATAACACTAGTTATTTGTAAATAAGTTATTTTGATATATTCTCATTTAGATTTTCTAGAACAAAGAACATATTTTAATGAATTTGCTACGTTGAAGAATTTTTTTATAGCCCAGCCTGCAGCCCACCTGGCCCACACTTTGGGAAGCACTGATTTTTAGTGTGCAGGTTCCTTTTGGTCTTGTCCAAAAGCCAGTTTTTTTTTTAAGAAGTTGATATTCCAAAAAGTTTAAAATTTATAGAGGTCATAATAGAATTAAGTGTTGAAATTTCTTTTCTCCTGGTCACTGAAGCCATTTTAATAAATTTAGTCCATGATAACAGATCATTAGCCCATATCACTGAACACATTCTTTAACATAATTACTGCCTGCTCACTCCAGCTCATTTGGAGATCCAATGAAAATGATGCAAGCAGTGAACTACGTGCAACTGGTTTTGCTTATTTGATCCCATATGCTAATTAATTTACTGCATTCCATGTGTTATTTAAAGTTGCATTAAATATTTTAATATAAACAATGGATTCAATGACTACTGTACAACTCACCAGTTCACCTGAGCTCTACAGAGCTTGTTAGCCTCTTTTAGCTCAACACGACTCTGTAAGGTGATAATATATCAATGTAGTGCATGCTCCCCCCAAGTGGCCAAAAAAAATGAATGCAGCTTTAAGAATCATTTATCAAGTTCATGTTTTTTTAACTTAATTATTGATCATTCAAAAGACTAGCCAAATGTATTAAGACAACCTATTACATAAAAGGTCACTTACTCATTTATTGACATAATTCAATTATTAAAAAGGTACCCTTATAATAATGTATAGTACCATTTTTGTTACAATTCAGAGAAAGAAGGAACTGTATATGGAATTGTAGTGAGATATAAAGAGTAGTAGAAAGACCAGTATGTCAATAAAAAAATATCTTTGAATATTGGCATTTTCCTGCAAAGAGAGCCAACATCCTGAGTGCCACGGGAGTATCAGGGATTGGACCCAGGTGCAGACAGCACAGACAGACTTGGAGCAGTTTCAATAGTTTATTCAACACAAAAAGGCTTACATGAAGGTATGGGTAGGCAGCCAGGCAGGAAGACAGACAAACAGGTAAGTCCAGGGTCGACGATGGAAGCGCTAAAAACATACAATGGCAAAACAGGATGAACCGACGAGAGAACAAAGAAAGGGGACCGGTATAAATAGAGAAGAGGCAAACGAGGGAATCGGGCAGGTGAGCAAATGAGAGACTCGAGGACAGGAACCGGACAGACCAGACAGGAAGGATTTGAAAATAAAACAGGAAACACAGACACATAACAATGGGATGTAAATATTTAGTCTGTGTCCCACATCACAAATTCTTAATTCCTGTTTACTCACTGACTATTGTGGACATAAAAAAAATTGAAAAATAATAAAATATAAATCTAATGCTGCATGAGTCAGTTTTGGTAAGATAACAAATGTAGTGATGATAAACTCCGCAAAAAATTGTAATGAATCAAATGGCACATGTGAATTTATCATATGTGAAACACCATCTACCTGTGGTTTTTAGACATAACATGTGTGATCAATTCACGATATAAGCACGTCATTTACAGATATGTGAAATGTAAGAAATCATGTGAAAACAATTTCATATCACATCTCAAACACATTTCACATGTGTATCACATGACACACTTGAGTCACATGTGATATGTCACTTGAGGAATTTACATACAGGCACACACATGGTTTTCAAACATTTCACCATTGAACAAATGCATGATAAGATTTTCATATTCTGTATTTTCTCTTGTGAAATGTAAAGAAATCACATGTAAAAACATATACAGCCTACTGTATAAGCACGTGTTTTTTTTACAATTCACGTGATAAGTTATATATACACTATGTAAAATCTCATGTGAAAACATGATACAGACACGATGGTTTTCAGGTATTCCTGTCACGAACTCCGACACAAAACTGGTGGACTCAAGTGCACGACTCTTCAGACCATGTGTGGTATATCAAAAATCTTTACTGAAGCAGAACAACACAAAAACGCTCATGAGGAGGATATACAAAAGTACAAAACAAAAGCGCTCCCAAGGAGGATATAAAAGTACAAAACAAAACGCTCCCAAGGAGGATATAAAAGTACAAAACAAAACGCTCACTTGGAGGATCAAATACAAACAGAAAACGCTCACTTGGAGGATCACATAATAACATGGACTGAAACAAAACCTGGTACATGGAAACTTGCTGGTACGCTTGACTCAATTCTTTTGACAAACAGAACAAGATGAACTGGCACAGGACAAAGGGAGACAAGGACTATTTATACATGAGGTAGGGGAAAACAGGTGAGACCAATCAGGGGCGGGGTAGACAATCACAACGGCGGGAAAAATCACACAAAGGGAGGAAGTCAGGGTCTGAAACGAGAGGGAAAGGTGAGTACAAAATAAAACAGGAAGTGCAGGACGAGACTAGACGTGAGTGACTTTAACTTAACATAAAACTAAAACTAAGGCATGACATGAAATACATTTAACAAATCCAGCGAGACACAACAATTCCACGTGTGTAATGTAAACAATTGTATGTGAAAATGACAAATTCACATTAATATCAGACACAAATTCACATATAGGCACATGTTTTTTAATGTGAAACATCTCATATGGGCACTGTGGGTTTTAGGCATTTTAGATTTGAAAAAATGTACATAATACAGACACATGGGATATTTCACATAAAATGTAAAAAATCACATGAAATTGTTGTTTAAACAATTTCAAATACATTTTACATGTAATAAATATGCATGTAAGGTCCATGATTTTTAGACATTTCACATGTGAAAACATGATATTTGTTGAGTCCATCTTGTAAAGTTAGGCAGCTGCTGCCTTCATATTAACAGGTCCAACCCTAAGATCTAACCCTTGATATACTTACTACTTAAAATCCTGATTAAAGCTTAAATTATGCACTGTTAAAAACTTATTTAATTTTGAAGTCCATCTTATATACAGGGAAAGGTCATGTAAGGACAGGGAAAAGAGAAGACATAAAAAAATAAAACGAGAAAACAGGAATTATGACCACCGGGCAGATTTCTGAGAAGGCAGACCATTATAACAACAAGCAGCTTAAGCCCACATCCCCACTGCCACTGTTTTCACTTCTCAGTGCTCCCCATCACCATCCTGAAAACACTGCAGCTGCTGAAACACTGGCCAGGAGGCAACATTAAGAGCAGGAGGAAAACTTCTAGAGAAAGAGGGTTAGACATGAAATTTGGTGGGGAACGTGTGTGGGGGTCAGGGGGGGAACACAGTTTGCAAAGGCAAATAACACAGTTGGATGACTATATTACAGTATGACTTCAGCAGATGGGAGAAGCATTTATGAGACAGATAATGGTGGTGGCAACACACTAAAACACCCATACAGAGGAGTTGCATTCATGCATTACATGAGAAATACTTTTTGGTCAAGAACACATTGTGACTTTAATGGTCACAATGTTAACATTTAAATCTACTGTTGCTCATGCCTAAGGCAGACGTCTGGGTCCCTTAGCATGGAAAGGCATCAGTCCCAAGACAGCTGTGACAGAAGCTACTGGCCAAACTACCAATAGATTTTGTATGATTTTAGTGATCTCATGACCTTTCCTCTAATGCCACCAAGATTTCATCTTGACCCTGACAGTAACAGGGCATAATGTGATGGCAAGGTATCTCAGGTTGCTTTCACACCTGTACTTCGGATCATTTGGTCCAGACCAAGGGAAAAACAATATCCATTGTTGTTGTCTTTTAGTTCTGGTCTGTCTTGTGTTCAAACTGACTTATTACAATTGAACCAAGAGGAGTAAACATGAAATCATATGGACTGACAGGTAACTGTGGCTTACTGTGATATTAGCATGTGACTGCTACATTTCACTCACTTTTAATGTGAAACTGCTAAAATACACAACATTGCAGCCCCTGGGGGCTTTAGATGGTTTGTCTCATTATCTAAGAATGTCTGCATTGTCTTTTCTTTAGTTCCAAGAGTCTTTCAGGTGCTCAGGTAGATTTAAATTCAGAACAGGAAAAGATCAGAAGGAATCTGGTAAAGGAAAGAATGCAAAAAGATATTTCACCTGCAAAGAAGGGGGGGGGGGGGAGGGGGTCTTTTCCAAAATCAAATAAAAACAAAAAAAAAGTTTATATTTATATTCCAAAAAGTTTAAAGGTTTTTGTCATGAATAATGTTGACTGGTATGACAGAACTAAGCGTTGAAATTCCCTCTTTTCTTCTGATCACTGAGGTCATTTTAATAAACTTGGTGCATGATCGCAGATCATTACCTGATTTCACTGAACACATTCTTGTTAACATAATTACTTAAAGTCTCACTCATCAAGATAACTCTTTCAATCACATCAGGTGAATCAGAAGCACTCTACAAAACCTTATCTTTCAGACTGAAATTCTCCTAAAACCCTCTTCTTTTCTATGTGTTTGACAGACAGCTTCAGAGGAGCAGCGGCGGTATCATAGTGGAGTGCCAAATAGTTTCACAGCTTGAGGACGCAAGTGCAAATGTTAGGCCACCTCTCTCTAAATCAAACGCATCGTTATTCCATTCATGCTGCAGACAGTCTGACCAAAAAAAAAACAGGCTGCAGCATGAATACTAATAGCAGCCGCTCTGCTTTGCATTGCTAATGTGGTCAGAGAACTTGAAAACTATGAAATAACTGAATGTGCAAATCAGGAAATCTGAATAATATTTGTTTAAAATGAATGTGCTTGTGTTACATTCTATACTTTATACTATAAATAGCTGTGATATGCAGAGTGCTGATTTATTTAGGCCAGAGGAGGCTAATGCCATACTGAAGGAGAGTTATGTCAGTGTAAAATACTAATTTGTTGGACAGACAGGCAAGCAAGCAGAGCTGCTACACTTCAAGCCATATTTGAATGAATAAGTCCAACTAGGACTTTAGTTCTCTTCTGCCAAGTCTGACTGACTGTAACAAGTGAACTGAACACTGAGGGCAGCTGATTTAGGATGGAGTATTTTAGGTCTATATTAGTGGCATACATGTCTTGAGTTTCTTCTTTTGCCCCTGACAACTTTAACCCTGTATCCAAGTATAGCCTACACAGCCATAGGCTATTTTAAAGGTGACTTACACTCATTTGGGCATTTCGTAGTGTCAAACCCACAGAGAATTATCAGCAACTCTGCAGTTCCCCTCAACTTTTTAGGCTCTTTTAGCTCATTGTTTTGGTTTTGTAACCCACACCTTTACTGTTTTTGTTTGGTCTCAAAGCTTTCATCACCCTGATGGTGATTGCCTCCAGCAAAAGGAGGCACCTATTTTCAGTGGAAAAGCTCTAATAAAGCCACTGTTCACTACCAAACTAGAGGTAAAAGAGAGTGAATACTGAAGATACATTAATCAGGTGACACAAACAACTTTATAAGGCGATAATATGTCAGTGTTGTGTTTACAGCTTGTTTTGCTGCCTCCAAGGGGCAAAGAGAAAAGACTGCTGCTTGAAATTGAACCAGTTTTTCCAGTCCAAGCCAAGACTGGTAAATTGCAAGTCAAGTACCAAGTCAAGACCAACAAGTCCCAAGCCAAGTCTAAGTCCTACACTTTGTGTCCTAAACAAGTCATTGTCTATCTGCTGGTCTTCACTGCCAAACACACCTTTCCCTACTGCTCTTGTAATGTGATTGATTCAAAGTTTATCCAACATTGCCTCAAATTGGAAATGTTGCAGGTGCTATTGTACACTATAAATAATCACAGTGTATATTTAATAGCACCAACTATTTTCTATTGATGACATGGTGCAGAAAAACTCTAGGTTAATTTTCTGTTCTGGGAGCATGAATGTGCTTGACAAGTTTCTTGGCAGTCTGCGATTTGATTATGAAATATCTTGAATGTTGACATTTAGGGCACTAGACAAAAGCTTATGAAGTACCCAAAATTGAAATTTTGATCAGTAAATTTTATGGCAGTCCGCCAATTTTATTTTCATATTTCTTGTGATATTTCTTCTGCGCAAGTGGATATTCTGACCTAGACAAATCAGTAACCCACCAAAATGGTGGTCATAATGTCATAGCCATAACATTATGACCACTGACAGGTGAAGAACACTGATTATCTCGTTACAATGGCACCTGTCAGTGGGTGGGATATATTAGGCAGCAACTGAACATTTTGTCCTCGAAGTTAATGTGTTGGAAGGAGGAAAAATGGGCAAGCATAAGGATGTGAGTGACTTTGACAAGGGCCAAATTGTGATGGCTAGACGACTGGGTCAGAGCATCTCCAAAACTGCAGCTCTTGTGGGGTGTTGGGTCTCTGTAAATATAAAGAGTCGGTCTAGACTTGCTCTATTCGAAAAAGTGCCCTGAGATAACTTTGTTATGATATGGTGCTATATAAATAAAACTGAATTGAATTGAATTGTTCCCGGTCTGCAGTGATCAGTACCTACCAAAAGTGGTCCAAGGAAGGAAAACCGGTAAACTGGCGACAAGGTCATGGGCGGCCAAGGCTCATTGATGCACGTGGGGAGCGAAGGCTGGCCCGTGTGGTCCGATCCAACAGAAGAGCTACTGTAGCTCAAATTGCTGAAAAAGTTAATGCTGGTTCTGATAGAAAGGTGTCAGAACACAGTGCATCACAGTTTGTTTCATATGGGGCTGCATAGCCGCAGACCAGTCAGGGTGCCCATGCTGACCCCTGTCCACCGCCAAAAGCGCCTACATTGGGCACGTGAACATTAGAACTGGACCACGGAGCAATGGAAGAAGGTGGCCTGGTCTGATGAATCACATTTTCGTTTACATGATGTGGATGGCCGGGTGCGTGTGCGTCGCTTACCTGGGAAGACATGACACCAGGATGCACTATGGGAAGAAGGCAAGCCGGCGGAGGCAGTGTGATGCTTTAGGCAATGTTCTGCTGGGAAACCTTGGGTCCTGCCATTCATGTGGATGTTACTTTGACACGTACCACCTACCTAAACATTGTTGCAGACCAAGTACACCACTTCATGGAAACGGAATTCCCTAATGGCAGTGGCCTCTTTCAGCAGGATAATGCACCCTGCTACACTGCAAACATGGTTCAGAAATGGTTTGAGGAACACGACGAGTTCAAGGTGTTGACTTGGCCTCCAAATTCCCCAGATCTCAATCCAATTGAGCATCTGTGGGATGTGCTGGACAAACAAGTCCGATCTATGGATGCCCCACCTCTTAACTTACAGGACTTGAGGGATCTGCTTCTAACGTCTTGGTGATAGATACCACAGCACACCTTCAGAGGTCTAGTGGAGTCCATGCCTCGAAGGGTCAGGGCTGTTTTGGCGGCAAAAGGGGGACCTACACAATATTAGGCAGGTGGTCATAATGTTATGGCTGATCGGTGTGTATATACTTTTTTTAAATATATATTTCTATCTATACATAGTAGTTTAATGTTTATGTTTACCTTGTTGAGCTTGTTGTCCTTGTTTTTAGCTGTATGTATGTCTATTTCTGTGTATGTACATTGAGAGCAATGAAAAACCGGAGTCAAATTCCTTGTGTGTGTACACATACCTAGCCAATAAAGCTGATTCTGATTCCAATTCACTAGATTGTTGCTGTATGTTGTGCAATGAAGGTTTAATCTGTTAACAAACATGTCTTGTGTGGTTGATATGCATAATAATAAAGTTTATTTCAGACTACAGGTAGCCTACAGGTGGATCTAACAGGATGTAAATATTTCTGTGACTTCCTGTAAATTCGTTGAAGGCCGCTGGAAAGTGTCTGACTTGACTGCTGCTGTTTGTCACCAACACCTGCTGTTCCTGTCTGATCTCGTCCACTTTCCAAGCCAGGCGCAGTTCATGACGAACGAGCCTAATGTCCAGGGACAGTTTCGTTTTCATTGACCGCATTTTGTCAACATACAGCCTGTCTTTGAAAATACAGGAAGTTGAGCAGTTTAGCATAAAAGGTATTTGTAATTTTAAAAAATCGCCAGTTTAGTTACTTTCTTAGAACAACAGTAGTGATTAGTTTTCGTCTCGAACAAATGTATCTTGAAAGAAAATAATAACACTAACTCAGGGAATTTGCTTTACATAGTAAACGTCGTCATGCTGGTTGATATTTTTTATTTTGAAAGTCCTGACCGGAAATTATTTGGATACTGATACTGTACCTCTTCCTGGTTGATGTGGACACCGGGAAGAACTGCTGGGTGAGGTCTGTTGTTGTAGCTGAGTAAATAATGGAGAAAATCAGTAAACTTGAGCCAGAAAAGCCATGGAATTCGTCGAGTTAGTGAGGTTTTAAAACTATCTTTTATTCCGGACTAACAGACATTTATTTCGGAGCTTCTCTTGTTCCGCTCCCCTTTCTTACCTCCTGTGTTGAGGTGCATCTCCCATTAGCTCACTATGGATTGTTAGCTGCTAACCAAAGTCGCTAATGCTACATGCCAGTGCAGTGCACCTGTCACCAGCTTCTTTGTCTAACTCATGTTGCTGGCTTCACTCCTATTGTCTGTTACTTAATTAAACGTGTTAACATAAACGCTATCTCCTTTTCTGCTCACTTTCTCCAGCGTGGAAGGAGTCACTATCCGAAAACAACCTGCACTGCCAAAGCTAGACAAAGAAGATGAACTGACATAACTCCCTGCGTCCAGAAATGTATAATATGAACTCTGTATGCGTCCTACTGGATATTTTAAAACCCAAATAGTCAGCTCGTCCCGAAAATAAGAAATGGCGTCCTCCAAAGCAAAGGTCGGAGTCAACAGTGAGACCAACTCCCTGAGAGAAAGTAAAAGCAACGCCAGCAGTTCAGCCGGAGAAGCATCACCAAATAACAGGATATATTGCCTTGATGACCTGGAGACCATCGCCACAGTTGGTGAGTTTCAACAACATGTCACAGACATGAATTGCCCTGTACTGGAGTGTTGTCCCAATTAGCTGTAGTGCAACATACAGTAGTTCCCAAACTCCAGGACAGGTAGAAGAGTGAAGTAGATTATGCATTTAGTAATACAACATGCTACAAGATAATACAGGAGGGTTGGGTATTCAACCAAAAACTGTCAAGCAGGGCTGCAACTAATGATAATGTTCATTAGAGATTAATCTGATGAGTATTTTTCTTGATTAATTGGGTAATGATTTGGTCTATGAAAATAGTTAAGAAAAGTTGAAATTGCTTGTTTTCTTTAAACCAACAGCCAAAATACCCAGAGATTCTGTTTTTTTAATCATAAAACACACAGAAAACTAGCGATAGCATTATGAAGTAATCAGTCATCATTTTCTTGAGTAAACTATTAATCATTTGATCTATAAAACATCATAAGACAGTGAAAAATGCCCATGTCAATTTTCAAGGTGGTGTCATCAAGTTTGGTTTTACCAACAGTCCAAAACCCAAAGAAACTGAATTTTAATGTGAGAGAGGGAGGGAAACGCCACACATTCTCGTTTGAGTAGCTGGAACCAGACGAAGTTTGACATTTTTGCTTGAGAAATGACTTAAAATATTAATCAATCAAAATAGTTGCTGTTTGTCGATAGACACATTCGATTAATCAACTAATCATTGCAGCTTTACTGTCAAGCATTGAAAGTTGGCATTGAATGCTTGGTCAGATTCTTACTCTACCTTACACTAGCTAGCTGCTATTTTGAAATTCGCATTGCACCAATGCAATGTCAATATTTTATTCTGGTTGTTGATTGGTTAGGGAGGATGTCCTCCGTTGGACCATAATTTTACGTGTTTTGGCCAATAACAGATTAGCATGAAAAAAATGAATTACATTAAATTGATATAAGAGAAAACCAGTAAGCTGAAAGTCTACTCCAGAAGTCCAGAATGGTAAACTGGGTCATACTGTAATGAATTCAGACAAACAACAAAAAAATATTTTTACATTTGGTGATATTGACTTAAATGTGACAGCTCATTGTGATATAGATTTTACATCATATTGTCCAGCCCTGCTGCAATAGCAAAAATCTGAACTGATAGTCTCATATTAGGATATAAGTACTTTATCAATATGTCACCCGGTCACCGCTGACCTACTTTATCCTTTATCATTTTGTACATTTTGTTTGTCTGAGGTTGGTCCACCACAATCTGTACAATCTTCCCATACATTTGTTGTGTGGAAAACTGCACATTATGTGCTGATCAAAATACTGTAGGGCAAAAGGGGAGACATACTCAGCTAAAGTATACAAAGTGCCCCATGGTAATTATTGTCTCTTGCATTCCACAAAACACATTTTAGATCACATTTTTAACATTTGAGCTCTTTCATCTACACTGTCATTATAGGAAACATTCTAAGTCATGATATTGTCACAATTTTTAGCCATTTTAAATCCCTATACATTTGAAGGTACGTATTGATCATGTTTCTTGTATATGGTAAAGCCAAGCAGTGAATGTTTCTTCATGCTGTGGGATTGGTGTACAGTATGGAGAGTTCAAACCTTAAAGTTGGGAGTTTAAGATTTGGTGAATCCAAACCACATAAACCCAGCCTGGGGACCAGATGAATATGCAAGCTCATGTTTTATTTGCTTTGGCAGATGCATCTGGTCCCCCTCCCATTCAGACAGATTTCCAGCCGTCCTGGCCCGGGTCGGGCCAATAACAACCGTTTGTCTAACATGGGGCGGATTTGATACGATGACTGTATAGAGGAGTGCTGTTGAGGCATTTTTGTAAACAACCGAGATGGCTGCCACTGATGTGGAATGTTCTGAATGCGCTATTGCGTCAGTATTAAACGAACTGGACAGTATATTTTCTCTAAAAGAACAAATGACTACTCTTAAAGCTTTTGTTGATAAGAAAGATGTGTTTGCTGTACTTCCGACAGGATTTGCTCAGTGCTTTGTCACATGTTTCGTTGCTCTGATTGGTTGTAGGTCTATCCAATTGCGTCCAGAGGCATTTTGGTCTGCACCCGCTGATAACGCTCCTTGGAAATCGAAAATGAGCTGAGAGGTTCCAGACTAATTTGCATTTGGGAATTGGTCTGGCGATGTCAGGCTAACATAATAACCCATCCAGCATAGTTTTGTTCTGTTTTGTGCTGTTTTTATCATCATGCAGAGTGTGTAGTTCCTAAGTGAGCAAGTCAGTGGGACTGCAAACAGCAACAACCCCAGCCAGTGCATGATAGATCAGTTATTAGCCAAATTCCCTGAAAGACAATGACTATTCATAAACAGTCTAAAGTCATGTTCCATAAGTCAGAGGTGTGTACACTGGCCAGCAAGTAAGGCAGTATTCAGAGAACCTCACATGCCAAGGTTGTTCCATGTTCAGGCAACAACCTGCCCTTCAGGGAGTTAGTCATTACTGTTTGACTTGTCCAAAGTTTGTCACACCTTCTTCATGGGATTACACAAGAACTTACTCAGGGAGGGGAAAATAAAGAATCATCTGTCCCAAGAAAAATCCTTTTAAGTCAAGAGCACGTGGGCTGCATTTAATTCCTGTCACAGAGAGCTTTGGTCAAAGACAGCACCTTACATTATATACACCTATTGTGGATTATATAGCCTGAATGATATTGTCATGTCAGTACCTAAAGGTTTGGGTCTCTATTTCTTTATGAAAGAGACGATACTGATTACGAGTTGCATTGCTTGTCTCTAATCTTTGGTGACACAGGTCTCAGTACTTACTGGAAGAAACAGGCCTCCTCTTTAGCAGGGTTGTGTACAAATGTGTGCCTGCCTGGGTCTCAGGAAATTCTGGATACTTGGCCATCATCACCACAAATGAACTCTGCAATCATCTACTGATTGTTGTGCCATGTCTGTGTGAGGGTTGTGCTCCTTCTAGCAGTGGAGCACATTGGGCTTCATTCATTACATGCTTGTATGCACAGATTTGATTTGAACTTGTTTGTACGCACAGTTTGAGTACTTTTGGCAGATGTGTCAGTGTTTTCTTATTTCCAAAATGTTTGTATGTAAGTATAAGTTGCTCTTGCCTGACTGTGGTGTCTGCCTGTTCTCAGTGCTGCAGGTGTTTGTGCAGGTCAGAGGGCAACGTCTTCATGAGTTCTGTATCCGCTGTGTGAATCAATAGGCAACCACCGTTTTTAAAAACCAGTGTAAAATGTTAGCTGTGTAAACAACATGGTAGCCTTAAAAAATGGACCAAGACACGGACAAATGACCGACAGCTGTAGCTGTTGTTCTATGTTGCGCAGAAGTGACCGGCTTACGTCACTTCAGCGCTACTATTGGCGGTGCAAATGCAAACAGAAAAAAAGCCCTTGAAGGTTTGTAGTTCTTGGGGGACCACCACAGTGGGCAGTTCCTCTCAGGAAGTCCCCAGAAACGTTTGGTCCGAAAATGCCTAATGATGGGCTGTTTTTGGGATTTGCTGTGTCCCAATGTGCGACTCCTGAGACCTTAATACTACACCTGACAACAAACAGACATTTTTGTTTTTTATTTTGATATTGGCCACAATATGTATTGATTCAGCATCAGCAAATGTTTACTGAAGTGCTTTATAGAAAGAAGACCAATATCTGACATTTGGATAAAAAACAAACATAACATAATAAGAAAAATCAACTAATATCTAAATAAAGGCAAGAAAATCTATTTCAAAATAGTATATATATAGTATAAAACTCTATACCTTCTACATCAACAACAGTGCTGTGTTACAGTGACAGTGGTGCACACTGATCAGATGGTTTATTTTATTTATTTATTTATATTTATAAATAAATGGTGATGGAATTGATAGCAAACACTGCAGTGATGACACTGCATCCATCAAACGTTTTTCATTAATTGTAAGAGTTTGATTTTGCAGGCAGATTTAACATACATTGTGATTTATGATCTCATGCTGTGTACTTTATGGAAGACATCTAGCTCAATAATATGCATTAAGCTACATGCAGGCAGCAAAGCCTGAGCTTAATGCCTGTCAGAGAGGTGTGCAGCAGGGAATGGCATTCATCCTGTGCTGTTGGGAGCAAGCTCCAGGCTCATGTGCCCCGCATAAAAATCCAATTTGCCAAGCCATTTTGGCTGATGAGAGGGATTTGCTGCCTAAAACAAATCAGCTAAAGCTCTTTATCTGTCTATTGTTGTTTAATTGTCATTAAAATCATGAGGCAACTCTCTTGTGCCATTAGATTTTTTTGCTGCTGTCACATGCTCTGGTAGCCTATATGACCAAGAGAATATCACTTGAAGGCAACACCAGTCCTGTCAGAGCAAATTAATTCATCAGCAACACCCCTATCCCCAATATGATATTCAGGGATTTGTTAATTTGGCTTGTGTGAATCTGTTATCTATAAAAGTTGCATCCTGCCAGTACAACAGGCATTTCAAGAGTTGGCTTCTTCTCATGGTTTCTTGTTGTGGAACTCCACTTTTAGGTCATTTTCATGCATTATTTTCAGGTTTAACTTGTTTGGTGGGAACGGCATGTGGCGGCGGCGTAATACCATATAACCCTGTGACTTTCCACAAGGATATGGAGTAGCCAGCAACTGGGGCATTTTTGTTTGTAAAAGCCCAAATTTTATGGCCTCTGGCACATTCTAATGCCAGTATTCCATTTTACTGCAGGAAGTTCCATTACATCAGGTTTTATTTTTAAAATATGAATTGGGGCAACTTAGAGGTGCATTACTGCCACAAACTGTCACTCTCACGTCACGTGAGAACGTGGTGAGCAGTCCTGCTGCCCAAATTACGTTAGGCTACCTTGTGAGGCACCTGGAGAATCCAGCCCTGATTTGCTACATAGCCTGCCCCGAATAAATAGCAGAGACACTGAGGCATAGCTCCTGCGGTGGAAACTGTATTGCCAATTCTCTACCAGTGGACACATTTCTACTGTTGCACGGTATATAACGTCATATCGCTCAACCCTATCTCTGGCTACTCCATATCCTTGTGGAAAGCTCTGTGCTATGTATGGGGCTAGGGGTAGGTGCCAGAGAATTTAGCTGAACCAAAATTTCAAATTCAATTTTGAGCAGAAAGGCAGTTTTTACACACAATATTTGTTTTATTGGAAAAAATCACCTGTATTAAAATTATATGCCAAGAGGAATCAGTGTGATTATGTGTACAGTGAAAAAAAAAGTGTGTATGGTTCCTCTTTTAACACACAACAATAAATTAGAGCCTGACTGATAAATTGGCTGATATATCGGCCAGTGTTAGCTTATTGCAGATATATCAGTGTTGGTGTGTATGTCGGGTGATAAGTAACAAGAAATGTTATATAGTTTGTCCACCAGAGCGCTGACATGTTCATTTTTACACTGTAAGGAATCCTAGTCAAAAATGTGTGTTTGTGTTATTTGTTTAAGTCAAAAAACAAATACCAGCTGATATATTCTCAGATTTTATTCATTCTCATCATCTTTGGACAAACTATGTAATGAAGACTGTTTTCGCATTTTGTGCTTCAGTTTGTTGTTACTTACTTGTTGTGACGCCGATATATGTGATAAACTAAAATCGCTGATAATCTCGGCTTTGGTAGTTTATTGGTGTGATAAATTAGTTCAGACTTATTTTTTACAGATCCTGTAGTTGATTTAATTTTCACATTTATTGCTCTTATAAAATGGCCTTACCTAACCCAACCATTACTGGCTTGTGACTTGATGAAACTATAAGAAACCTTGGACGCAACAAGATGTTCCAAGAGATGTAGTTACATTTAAAAAGGTGTTTTATTTTATTGCTTGAAAAGTTTGACATTATGGAAAATGAGGTATTCATCTGACAGAGACGGTGTACTGCTGTTTCTTTGTTGCTATGGAAACACCAATAGGCCTGACAAAGGTTCATTGTTGGTAAAGCAGAGGAACAAGACAGCCAGCATTTCATTAGGAAGTCGCAGCAGTTCCATGTCTGACTCAGAGTGGCTGTTATATCACATATTGTCATCAGCCATTTATTGTCTCCCTCACTGCTCATCAGTGCTACAGGAATGAAAAGCCAAATGGTTCTCCTCGTCTTTAGGAAGAAAACAACAACACAGAGTTCAGGGCAATATGATGCCACAGAAACTGTTGACACTGTGCTGTAGTTCTGCCTCAGGAAGACTGTTTTTTCTATGGTCCTGCAGGATTTCCAACCGTTACTGCCCACTCCACTGCCTCGCCATCTTACTCTGACCCGGTTCCACTGACAGTCTGATCACTCCTGTCCACAACAGTGTTTTCCGTTGTCTGCCCCATCCCACAGAGAATGGATTTGCCCATTATTATTTATCTGAAGAATTTCAGCACAGTTACTTAACAAGCCTCTTTTAGTAGAAATAAATACTAGCCTTACAGTAAATACTTTTTTAAAAGTAAAACTGAAATGCACAAGTAAAAGTAAAAAAAAGAAAAGAAATAGAGTGGAAACTAGGTAAACTGTTATGTTGTTTCTCATAGCAGCAGATATGAAGAATGCACATGAGAAGGTACATTGTAGCCAGGCTCAAGCACTTTGACCATATTCTTAAATCCTACGACCGAGTATAGTTGCAGGTCCGCAGTGATAAACACTCTATAACATTAGTTATTGCTTTTGCACGGTCTGAATCTGCAGTGAGAGGCTGCTTGAATGGTGTGTGGGGAGAAGGACTCGCCTTCCAGCCTGGTTTTGTCTCGTTCCGCTAATTTGGGTGATGCCTTCGTAAATGACTTAGCATGTTTGTGTGTTTCCACAGACCTACCCGACTTCTGTTGAACAATGTCAGCATAAAGTTTTCGTCTGATCCACTAATCTTTGTCCATTTTCACTGTTACTAACTGGGAAACCGTAATGCTTCCATTACAGTGGATGGGAGGGTCCTCCAGCCCTGGTCTCTCATTTGTGTTTGCCATTTGGATGGCAGCAACACTACATGACTTTGGCTAACTGGGCTAAGCCAACTTGCATGCTATAGCTGATGGACAACAACTGGTGCACTGCCAAAACTTTTCAGGTAAAGCTCGTGCTCTAGAATTCACAATGTTTCCTGCTTGCCTCAGGGTCCTGTAGGGATATCAGAATGCAGCCAGTCACCCTCTCGGCAGAGTGAATGATACACTGCCGTCTGCCTTTGTCCTTGGCAGTGACAGCAGCGTACCTGATGGTGATCTAGGAGGTGAGGATGGATTTAATGATGGCAGTGTAGTGCACCATCATTGACTTTGGCAGGTTGAACTTCTTCAGCTGCCGCAGGAAATACATCCTCTGCTGGGCTTTCTTGGTGATGGAGATGATGTTCAGCTCCCATTTGAGGTCCTGGGTGATGATGGTGCCCAGGAAGCGGAAGGACTCCACAGTGCCGACTGGGGTGTCACACAAGATTATGGGGGTGGGAGGTGTTGGGTTCTTCCTGAAATCCACAACCATCTCCACTGTCTTTAGAGCATTGAGCCCCAAGTTGTTCTGTCTGCACCTGATCACCAGATGGTCAATCTCCCACAGGTGGGGGCATCTAGTGACCATCCAGAGATGAGCCCAGTGAGGGTGGTGTCATCCGCAAACTTCAGAAGCTTGGGGGACTGATGACTGGAGGTGTAGCTGTTCATGTACAGGGAGAGGACTACAGGGGAAAGGACTCAGTCTCAAGGGGAACCGATGCTGATGGTCTGGGAGTCAGAGATGTGTATCCACAGCTTCATATGCTGCTTCCTGTCAGACAGGAAGTCTGTGATCCACCTGCAGGTGGAGTCAGGCACATTCTGCTGCGAGAGCTTGTCCTGCAGCAGAGCCGGGATGATAGTGTTAAAGGCGCAGCTAAAATCCACAAACAGGATCCTGGCATAGGTTCCTGAAGAGTCCAGGTGCTGGAGGATAGTGGAGGACCATGTTTACTGCATCATCTACATTTTATCAGCAGTTTTAGGACTTCTTGTCCATGTTTGCTTAAAGGTTGAGCTTTTGAAACATGACTATCATAAAAATGAACTTTCACTCTAATACTGTATTTGTATTAATGCTGTACAGATTTTATTACAATAAAATAAATCTTTTTACATTCTATCCAAACAAGCACTTTTCTTTTACACCTATGTGTTTTGGGTAACAAGGAGATCAAAATCCAAACAAGCATACAATCACTGATGTCAATTTATCATCAGAACTCAAATATCAATGAGTATTATCAATAAACTGCTGATTGGTCCATTACTAATTTGAATGTCTGTGTAAAGAGAAAACATGCTAATGCAAGTTTATTTGTAGAGCACATTTCATACATAATTCAAAGTGCTTTACATATTGCATTTAAACATGAAAGAGGAAATACAGCTTAAAACATTAAAATGCAAATTAAAATGTTAGAAACAATTGTAAAAGCAATTAAAAAGACGGAAAACAGAAATAAATAGGTTATGCAAAATGCAAGGTGTAAATGCAGTGCGATCCCGCATTAGACTCTGGCTGTAATGTGATCTGCCAGACCACCTCTAGAGGTGACTGGATGTCAGCCAGGTGTAAATCCAACTTGTACAGTCTACATCTGTGAGGAAAAGCCACCTACAGGGTAGACGTGTCATGATGTCATGACAGAACCTGAGCACAGTCTGCTGCCACCAGTTGTTAGTCTGTTCCCTCAAAACAGAGGTCATTTTATTTGGCTGCAACGGCTCAGGGTTGTTGCTCACCTAAAGGACAAGGCACTAAAAACACAAGAGCAGGTTAAGAACCTTGGTGTTTGGTGTACAGTCATGTAAAAGCAATAACAAAATCAGCATTCTATCAGTTTAAAAACATACCCAAAGTCAGGGACCTTATGACCAGACAAGATGTGGAAAAATTGATTCGTGCTTTTATCTCCAGCAAAATTAATTACTGCAATGGACTTCTGACAGGACTTCCTAAAAAGACCATCAGGCATCTGCAACTTATTCAAAATTCAGCCGCAAGAGTTCTGACCAAAACCAAAAGGACAGCCCACATCACCCCAGTTCTTAAATCTCTTCACTGGTTGCCAGTAAGCCAGATAATTGATTTTAAAGTCTTAGTACTTATCTATAAAGCTCTACATGGAGTTGGCCCAAAATATATGACTGATATGCTTGAGCAATATAACCCCGTGAGACGTCTTAGGTCACTGGGGAGTGGACTGCTAGTTGTGCCCAGAGCAAAATCTAAACAAGAAGAAGCGGCTTTTAGTCATTATGCAGCACAGCGCTGGAGCTAACTGCCTTGGTCTTAACCTTACTGTTCTCCAGCACTTTTAACTAAATGTTTTTAAAACTCAAGGCCTCATTATCAATGTATTCTTATTTTAAATATTTTTATTTTTACTCCTTGACTTTTATTTTTATATTTTATTTTTATATATATTTATCTCTTTTAATATGCTCTCTCTTCAATTGTATTGTTTTAACTTCTCTGTACAGCACCTTGAATCTTCCTCTGTGTATGAAACGGGCTTTATAAATTAAAAGTGCCTTGCCTTGCCTTGCCTTGCCTTGCCTCATCTAGACTAAACGAGACACTTTGGCAGCATTCGCAGTCTCCTGCAAGTCCTGCTGCACCAAAACCAGACTTGTTCTTTCTCTCACCTCCTACAAAACACAAGTTCTCCCACCTTCACTGAAAAATAAATGCACACTGTTCTGTACCATTGCATTGTATCTGCTTACATCTATTTCAGTGACATTTAGCAGGTGCACTATGCCTCTAAAGTGCTCACGTTGGTTCAAATCTGCTTTAAAAATAAAGTATTTTGTTAATGATGGACATGAAGTGAGGCAATTTAATTCTGTCGAACTGAGCTATTCAGCTGTCAGACACTTTAAAAAAAAATCACTTTACTAATTTTAATGTAGGCCTAATTTGGGCTTAGCAAGCAAAATGTCAATCGATTGTCAAACAAAATGCCCATCATAATTTCTTAAGCCAAAAGTGACATCTTCAAATAGCTTTTTTTTATCCGACCAACAGTCCAAAACCTGAAGATATTCAATTTTATTGCCAAGAAAGGCAGCAATCCTCACAAATGACAAGCAAATGTTTTGCACTGTGCTTGAAAAATGACTACAGCGATTAATGGATTATTAAAATGGTTACCTTTCCAATTGATTAATTGACCAATCGTTTCAAGAATATTAGATAAGCAGTTATTTGTCATGGTCTAGGTCCCCTGAATGCTGTGGATTCTTGTCACAGTGGTTAATCCTTCCCCTCTCCTCCCCCCTGTCTCCCTCAGGCACAGGGACTTTTGGCCGAGTCTTTCTGGTAAAGGACAAAAAGAGCAGGGCCTTCTACGCCCTAAAGCAGATGAAGATCCCCGACGTGATCCGACTGAAGCAGGAGCAGCACGTCCACAACGAGAAGGAGGTGCTGATAGAGGTCAACCACCCCTTCCTCATCCGACTGTGAGTCTGCTCCCCAGTCTTACCCACAAACACACCGGGTAGAGGCAGGGGGCACGCCCCACTGGGTGAACATTTCTACATTTTGACACACACAAATACCCATCTATACTACAGTGTAATTCTGTTGGTCTTATCTCCAGGGCAGGGTATCAGTACTCTGAACTTGTGAAATATTAATAAAATCAATAGAATATCAAAAAGCACCATTATAGTACCATCAAATCATGCTTGCCACCAATGAGTACTTTAAAAGAAAACTAAGGACAGAGAATGATCAGTTGCACTTATTCCAAACTGCAGCACACTTAATACTAAGGTTCTCACTCTGGAGACAAAATCCTGAAAAATGTAGCCCCTCATTTTTTTGTTGGGCACCCATATCTCAAACTTCTGTTGTACCTTTATCTCAGTCACAAAATTCACAGTTCAATTCAGTACATTATAGTGGCATCACCATGACTTTATTGTCATCCCATACATGAATATGCTATTTACTGACATCTTATTAGATTATATTTTTACACTTGTGGTGCACTACTTGATACTGCCAAAACATAATAAAAAATTAAAATGTATAGAAATCATTAAAAAAATGTATGAGTTGGTAAACGTGGCAATATACATGCCCTTATATATACAGATATGTAAATAAACTGTTACTACTGTGGAATTGCACATTGCAATTGAATGACCATAATTTAATCTTAAATATCTCATCCATTTAGCCCATTTTGTTTCCGAATAATTAAACAAATTTCTCCATATTTAAAAGAGGGCATCATAATAATAATTTATTTTAAAGGAATAGTTCATAGGATCATTTTGGGAGTCAGGACTTGGTTAGCTTAGCTTAGCATAAAGACGGGGAGCAGGGGGAAACTGGCTAGCCAGCCTGGCTCTGTCCAAAATAAATTAATCAACATGTTGTATCTCGTTTGTTTAACCCAAATGACAGAAATATAAAAATGATCATTTGTAGTTTTAGGAGGCGTTACGGGCTGGATCTATTTTTTGACAAACAACAGTGTATTCTTCCGCCCAGTACGTCTGTGCAGTGTCTCCTATAGCGCTGCTTGATGCACTATGGTCAATAAGCACAGGTTTTGATTTGTTTTGTCTCTGTACAGGAACGCTGGTAGCAAAACTGGCAAACCTCACTGTGATGATGAGCTAGGCTAAGCTAGGCTAACCATGTCTGGACTCCAGCTCCATTCTTAACACACAGACTCTCATCTCACTTGTGGAAGAAGTGAATAAGCACAGTTCCTAAAATGTTGAACTATTCCTTTAAAGCACCTGTATTTTTTAATCAAATTAAATATTCACCTTTTTTGTCCACGGTCTCAGTAGATATTATACATAATAAAATAAATCATTGACCTATTCTGATAGTAATTTCCATAACACAATACATTTTCCCACTGATACAAATCCAATATAATCTGAAAGCTAAAGGAGCTGACTCTGTGAGTGAAATCAGCATGATTCTCTCCACATCCCTTCCAACACCAGGATGGTACAGATCAGTCACAATGGACTTTATTCAGTATAATAAAATACTGCATCTGTATCTCCCAAGCATATTCTTGACTTAAGTGGGAAGCAGTTTTATCCCTGAAGAAAAGTTCCTCCTAGCATGAATAACAACTTCCAAAAGTCCCTCCCATTTATCCTTTTCTGTAGTTTCACTGTCAAAATCTGTCTGAGAATATAGCTTACATTTGTCCTTTCTACTCATAAAACTCCCTCACAGTGCCTGATCAAATTATAGTGGTTTCTAAGCAGTATTTATGAAGCAAAATATAATCGGGTTATTACAGTGTAAAAAAAAAGGAAAAAGAAGAACAGATGTTTTAAAGTGTGTGCTGAGCTGCTCAGTTCACCTCAGCCTTGTATTGAACAACACAGCCATGATATGGTTATACTCCCTGTTATTAGGTAAGGACTCCTGCACATAGAAGGAAGTCATACACAGTACAATGAGAGGCTTTTTGGTTGGGCTCCAATGGAGTCTGAGATATTATATTAAATTAAACAATTATAATAAATGAAGCAAATAAAAAGGCTCACTATGTGCAGCTTTAGTTGTGTTTTAGCTTTGCAAAACATGAATTACTGCACTTTGGAGTTGCTGTTCTTACTTGCATCTAACAGACAGACGACTGCAGCCTCACAGTTTCCTGATAGTATCATAGCTGTGATCAAAGCTACAGGAAACTCCATATCCTGATGTTCTAGATAGCTCTTAGTTGTGTTGGTGGGCATAGCCTGTTAATGAGAGGCATCGTCTGTCGTGTGTGATTGATAGCCTATTAATCAACTTGTTAGAGTTGAGAGAATGGCGAATTGCCATTGCCAGCTGTAGCTGCAGTGTTGAACAATGCAAGGACTGTTAGAGTAGAAACTAGGGCTGAACAATTAATTGAAATATTAGCGAAAAAGTGCAATATCCAAATCGCAGATGCTGCCATTTTTTGCTAAAGGTAGAATGTGTCACAACATACCATTATAAATTAAGTATTATGGTGCTCCAGAGATGGCCCGGCCTACAAATCATATTCTCCAGATGTAAGGAACGTGCTTGTTTGGTACAAACCCCAGCAAAAATCACATCATCATTTTTATATATTTTTTTCAGTGAAAATGAAATGCAAAAATGAAAATCATGACTCATATTGCAATTCTGTGAAAATAATCGCAATATGATTTTTTTTGCATATCGTTCAGCCCTAGTAGAAACATTCCATGAATCTCAAAACAAAACTGCAACTTTAAACAGCTTGTTGGCTTTGTTAACTAATGTAAGTACACACACACCAAGACAGGCTGTGTTCTGTGTTTTGTGTTTTTTATCCGGTTATTGTGTTGAAGTTGAATTGTGAGGTGTAGCAATCTGAACTTAAATATGAAAAGAACCTGCATTTGTGTATTATTTATGTTTTTACCATATGCTATTCATAGATAAAGGATGGTTAAATAGCAAGATTCCCATATGTACTACTTAGGGTTAAATACCAGCAAATGAGATCCCGCTATTTTTCCGGAATTCTCGCCAAAATCTGATCCTTTTCCCTGGAAGAAATACCTGTGGCAACCCCAGATTTCTAGCCTGTGCTCATGTGTTTGAATACTAAAGGCTATCGTATACAGTGGGTACGGAAAGTATTCAGACACCTTTAAATTTTTCACTCTTTGTTTTATTGCAGCCATTTGCTAAAATCAAAAAAGTTAATTTTATTTCTCATTAATGTACACTCAGCACCCCATCTTGACAGAAAAAAACAGAAATGTAGAAATTTTTGCAAATTTATTAAAAAAGAAAAACTGAAATATCACATGGTCATAAGTATTCAGACCCTTTGCTCAGTACTGAGTAGAAGCACCCTTTTGAGCTAATACAGCCATGAGTCTTCTTGGGAATGATGCAACAAGTTTTTCACACCTGGATTTGGGGATCCTCTGCCATTCTTCCTTGCAGATCCTCTCCAGTTCCGTCAGGTTGGATGGTGAATGTTGGTTGACAGCCATTTTCAGGTCTCTTCAGAGATGCTCAATTGGGTTTAGGTCAGGGCTCTGGCTGGGCCAGTCAAGAATGGTCACAGAGTTGTTCCGAAGCCACTCCTTTGTTATTTTAGCTGTGTGCTTAGGGTCATTGTCTTGTTGGAAGGTGAACCTTCGGCCCAGTCTGAGGTCCTGAGCACTCTGGAAGAGGTTTTCTTCCAGGATATCTATGTACTTGGCCGCATTCATCTTTCCTTCAATTGCAACCAGTCGTCCTGTCCCTGCAGCTGAAAAACACCCCCATAGTATGATGCTGCCACCACCATGTTTCACTGTTGGGATTGTATTGGGCAGGTGATGAGCAGTACCTGGTTTTCTCCACACATACCGCTTAGAATTAACGCCAAAAAGTTCAATCTTGGTCTCATCAGACCAGAGAATCTTATTTCTCATAGTCTGGGAGTCCTTTATGTGTTTTTTGGCAAACTCTATGCGGGCTTTCATATGTCTTGCACTGAGGAGAGGCTTCCGTCGGGCCACTCTGCCATAAAGCCCCGACTGGTGGAGGGCTGCAGTGATAGTTGACTTTGTGGAACTTTCTCCCATCTCCCTACTGCATCTCTGGAGCTCAGCCACAGTGATCTTTGGGTTCTTCTTTACCCCTCTCACCAAGGCTCTTCTCCCACGATTGCTCAGTTTGGCTGGACGGCCAGGTCTAGGAAGAGTTCTAGTCATCCCAAACTTCTTCCATTTAAGGATTATGGAGGCCACTGTGCTCTTAGGAACCTTGAGTGCTGCAGAAATTCTTTTGTAACCTTGGCCAGATCTGTGCCTTGCCACAATTCTGTCTCTAAGCTCCTTGGGCAGTTCCTTGGACATGCACTGTGAGCTGTAAGGTCTTATATAGACAGGTGTGTGCCTTTCCTAATCAAGTCCAATCAGTTTAATTAAACACAGCTGGACTCCAATGAAGGAGTAGAACCATCTCAAGGAGGATCAGAAGAAATGGACAGCATGTGAGTTAAATATGAGTGTCACAGCAAAGGGTCTGAATACTTATGACCATGTGATATTTCAGTTTTTCTTTTTTAATAAATTTGCAAAAATTTCTACATTTCTGTTTTTTTATGTCAAGATGGGGTGCTGAGTGTACATTAATGAGAAATAAAATGAACTTTTTCAATTTTAGCAAATGGCTGCAATGAAACAAAGAGTGAAAAATTTAAAGGGGTCTGAATACTTTCTGTACCCACTGTATACTGATGATACAAAGACACCTCCAAACTTCAGTAGCATTGTTAAAATGAATTCATTATGGTAATATATAACTGACTCTACTTTGCAGCTGCAGCGTGTCTTCTAGTTACTGTTCATGCTAAAGCGGCACCTTACAGTTTAGCTGTGTGGTGAAACCGTTAGTTGTAAAATGGCAGTTAGTTGTAAAAGTCCAGTGTTTCTCCCCTGTTTGCTGAAATATGACCATATTTAACGTTACCTGATAATGTCAGCACAATGATTAGAACAACAAGCACCGGGTAGATGTCAACAATGAACGTTACAGAGGTGTGAACGAGGTTGTGAGGGGAGGGAAAGAAAGAATCAAAATATTATATAATTTATATTAAATAAATTTAGAATAAATGCCATTTTATGATTAATTATCTGTAGTCATGTGTTTAGTCAGTATTTATTGATGAAAGTAGCTCAGATATATATGAAAACATAACATGGTTGCTCTCAAACCCTTGTGTATTAATGTACAAAAACAACACACCTATAAAATATGAAAACTCTTTTATCACTTGAAGAATGTGTCATCACATCATCCCTTAAAGTGAGACTATATAACTTTTGAAAGAAGAAATAACACAATCTTTTTTAGAAAAGAAAAGATGAATCCATAATCAATAAAATGCAACCTTGCTCAATTAAATACACTCTGGTTTTGCTGTTACAGTATTACTTGGTCTTGTATGACCAGTAGCTTATAGTGGTTAATGTTAGCAAACTTTAGATAGATAGATCTGTCAGCCCGAGCATATCTGGTACCTACACCATCGTTTGTTGATGTTAGCTGACTCCATTTCTAAGCTAACGTTAGCTACTGTTGCACACTGTTGGCGCTGTAGGGGAGCTGAGCTGAAAAGAGGCAAAGGACTTGGGAGCACATGTAACGTCACATCCTTTGGATTTTCCTGGAAAATCCATCCCGAGTCCTTTATATAGAAATCAGTCCACAGGCTGTTATAGGCAACCGAGAAAGTCGGGAACGGTCTCACTTTTTAAAGTTACACATAGGCAATACAAAGTGATTAATACATGTAAAATGTTACATATACTACCTTTTTAAACTTGGAAATTAAAGAATAGTGACCAAGATATGTCATAAGCTAGACATTTTACAGTGCAAAAATGAAGTTGTCAGTGCTCTGTGGTGCATGTGTGTGTAATGGAGGCATTGTTTCCAAATGACCTCAAACATGTCTTTGACATTTCTGTACTATTTTACAATTTCTTCGCAATAAGCTAATATTAGCCAGCCTATTTATCAGTTGGGCGCTAATCTATTGTAAAAAAAAAAAAAAAGATCCAAGTGAACAAAGCAGCTTTACAAAAGACAGACTAAACTATGGTGGTTTTGAACAGTTGTTTAATGATTGTTGTAACACAGTACATATAATGTGCACATGGTTGTATGTGCAGTACTGTATAGGTTTTGGAAATAAACATATTGTAGATCGAGGTAACTATAGCTTGATAAAGCAGAAAAAGCAAAATGAAGGAAAGAGTCAATAATCGTCTTTGTAGCCAGCAGCCAGCACTTATGGAAAACACTGGAGCCTCCTCTATCTTCATCAGTGACAGAGCTCTCTTGTTTTTATTCCTCTGAAGTGCCCTTCCAGCTGAAATAGTTGTAGCACACTGCTCCAAACCACACTGGGAGATAAAGTCGGAGACTGATACAGCCTCTCATTTTATCTGATTTCCTTAGCTTGTACAGTGCTCGACAGTACTGGGTTAAATACCAGTACTAATGGACACATAGGACAACTGTGGCCTGAAGAAGAAGTTACTTAGTGTTCAGCATTTATTAAGATGTTAAAATTGAACCGTTTTCATGTTTTTCAACCTGTATTGTTATTTCCCAGGTTTTGGACCCACCACGACGAGCGCTTCCTCTACATGCTGATGGACTATGTGCCAGGCGGCGAGCTGTTCAGCTTCCTACGCAGCCGCGGGCGCTTCAGCAACGCCACTGGCCTCTTCTATACCTCTGAGATTGTATGCGCCATCGAGTACCTCCACTCCAAAGAAATCGTCTACCGCGACCTGAAGCCTGAGAACATCCTGCTGGACAGTGAAGGACACATCCGCCTGACCGACTTCGGCTTCGCTAAAAAACTCTCTGACAGGTGATTGAAGTATTATCAGTATCCATTTTGTCAACCACAATTGCAGAGTGATTTGGAAGTTAAAATGACCTGAAACAAATCAAATTGACAGTGAATGGAGTATAAGCAAGGTAAGAGATAAAAATGGACATAAAAATCAGTTCTTAAATCGTCTACAACCATGGAGTTTAAGAAGTGATTTAAAAGATGATATTGATTTTCAGGCTGAGCTCAGACCACTCAGTTCTAAAACTAAGAGGCCTGATTGAAAAGAAATGGCATCTTTTGTTTGAAATCCCGACTTGTTTGTATTCTGGGTTTGGAGGGGTAATTTTTAGGAGCCAGTAACAACAACAACTTATCTGTTTGTTCTGAACTGAAACAATTTGTCCATTAATTGATTAGTTGGTGGACAGAAAATTAATTGGCAACAATTTTTGTTTTAGTGATTTATTAGGAAAAAAATAGAAACATTTTTTGGTTCCAGCCTGTCAAAATATAGAAAACCTGCAAATTCTTCCACCTGTCATTGTGAATTGGATATCTTTGGGTTTTATACCGACTAAAAAGTGATTTGAAGACGTCATCTTGGGCACTAGGAGTTTGTGATGAGCATTTCTTACTTTTTTTCTGACATTTTATAGACTAATCAACTAATCAATTAATCAAATAAATAAAAAGCCTTACGAATAGTTAAACTAATTTAATGGTGAACCTAACTGATAAGATGTTGAAACAGTGTTGGTGTGACCTTGTCTTTTTGTTTCAGCAGTACTCTGAGCTGTTGTCTTCTGTACAGATAGGGCTATCAGAGCGACTGGGTCATAGATAAAAGCATGGATGAGATTTATTACATGCTTTTCAGATTAAAAAAATGCCCAATTTTAAAAATATCCTTAAAAAAAACAAGATTCTTTTTACCTGTATGACTGTTTACTATCTACATTTTCAATTCATTTATAACATGTGAGAAGTGCTGTCACTTCTTCTGCTTGAGCCTTTAGTTAAGCACTTTTCATACATGGCATAAGTAATATTGCTGGCTTCATCTGTCTGTTACAGTGATGTCCTTTTGTCATTCAGGCAGAGGTGGCATAGGTACATAAATGTCCGATATGGCTTTATCTTTGACAGGACATGGTTTATTAGATAGAGAATCTTGTCTGTCTCTGCATTAAGACATTAAGTAGCCACTCTCATTTAAGTCCTATTTGCTCACATGCTGTATTAACTCTAACTCTGCTTACTTTTTTTTCTTTACTTCTTGTCCTGTACTGTAAAGGGAAAATCATTTTAGAAAATAATATTTTTTAATGACAGTAATTGTCTCAATTGGCTTATTCTCAGTGTTTTTCTTTATGCAGAAGAGATCATAATGAAGTCATGCATTTATTACATTGTAGAAAAAGGTGGAACAAGCTGTGCATTTAAACTACATTATCTATATATGCATAACCTTGTGCGGCTGCAGCCTTTCTGTTAATGTGACAACATCAGTTTAAACTTGGCACAGGTGTGACCTCATCAGTTTGCCCTTTTGACATTTACGTCAGAGTGACTTGAGCATTAATTCAGACAAGAGACCAACATAGAAAATGACCAGCACAGTCATGTAATGAAGCACATGTTTTAAAGGGGCTATGCTACTGGGTTACATGTGATTTCATAAGACCAAAACCTTTTACATGTTTTCAAATCTTTTTTGGATACTTGCACATGAAACACAAACTTTGTTTTGTTTTTTGGCTTTGTGGTTCAATTCTCTTCTTTTCTTCCTACTGTGTGTGTGGCTGCTGCTGAATGACAGATGGGAATACTCTGCTCACCTAGAGTCACATAGCCAGACCTCTTTCCACTTACGGTGTTTGATGCTTGATTGATAGTCAGCATAAAGTGAATGACAAAGTAGCTGACACTCCACACTGTATGTCTGAGCTCATATTGTACATTCCCTCACAGGCAGTGCTTAGCAAGCTACACTTAGATTTAGCTTGTATGTGTACAGTGTGGATTTGGTGGAAAATCCTGATTACTGAATTTAACTTGGAAGAAACACATCTAACACTTGGTGTAGTCTGGAGGTCATCCTGTTCCACAGGATCCATTCTCAGGCCACAGTTACTCTTTGGATTGGTTTGGGGCTTCTTGTATCAGTTTCAATTTAGGAGACTGAGCCATTCTCCCTTCTTTAAAGACCTGAACCTGTTCCTATATACAGGAAATGAGTGGTTGAAGAGTTAAAAAAAGAACAGAAACAATATAGAACATTGTACATCTGAGGGGAGGAACCAGAGCTGGGTGGTATGGCTGAAATCAATATTAATGAAAATATTTCTTTTCGGATTTGGATATTTACTACTAACAGAAATTTGCAAAATGCTTCTTTCCGGAGTTGTATCCTGTCTGTGAGCATTACAAACCACCTTGCAGTGTTTTGCTGTCTACTAAGCCTTTAATGCATGAATCTATTACTCCAACTGGACTTCTTTGATTGTATTTAATTGTCCCACTGGTACTTCACACAACGCGCCTTCACCAAAGCAGCCCCCTGAGAGGTTTTAATGCAGGGCTGTTTTCAGTGTGAATCCCTGATTAAGGCCCTCAGCATGTTTTAAAATGAAGTGCTTCTTGGATTGTCATTGTTTTTTGATTGCACTGTTTTTTTTTTTTAGAAACAGGTAATCTTACAATCACGCTCACTTTACGCAGCAGTTGCCCAAGTGTTCAGAGGTGTGAAAGTAGTAAGGGTTTAAACTTCTCCTCAAGCTCTGACTGTTTGAAAGTGTGCGCCTTTATCCCCATTTGTGTGATTCATCACGTCAAGACTACAAAGACACAGAAAAGACAGAGTTGTTGGAGAGAGGGAGGCAGTTTGATGCAACCTGGAGGAGGCTGTGACTGCAGACTCTTCACTCCACCTTTGCGTGAGGACATTCAGAACAGGTAGACACACTTTGACTTTAGATGTGATCAGATGGAAGCTTTATGGACTAGTTTTATTTGAGCGCACTGAACCCTCAAGCTCTTGCTGTTTGCTGTATGGGGTAGCTACATTTTTTTTCCTCTTTGTATTTAATTAGTTTGCCCATTACCTCATGACATGATTCACTTTTTAAATAGTTGATGTAGACATTTATCTACTGTGTGCAAATACAGTGTTTGACAGTAGAGGAATGAGGAAAAGCCAAAAGCTGTGTGTTCGGTGTCCTTGAAAAGCTCATATTTTCTTTTGGGAATTTGAGGGAATTTTCCCAACTCCAAGAAACCCATGGCAGTTCCACTGAAGGACAAACCTCCCCCAACTGATGTCATTTAGTCTGAATTAGATATACAGTGAGCGAGGCCTCCCAGCGACCTCGGCAGAATTGAAATGATGCACTGTAGAGGAGAAGAGACAGCTTTATATCTGCACTGCAGCCTCTCTACTGCAGTGTTTCTCCCAAGCGTTTCACCCAGCGCTGCTTTGACCCCCGCTAACATGTAAACATAATGGAGTAAGATTACCTTTTCCCCCGGACTGGGAGAGCAAAACAGATGGGGTGTAGATATCTCTCTGATGTGCAAGTGACTCACTTATATAAATGGAGGGCAGCAGAATTGCCTGGGATAGGAAGACAACTGCCTCATTGCCACTAGCTCTCTTGTACTTTCTATGTTCAGGATGTGATGAAGTGTCATCACAGCCCTGTCCTCCCCATGCTGCCACAGTGTCCCCTGCTGGCAGACACGCTCATCAACACGTTTAAACATGAAGCCCTGTATGATGACACAGGACACACTGAGGAACAACAGCACGTGTCTTCTTACCACCATGGCCACGCCTCTTCCGTGCCCCACGCTTTATTCCCCTGAACATCAGCAACCTCTTCATTCTCTACCAGGACCAACATCATTTCCATACAAATTACCGTCGCTGTGGCAACTGGCCGAAAGAGGTCATTACCCAGGTGATATTGGTGACAGGTGATGAAAGGCTGGCGCTGGGCCAAGTGCTCTTCATCAGAGGACAAGTGGCTTTCACAGAGAACACTGTGCAGGTTTGTTACACAGTGTCAATCAGCTGCTCTGTCAGCCAGGGGGATGGAGAGCCAGAGGCAAATAATCTGCTTTAGACTTCCTGTTATTGTGCATGCTTGCCAGGCATCCTTTGCTTGTTGTCCAATACTTGTATTAGGACTGGCCCTCATTACACTTTCATCTTGTGGCCGCCCAGCCAATACTGATTGGCACTTCCAGATCTATTACTCCTGTATCCACACAGAGGTCCTATATCCTCATAGTACCATAAAAGATGACACAGTAGGGTCAGGTGACACAGGCAGATCACTTTACCTAAGGGTGTTGTCTTCCCCATGCAGCTAAAGTCTCTGTTTGTACACACAGTGTGTAATGTACAGATGTATACAGAGCGAGCAGAGGCTATCACGTATCCTTCGTCGAACAGTAGTGGCTACTCAACACGCTGACAATAACTGACAATGTGCAAGTTGCTTATATTTTTACATAGGCAGAAGGGGCGTTCTAAACATTACAACATTACATATTAATGTAGGCAACCTACTTTTAACAATGGTGATGCACTCTAAAATTACCCGTCTTACCAAGTAATTTTAAGATAATTGCACTTGTTCCTGGCAGTGTTTTCCTTGTGTTGTCAGACAGAAGACAGAATAAGACATATCTCTGCACCAGAAAATAAAATTACACGTATTCCTTTTGATAATCCATTAATCATTTAAAATCATTTTTCATTCTATTTGCAGGTTTAATTTGCTTGTTTTAGTAAAGGTAGAAGAAAACTCTTTTAATTCTATTCATTCATTTTTCAGTATGGCAACTCTGAAGACACTTGTTTTACCAAAATTACCCACTATATACCTGCTGGAGAGGAACTGATTGATGCTCATTGTTGGTGACAGGTTAAAAAGACTCAATCCTGAAGCTAAATGACAATAGAAGGCATGTACTGCCTGAGTCAGTGCAACCTATCCAAGCTTGGACTGCTTCAGAATGCTTGCTGCAGCAACACTACTCACAAGATCCAATATAACCCTTATTTTAGCATCTCTACATTGGTTGCCTGTACACTCTAGAATACATTTTAAGATTTTAATGATCACCTTAAAGGCATGTATCGGGATGGCTCCTGGCTATCTTTCTGACCTGCTAACCCCATATGAGCTTGAGTGTAGCCTGAGATTCTCTGGTAGGCCTCTATTGATGATTCCAGTACTTTGCTGTCAGGGCCCCTCAGCTCTGGAACCACCTGCCTGACATGAGAATATTTCATGTGCATCTGTTATTTGTATGGTTAATTAATTAATAATTTCAGTCTATACATTTAGAAAATTGGTGACATTATCACATTGCTTCTTTTGTCCAGACAGCAGTCCAAAACCCAAAGATATTCCGTATAAAATGATAAAAAATAGAGACAAGAAACTAATCCTCAGTGTTTGGTTTGTGTTTGATAAATAACTTTAATGATTAATTGATTGTCAATATACTTAATAAGTCGACCAATGGATTAATCGACTTATATTTTAACAACCATAAACATGTGGTTCATAGATAATAGATGAAGCCTTTTGGAAATAGAGCCCAACACATTCTCACCAAATAAATGTGAGTAGTAAAGAACCTTTAACCTTTGCCATGTTCTAAACTTGTGTTTCTACTCCCTCTGCCCCTCTCTGTGTGATCAGGACCTGGACTCTGTGTGGCACTCCTGAGTACCTGGCTCCTGAAGTCATCCAAAGCAAAGGTCACGGCCGAGCAGTGGACTGGTGGGCTCTGGGCATCCTCATCTTTGAAATGCTGGCTGGGTAAGTGCTGCAGTGTACGGTATACACCACACTCAACCCATTTTAAACACCGGGGGGCACTCTCCTCCACCAGAGCAACTGAGGTAAAGTAGCACTGAACAATGCCTCTGTTAAAGACCATCTAGATTTCAGCCCGTTTGACAAAAAGACCCAGTTTATCTAGAATGTTGTTTTGTGGAGAGTAACAGGGTGGGATCTACTGCTGTGCACAACATCTCTGAGAAGTTAGCCCTGTCTGAGAGATCAGAGAAATGTCTGCAGAAAGAATTTCTCATCTTCTAACACACACACGCACAGGTGAAAAAATTCCTCTGTGAATGCTTTGAGCAATTCTCCACGTGACTAGAATAAACTTGATGATCATCTCTCAAAACAACTGGATAGACACACAGGGGGTGGACACAATAACATGAACACCTATACACTAGTGATGAAATCCAACATAACAGCCCTGCAAGACAAAGTCAGTGAGAGAACAGAGCAGTGGAGGAGCCTGTGTACATGGAACAGAGGAATTATTCATTTAATCGTACTGCTGTTATTGTCTCAGTGTGGGAGATCTATTCATTGTGTGCTTATTGGATACTGCAGAGCTGCGACAAATTAATCTGTGAATGGGAATCATTGTTGTAGATGAAGAACAATGACGTCGATCCCCTTTAGAAAGCGCTCTGGTTTATTCTAATGTTCCCCGTCGTTCATGATGAATAATAATGTCTGTGCCTTACTGGCATTGTGAGAGAACAGGCCTGAAGGTTGAGATTGACTTCAACATTGATCAAGCCTTTTTTACAGGGACACACCAGGTGGTATTCTATGATCCAGCAGTTCATTAATTGAACCAGTTCAATAGCGTGGCCCTATGTGAGTATTGGCTGGTATTTTTTGGCAATATTCATTAGCTTTTATTTTTAAATTTGGCTCTTTTCTTACATAAAATTAGAATAAAAAATGCAAGTATTCTATTTTCTCTCAAAATTTGGTTGCCTCTGACACAGTATTTAGAGCACATTAAAAAATTCTCATACTACAGGGAACATACTAATACCTTTAGTGGTAACTCTACATGTAGATAGTTTTGGTTTTATTTGTGCAGGTTTTGAGGTATCTGTCTCTGAGATTTCTGCCTCGACCTCAATACAATAGAATTGAATTTGTGGTGCTCACAGCACTAAAAATAAATTACATTACAGTTCTCAGTGGACCTACTTTCTACAGAGAACATAGTCCCAATAAACATTGTTTATTGTTGGTTATACAAAATAACAGGGATACTGTTTCAGTAAAGAAATGTTATTGTTCAATTTTTAAATACACTAAGCATGTAGCTCTGGGGATGGCAATTACAGTTGGTTGGTCTACCACTTTGGCCCTGAGTCAATAGGATGTAAGAAGGATGTAGGATGCATTCTTTGGGGAACATTAATTCTTGTGCAAAATTATAAGACAATCCATAGCATATTTATTGACAATTAAAATACAAAATATGTCAATACATATAGGATCAATTAGATCCTATAGATTAGAGGATGAATCCTAATAACTGTGGTGTGTTTTTACTGTGGTGACTTTTCATCTAGTGCCACCAGCAGGTCAGAATTTCAGTTCGTTCAATACTTTTGTTTATGACTAAATACCTGCAGAACTAATGCCATTCCCATCAACCTCAGCTGTATTTTGTGTTTAGGGCTAATTAACAAATGTTAGCATGCTAACACTTTAGGCAGTGAGCATGGTAAACATCATACCTGCTGAACATCAGTATGTTTAACCATTATTATTATTATATTTTGGCCACTTGTCGACAGCAGATCAAGCTGTAAACACAATATTAACACATTATTACCATATAAAGCTGATAAGGTGAACGTGTTAGCAAACAGTTTCTTACTTACACATCCAGCAGACACAGAGCAACATTAGCATTCATTTGGAAATGTGTTTGTGTTCACCAGTGAGTGTAAATCTAATATTCTCTCTCCATTTTGCTCTGGTTTGGTCTTCACCAACTCATGAGAATAATATCTGGATTTTTAGCTGCTAAATGCTCTATGTTCACCAGCTAGTTGCTAACTGTGTCTGTCTCCTGTTTACATTAGATTACATTTATTTAGCTGACATTTTCATCCAAAATGACTTACAATAAGTGCATTCAACCATGTGGCTACAATCCAAAAATTGCAAGAATCATACAACTACATAAACTTCAAGTGCTACATTTAAAAACAATAAGAGACAGAGAAAGAGTTTGTGTTTTGTTTTTTTTAATTATGGGCCAAGGTGTAGATGAGTTTTAAGTCTGCGACGGAAGCTATGTAGAGTTTCTGCTGTCTGGAAGTCAACGGGGAGCTCGTTCCACCATTGTGGAGCCAGGACCGCAAACAGTCATTATTGAGCGGTAGCTGGGCCCCCCTCGTAGTGTGGGTGTTGTAATCTGATTGGCAGTCGTTGAATTTTGTGGACAGGCTGGGGTGTAGCATGGTAGGCAGTACCAGTGTCTTGAATCAGATTCGAGCAGCCACCAGTAGCCAGTGCAAGGTGCAGAAGAGTGGTGTAGTGTGGGAGAACTTGGGTAGGTGGAAGACCAGCCAGGCTACTGCATTCTGGATGAGCTGTAGAGGTCGGATGGCGCCTGCACGCCAGCCAGTTGCAGTAGTCTAGGTACGAGATGACAAGAGCATGGACCAAAACCTGTACAGCCTCCTGGGTGGGGAACGGACGTATGCTCCTGATGTTGTGGAGCATGAATCTGCAGGAGTGGATTGTCACAGCGATGTTGGCAGCAAAAGACAGCTGGTCATCCAGTGTCACACCCAGGTTCCTTGCAGTCCGAGCCGGGGAAACCACAGAGTTCTCTGTGGTAATGGACAGATCATGGATGGGAGATGCCTTCCCTGGAAGGAAGAGCAGCTCTTGTTGAGGTTGAGCTTCAGCTGGTGTGCAAACATCCACTGAGAGATGTCAGCCAGACACACAGAGACTTGTGCTGCCACCTGGGTTACAGATCAGGTTCAGGTTCATTTTCATCGTCATTATTCAATACAGGATTGCACAATGAAATGCAGTTGTAGCCCCCTCCATGCTACAAACACAGAAAATGTATGAACAGATATTCAAATATTTAAATTAGAATAGAATATAAACAGTACAGTATGCAATTAAACAGAACAAACTATATAAAAGTATCACTAAAAGAAGAAATAAAAAGGAAAATGAAATTATATTTACAAGGAAGATATACAGTTACGTATATACAGTACATCATTTTTGTACACACACATAGGACTTGGTTATAGTGGGATTGAGGGTAGTGCAAAACCAAGGAAAAGACAGAATTAGTTGAGTGTCATCTGCATAGCTGTGGTAGGAAAAGCCATGTGAGTGAATAACAGAGCCAAGTGACTTGGTGTAATGAGAAAAGAAGAGGGGACTCAGA
Organism: Macquaria australasica; assembly: GCA_005408345.1. NCBI lineage: Eukaryota > Metazoa > Chordata > Actinopteri > Centrarchiformes > Percichthyidae > Macquaria > Macquaria australasica. Next base: position 373,937 of record SEMN01000427.1, on the reverse strand, counting down.
ACAGAACCCAGAGCGACTCCAGTAGTGTGGCTACAAAGTTCAGACACAGATTTTCTACAGGTTTCCCTGTAAGTGCGGCCTTTGAGGTAGAATGTGAACAGGGAAGCTCCCAGTTCTTGGAGGGTGTTTGGTGCTGGGCAGGTAGTGTATAGTGGGTTTATCGGAGCTTTTTCACTGAAAACAGCTGCCTGTTGCTGCTGGAAACAAGGTTGATGAGAGCACTGAGATTGAACGAAAACAGTAAAACTGCTAGCCATAAAACCAAAACAATGAGCTGCAAGAGGCTGAAAAGCTCTGTAGAGCTGAGGGGACCTGCAGCGTTGGTGATAATTATCTGTGGGTCCATCACTACAAATGTAAACTTTCATATTACACATAATCATTTGATCTGTTGCTAATTTAAAATATTGGTTAGTGCAGATTTAATATTGCCAACAACATAGCATTTAGCTTTTAAGTTGAAACACTGCTGTTCCATACAGCCCTTTAGAGCCACTAGCATAGGTACAGACTCTGTCTTATTTAAATGTCAGTTTGAGCACCACAGCTAAATTATATTCCCCTCCATTGTATTATGGTGGGTGGAGACAGATCTCAAAAACTTGGATAAATAAAACTGCATGGATAGATACCATTAGAGGGAAGAGAGAAAGTATTTTTTTTTTTGGGGGGGGGGGGGGGATTTTGGATTTAATAATAATGGACCTAGTAATACTTATTGTGTGAAATTTGATAAAATGTTACACTAGATTCAGTTCATATTAGCCAACATCATGTGTTGCAGTCCTGGCAGAGACTGGACACTGTGCTGCCCTCAGCATATCCCCATACATGTCCAGGGAGGGGCACTACTGTAAGACCCCCCAGACAAAGAGCTCTCTTCATCTTGCAGTATTGTGTATCTGTTCATCAGAGGTCCTGATCCAAGAATGTAGCGGCTGCTTGTGAAAAGTTAGCGGTGGTAGATCCTCTTCCTCTGGTTGTGAAGCACAAGTTTAAAAAACATTCAGTGAAGGGTCAGGGCCCCCAAGGGTGGAAGGCAAGAGTAGAAGAAAAAGAATAGGTCTTCCCTCCATAATCCTGCCTTCAAGGCTGGATTTCTGGTCTTAATGGAAACCAGTCATCCTGTGTGTATGTGGAATTGTACATGTGGCTGTGTATATGAAGTCTGACTCCTCTCACACTAAAAATGTGCTACCTGTATTTATCTGTACCCCCCAGACACAGTCCTGCTTCAGTTTGTAGGAAAGCCATGGCAACTTACTTACAGCCGTTAACTCAGGGGCCCAGGGGCCTGAGAGTTTGGCTCAGGGTCACTTTCATGTTCATTATTGAAATAGGTTGCATCAAAAAGTATTTTAATGCAAAGCGTGTCTATTCCCTGACTCAATTTTCTGGATTGACTGCATAAAAATGGCTCCTTGGTCAGTCCTTATCCACCACGTTCAGTGGAGCGTCAGCCTGGTGATGGAGATCCTTGAGGAGAAACACTCTGTCCTATTAAACTAGCCTGTCACCCAAAAAGTGTCAAAGAGCTGGAGTAGTTTTTACTTAGTGTATATGTATTTAACTACTGGGACTCCTCCCTCTAACCTCTGTGGTACTTTTTTAACATAAATAACACCAAAGACAAAAAACAAGAATGAAGGTGTAAACCTTCTAGCAGCTCAGAGTGGATGTAGTGGTCATTATACTCTTCTTACCAGACATACACCGATCAGCCATAACATTATGACCACCTGCCTAATATTGTGTAGGTCCCCCTTTTGCCACCAAAACAGCCCTGTCTGCAACAATGTTTAGGTAGGTGGTACGTGTCAAAGTAACATCCACATGAATGGCAGGACCCAAGGTTTCCCAGCAGAACATTGCCCAAAGCATCACACTACCTCCGCCGGCTTGCCTGCTTCCCATAGTGCATCCTGGTGCCATGTCTTCCCCAGGTAAGCGACGCACACGCACCCGGCCATCCACATGATGTAAAAGAAAACGTGATTCATCAGACCAGGCCACCTTCTTCCATTGGTCCGTGGTCCAGTTCTAATGCTCACATGCCCATTGTACGCGCTTTTGGCGGTGGACAGGGGTCAGCATGTGCACCCTGACTGGTCTGCGGCTACGTAGCCCCATACGAAACAAACTGTGATGCACTGTGTGTTCTGACACCTTTCTATCAGAACCAGCATTAACTTTTTCAGCAATTTGAGCTACAATACCTCTTCTGTTGGATCGGACCACATGGGCCAGCCTTCACCCCCCGTGCGCATCAGTGAGCCTTGGCCGACCATAACCCTGTCAGTGGTTCACCGGTTTTCCTTCCTTGGACCACTTTTGGTAGGTACTGACCACTGCAGACCGGGAACACCCCACAAGAGCTGCAGTTTTGGAGATGCTCTGACCCAGTCGTCTAGCCATCACAATTTGGTCCCTGTCAAAGTCGCTCACATCCTTACACTTGCCCATTTTTCCTGCTTCCAACACATGAACTTCGAGGACAGAATGTTCAGTTGCTGCCTAATATATCCCACCCACTGGTGCCATTGTAATGAGATAATCAATGTTCTTCACTTCACCTGTGAGTGGTCATAATGTTATGGCTGATCGGTGTATATATACACATGTCTTACCAGAAGTGGGGCTAAAAATTTAATTTTTTCCTCAGTGTGGCCCTTAAAGAAAGCTCATGGGGACATTAAAATAATATATACTTCCCTTTGGAGTATGAATATGCTCAGTATGTCCTATGACAATCTGTGCATTATGCCTCTTTCAGACATGCACCTCATTACATAAATGTTATGGCAATTTTACAGGTTCGTCTCATGTGAATATATGCTTGTCACTTTTTTGTAAAAGTCACGACAGTAATCTTGCTAGGTTGGACGTGTAACATTTCTGTAACACTTTGAACACGGCGCTAGTCTGAACTGAATGTTGTGACATTAAAGCAGAGGCTGTAGTAGCACAAAGTTAAACATGCACAGAGAAATTAAACACGTCTTGTCCACTGTATTAAGAGCTCTCTAAAAATGTGAAATAAAATATGAATTAAATGAGTCCCAACTTAACATCTTGTCATTCTGTGTGTGCACTGATGGACATTTTAAAAAAGGCATACTTTGTCACTAGTAAAGTCACTATGTGTAGTCAATCTTATTTATATAACCTAGTATCACAAATCACAATTGCTACAGTGTAGGTCAGGGGGAGACCAACATCATTAGGAATCTTCCTAGGGGGAACATGAATATCCATACCAAATTAAGTTTTTAATGGCAATCTGGCCAGTAGCTGTCTGGATATTTTTCTGTGGACAAAAGTGTTGAATAGATAAATTGAATTGAAAAGAATAGAATAGAACTTTGTTGTCCACTGAGGTGGGAAATTGATTTTGGCCCAAAAAAAAAAAAAAAGAGACAAAAGTTGTGTCTCTAAGATATGAGCAAGCCAACTGCCTGTGGGATAAATATCACACCTACAAAGTTTAGCCTCTCAAACTTGGAGTACAGGAGCTGTAAAAGTTCCTCTGTGATGGTCAGAACCTCTGTTTCCAAAGAGGCCCAGACTTGGAGGTGCTAGAAGTGATGTCAATACATGCAAAGTCAATAAAACAAGGTGACTGAAGTCAGATGGCTATAGCACAGAGTGAGGTGAAGACCGTGCTATTTTTATGGATAAAAATCCTGTATATTCTCAGCCCACCATGACACTCCACTCCACTGTTTATCCCTTGGTTTTAAGAAGCCAATACACAGAAAAAGATGGTGTTGTCTTATTTAAGAGACAATCTGTTGTGATTACAGTATGTCACCAAAGGTCACCTGCTTTCCAGTGCTCCACATTGCACTAAAAAGGGCTGTTTAAATCATTATTCATTATCCACTACACTTGGCTGCCCGTATTGTTGGAACCAGCCCCATACCATACCACATCTCAATCAGTGTAAGAACCTAATTCAGACTGTCAATTGGAATAAATAAGATGTTCATCACACATTAACAACTTGTGAATCACATTTCTGATGGCAAAAGACCAAACTTTGTTTGGTGTGTAAATCTATAATACCACCACTTTAATAGATTGTAATGTGATATTTTGGTTTGTGGATGCAGTTTGTTCTGATGGTGTCAATGAGAGTTTTAAAATACCTTTACTATCTATATAATAAAAAAACAAAACAAAGGGAATCATTCTGAGGCTAAAAGTTTCCACCTTAAAACATTCAGCCCCTTTACTGATTTTGCGTAATGTATTTGTCATATATTACATTGTCTACTGTTAGACCATCAATTTAAGTCAGAAAATTGTCATATGATGTTGTCCTCCAATTTTGCCACAATGACCCAGATTCTCCACCTATGACAGCACCAGTTTTGAAACGGAAAAAAAACACTTGAGTGGAGTCTGTGGTGCACAGCCAGCTCCCAGGCGCCCCCATCCCACAGTCTCCTGACTCTAGAGCTTTTCACTAGGAAGGCAAGCGGTGTGTGACAAACTGGTGCGATTATGCGATCTGCTCCATGCGTAATGCGTTCAGAGGCCGGTCCCATTATGTAATTTGTGGGTAATGACTTGTCCAGGCCAGAGCAGAGGGAAGAACAGCAGAGCTGGGAAAGCATTCAGTGGAGTGCAGCAGCAGGCCCGTGGGTGGTAGAAATACTAACACACACACAGAATTGTCAAAATAGCTGTGAACAAAGGCTGCTCTGTCTACAGCAGAAAGTTATCATAGCCCACCCCCCAACTCTAAATGGTGACCTCTCTACATGTCTATTTTGTTCAAAGTGATTCAGGTGAGTGTTTGTAAGCTCTTACCAACTTTACCTGTTCCTTGCATCATGCTGTTTTTGCAGAGCACAAATTGCCTGTGCACACTGTGACGGGGTGTGTGCAGCTTCAGAGGGGCAGGCCGGAGATGACATTTATTTCTCTCCACAGGTACCCACCATTCTTTGATGACAATCCGTTTGGAATCTATCAGAAGATCCTGGCTGGAAAACTTGAATTCCCACGTCATCTGGATTTCTATGTCAAGTAAGCTCCAGACATATCAGGCCAGGGTCAAATTACTGAAGCCAGGAGTCTGTGTGTGTGTGTGTCTGTGTGTGTCTGTGTGTGTGTGTGTGTGTGTGTGAGGGCTGTCACTTTTTCAAAAAGTCAAATTTGAATGAATTTGAACACATAATTTGTTTAAATTACATAGAACGCAATAGTATGTATCCCCCCTCCCAACAGAGAGAGTGTTTTACCTGCCAATGGGCTGCATATACTTCTTGCATATAAATCTTGCTCGAGCTTGAGTTTTTTTACAAGCTTCTGGCGAGGATCCTGAGGATGAGTGTGGAGAAAAGCAGGCAGTCAAATCATGTTGGACAGTCGACGTTGCTCCACTCATTTCTGGTGCCTCTGCTGCCTCTATTTGAAGACTGACATGAACAGTGAAAACTAAATGGCAATTCAGTCAGATTAGTTAGTGCACCTGTCGTTAATAATACCTCATTATACAGGAAAAGTTTGACCAGCCTACAAGTTTGTTTACAGCCATTTTTCATTGCTGTCCACTTATATTTTCCTCTGAAAATAGACAAGTGCTTATAGTCAAGTCAACTCACAGGCCTCACAGGGCGTTACAATCTGTACAGTATATGACACCCTCTATCTTTTGATTGATAGGAAAAACTCCCCCATCAAAAAAACCTTTAACAGAAAAAAAGGAAGAAACGTCAGATGAGGGATTCCTCTTCCAGGACGGACAGACATGTAATGGATGCTGTGTAGACAGAAATAACAATAGTAAAATTAAAATATTGAAAATCACAATTTATTTATTTTATTTGGAAAGGGACCTTGAAGCGTTGTACCAGAGTTAGCTTAAAGCCATCTGCACTCCCTTGGCAGGTCACAATTTAAACATCCACACAGTGGACAACACTAACACTAAACAAACTAGACAAACAACACAAGGCACCTAATGTCAGCAACAAGTATATGTTAGAGAAATTAAAAACGAGGATATTTGTATACAAAACAAAAGGAATAAAAAGTCAGTGGTTACAGTGTTGAGTAGCTTTTACCAAATTTTTCTATTTGACTTTAAAGCTACTGATAGAACTACACCTCTTTCTGTGGTCTGGTAGGACATTCCACTGAGTTGTTGCTTTCACAGAGAAAGCTGACTGCCCAAAGGCAGTGCCACTAAAGGGCACAGTCCAATCTCTTATAGAAGATATTCTTGTGGATTTTATAGAGTTCTCAGCGTGAAAGTAAACAAAGTCATGTTGTGGAAGAGGGGCCAAGCCATTTAACATTTTATATACAAGACATACATTTGGAAATAATCTAAAATTCTCAAACCTCAGAAAATGATGTTTTTCCAGTATCCTGCAGTGATGGTATTGAATTGGCTTTTTATCCAGAATTTTTCAGGCTTGTTTGTACAAGGACTCTAGTGGTTTAATGGCTGTTTCTCCAGCCTGCCCCCAGCATGTAGTACAATAAGACATGTGGGAAAGGATCCTAGCATGCATAAATATGAGCGAGGAGCGATCTGTCTTTGCTATGAGATTGTCCTTTCTGAAATATTGACATCCAGACACCATAAATACATTAGTGGGAGTTTACTGTTGTGACCAGGTTTCAGATGTACAGAGTAAGTTAAGATTTGAGTTAGACAATAAATGAATCACCTGTTTGCTCTTTGAAGCAATAGTTCTGATGTTCAAGTGTCCACCAAAAAGTTATCTCAGTTTCAACTTCGTGTCCCATAGGACCTTTTGTAGGATTGACAGTTTGAAATGTTTTAGGTAGCCTCTGCTTCCTCACTGCAGAACACTCCGACACAATGACTAATATTCATTGACTAAATATTAGGTAGATAGGTTGCAAACATATGTGAAGAATAATAAAGAGCCTTCTGGCCCAGATTCTACGATACCAGATCACTTGCAATAAACGGTGAAACCTTTGTTAAAACACAATTCATTTATTAAACTTCAATTCCCATTAAACTTTACCGGTGGTTTCTTCCATATCCATGCTAAGTACAAAATCTGTCTCCAAACTTTGTATCTGTTTCCATATTATTTGTACTAAATGACTTTTTTTGGTACCTATAGCTGCAGCCCTGGTGCTAGGACTCCTATCTTTAGCCACACTGGTGCTCATTCAAAACCAAAACCTGGCCTGCAGGTGGATATGTTCATAAGCTGTGGCCAGTCAGGAAATTATAGTCCGTCTCCCCCCACCAACCCACCCCACCCCACCACCACCACCATTTAAATTACTATTTAAGCGTTATACTGCAAACGATTGTGGGGACCATATTGGCCGTGGATGGGGTCTCTAAGTGCTGCAGCATCTAACCTGGGGTCAATGAGCTACCAGGAGCTAAAGAGGGGCTTCAGGTGGACCTGCAGTCACTAATGACACACCCAGCTGATTTGGACTGGTTCCCCCACCACTGACACTGCCCATAAGACCAGCTGGAGGGCGCAGGAATGTGCAAGATTACAGGCTCTGCGCACTCTGGGGTGTGTGTGTGTGTGTGTGTGTGTCTGTGAGAGTGTGTACGCACTCACTCAATCAGTCCTGACACAGTGGCCCCCGGAGAGGCCAGACACACACTGCTTCCCTTGATAATTCAGTGAACCCACAGCTTCTCACTGTTAAGCCATCTATCTTGTGGCCAGCAGACAGAAGGATTTTTAATATTTCCACCATTTATATCACTCTTACACAGTTCCACGTCACACACTCCCATCCATCAAGAATTGAAAGGCCTTGCAGAGGACTGCCGAAAGACTGCTGCGTCTCCAGTAGCAGCTGCTGCCGAGCATAGAAAATCAGACAGACTGGAGAAATGTCCCAGGTTGACCCTAGCAGTAAAAGTCTTGTAAGGCATTAGCCATAAAATTAGTTGGTTGTTAAGGACTTGTTATGGACATGTTGACATTATGTTGACCTGACCTTATGCCCTCTGCACCACCTCCATGTCTTCCTCTGCTGTCTATATATGGTGGGAAGCTTGTGTGTAATTCCTGAGATGTGTTCGGTTCCCTAGGGGGGCTGAGGAGAATGTGCTGGAGGGACTTTAATGACATCTACTGTCAAAGTGCTCTTAAGCAAGACACCAAGTTCCTTTTAGGTGCCTACACAGTCTCACGTGAGTAAAATTACTGTAAGGCAGCTGCTACAAACAGCCTTACCTTGATCTCCCCAATTTTCCATCAAATCCAAAATTCCACTACACATTTACTTCTCAGATGTCTGGTGTTGCGATAACCCACTCAGCACGGCTTGCTAGTTTACTTCATTCTGCTTTAGCAAAGACAACAATAGGCTAATTTGCTGAGGGCATGCAATAGACCAGAGTGACAATACATTTTATTAACGCCCCCAATTGGAGTACAGATTGTTGCCTGTTGCGCTTATACACAGTGAATTTTGAATTCAATTTCCAGTATCCCTACCAGCTAGTCTCTAACTGTGTCTGTCTGCTGTTTGCTGCTGAGCAGTTAGTGTACAGTGGCTTTATCAGACCTTTTCGCTGAAAACAGCTGCCTGCTGCTACTGGAAATGTGGTTGATGAGAGCAGAGCTTGTGGGCCATAAAACCAAAACAATGAGCTAAAAGAGGCTAAAACACATGGTCACATGGACATTTATATTACACATGGTCATTTAATCCATTGTTAATATAAAATTGGAAAACTGAAAAGCAAACATCTGAAAAATCACATGAAAAAATGAACCACAAAATATACAGCAGCCTTTTTTTGATATCCTCTCTCCGTTCTCCACATTTTGTTCCCATCATTTCCAGATGAATTCTCCTTCATGAAATCTATGAAAAGGCATAAATACTCATATTTTCCCCTGGAGCTGATTAAAACATTTCCCTGTGACATCAAAAGCCTGTCTTTAAGCATAGGAAGGATTTAGTCAAAAACTGAGAAATAGCTGACTTGTCAACATCCAGCCGCTGTGTTTGAGCCTGTCAGCAGCTCATCGGATGTGAGATACGGCACCTTTATCGAAAGCTCTCTGTTTGTCAGCAGCTATCACATTTCATCAGAAAGCCTACACCATGCCATTTTAAGACCCCTGTGAATCATTCTCATTCCCCTCATATGGATGTCTACATCACATGCACAGTTTATAGTCTCAGAAAGTTTCTGTCTGCAAACAAGGTGCTCACTTTTTTTCAATTAAAAGATTGTCAAAGGGACACAACTCACTTAGTCTGCCCTCGTCACCTTTTACAGACTGTCAGGCTACCTTTGGTGAAGATGCATTTGTTATTTTGACAGTGCTGGGAAGACCTTCTGACAGTTTTTCCTTGTGAGAGAGAGAACACTTTTCAGAAACACTGTACAGCTTTGGATTCACTGACTGTTTCTTTATCCCCCAGAGACCTCATCAAGAAATTTCTGGTCATTGACCGCGCCAGAAGGCTAGGCAACATGAAGGTGAGTTGGTTAGATTTCCTGTCTCCATGAACCACATGGCAGCTCACCATATTTCATACCTTCAGTAGGTAGTTTGACATCAGCAGTCTGAGGACCAGGGCAGGAAAAAACCCACAGTGTGACTGAAGCTCCACATGGTTCCAATTAGTCATAAATGAAGGGAAATTTACAGAATGCTTGTTTGGACTTTTTAAGGTTTTTCACTTCCAGCAGGATGGATGCCTGTCTGTGGGCACTCCTATTTGTAATATATCTGAGTTGTAATCTAAATATTGTTAGTCCCTAATGAAAGCAACATACTTGCTCCTCTCAGCAACACAAAGTTCTGGAAGTTTTTTCATGACTCACTTATTGAGTGCAACTTCAATCTCTGACCAATCTGCCATGCGGAGTTTGAGAGAACACAGAGACGTATTTGCAGAACAATTTTCAGCACAAAATCTTGAATTTGTGTGCAGACACTTTAAAATCTGTCCTCAGAAGAACCAAACTGTATGACTGTTAGGCAGGAGTATGGTCTAGACCTGCTCTATATGAAAATACGCAATAACCCATTTTAATCAGTGAGGGTAGACTAAATATTAGAAACACTTACCAGTATAACAAGAAACAATTCAGCAAACTAGATCCTCCAAAGTGATCATATGGTTGAATCAACACCTCTTGAAAACAGTTTGAGCAAAATCTGAACATTAGAACTTTCATGGAGTTAAGATTCATTGCAGGGCTATTTGTAGGAATAAATGTAGTATAATAAAAAACATTAAAAATATCAGTTAGTAATAAACTAGTCCTACTTAAAATCATGTTTTTTTTCCTTGGTAGAGGCCTGATGTTTTAACAGAGATACTGCTGTATCTTCACTACAAAGAGCACTGTCCTTTACTACTCTTTTATTAATGTTCAATTCTAGCACATTTTTAGAAGATTAACTGTCAATGAAAGTATAGAGTAAATGATTTATTTTACTCAAAAAGCATCATTTTAACTCAAGGTCCACTTACCAGCTTTTTCCAGAGCTTTCCCATGCAATCATGAGACCAAGGTTCCATAGTTAGGTCACATGAGAAGACAACTTCATGACAACTGAGCAAACTCCATATGCAAATATAGCCATGAGATGTGGCTGAAAGCTCTGGAACAAGTTGGTGAGTGGAGTTAAGATACTCTGTGCAAGCAGGTACTTCTTTCAGGCCTGAGGAGTGCCTGCAGTCTTGACCTCATTATGACAGTTAACAGAAAAAGGACACGATTGAGGAAATCAGACTGAAACTGTAAAAGCTAGGGTACCAAAAAAGTATGGAAGTTTAATAACCAGCCCTACTGTTAGGATCAAATATTTTTCACATATCTACTATATAAATCAAAAAGCAGATGGACCACACTGGTAAGGAAACATGGCGTTACTAAGAAGGCAAGGCCCAACAGGATGACGCTACACTTCACACTTCAATACAACAGTATTACTCTGTTCTTAGTTGTACTTTGAATGTGAGAGATAGACTTACCAGTTATGTTACTTTGATGCTCTCTGTTAGTTTGCGTTGTTGAAGAACTTCTATGGCTGAAACAGGGTTACACGAGGTTAAAAGTACGTAGGTCTCAGGGAGTTAGTATAAATCTCACATAAATATCTCCAAACAGAGAATCGAATAACCAATTTAGCAACAATAATTTCTCCTGTTAGCAATTTGACCCCATACTGACCCTTACTGCTCCAACTGCTGCTTCATGTGCAGAGTCTCCGTCAGCAAACTGATTTGTTGTTTGTCTGGAGTAAATGAACCTCCCTGACACCCTCATATCGAGTTTGACCCCTGATTATGACAGTGGGGTTAAAAAAAAAAAAATCTGCTCCATTGGCTCCTCTTAAACCTCCCTTACAGCTACACTGCACAACCTAAACGATGAAGAAGGTCTGAAATGTGGAAGAAAAGCATTTAGAGACATTTCACTGTGTACAGGCTCAGGAATTTCAGAGAAATGTTTTTCTAGTGATCTCTTGGAAGACTTACAAAGTGGAAAATAGTGTGTACGTTTTACATTTTACTGGGAGCCTGCCATTTCATCACTCATCAATGAGGCCTGTGTAGATTCCCATTCAAACTGGAGGACTGGAGCGTTTCAATTAGCGTTAGTGAAAGGAGCGGGAGACTGAGAGCTACTCTCAAAAAAACAAATACTTCTCTAAGCCCAGTGATTAACTCCACATAATCCCAGACAAGATGATATCAATTTGTGGCTGCCAATATTCCTCTGCAGAGCAGTCTCATTGCTCATTAACACAACACTGATGCTGTTGTGCAGTCACAGGCTGTCTGTCCTGATGTATGCAGGCTGGACTGTGCCACTTTAATAATGATAGACTTTGACAATGTTTAATTACAATCAACTGATAAATTGAAACAAAATTAATTATTAAAAGGATTTTAAATGTACATTTTCCTGTTCCATTTCCTAATGTTTCTACCAATCATATTCCATCTCTAAGTTTATGTACAGTTTCGACTTCATCATCGCTTTAATTTAAAGATGTGTAGGCAGTTTACTTCATGCAGTTGATTATTGGTACTTAATTATTATCTCCTGATTTGATTCACTTGATTCACAAAGTTCTGATTCAATTTAATTCCATTACATTCTTAAAGATTCAGTTTTACCAAGAACAATATGAATATTTCATTAAGTGCTTCTGAGAATTTTATTCTGGAAACTTATTTTTATCCTTCAAGTAAGCAACCTTTGAATATAAAATGGCTATTTAATTATAAGCTAAATTTTGAGAATTTACCCTGTTATAAAGTAGTGGCAACAAATTGGCAACAAAGGAAAATTAAACTGTACTTAGGGCTGGGCATTATGGCCAAAAACTAGGGTCAATTCATAGTTTTAACAGATTTAGTTTGCTACATGTGCAAAACAAAAGACATGCACAACTTATAAGGCTGTTAGCATTATGCAATAAAAAACAAAGCAACATTAGCCTAAGAGTAAACTGTACTTAGGCACAGCAGTGCTTTGAGCTAAATGCTAACAACAGCATGCTAACATTCTCATAAAGACAATGCTAACATGCTGATGTTTGGCTGGTATAATGTTTACCATGTTCGTCATCTTAGTGTACAGTGCTAATTAAACAGAAGTACAGCTGAGGCTGATGGAAATGAATAGTTTTGCACTTTTTTTTAACCAAAGTATTGGACAAATTGAAATTTTGACCTGACCTGATGATGGAGTAAGAGGAATAGTCAAGGGATCACTTAAGTCATCAGGATCCGTCCTCTGGGGACCATGAGGAGGAAGATGTCATGGCAATTCATCCAACAGTTGTCCTGGTTTCAGTCAGACCTAAGCGTTGGACCGACCAACAACATTGCTGTCCCTAGAGCCACGCTGGTAGCAGGGCCTATAAAAATACAGGTTATTCCATATGGCTACGGACTGTCATTACCAGATGCTTCAACTAAGTACAACACATCCACTTTAATACTCAGGCTGATCTCTGCACACAGCTGGCTAGCTATAGCTGTAGAGACAAAGTGAACACTTTTGGGTCCACTCCCATGGCTTCACCTTTTAAAAGCACAGATAATATCTCAGCAACACACACACACACACACACACACACACACACACACACAGAGGGCTCAGATCAGTTAAATGAAATAAAATTAAAATGAAGTCTAACCCACAGAGCAGCAGCAGCAGGAGGTCTGATCGGCCAGCTGTTACTTATTAGCGGGAGTTGAGTGTTGGGTCTGTCCTATCAGAGCTCATGCTTCTGCTCTGTGGGTTGGACCATTTTAAGATTCAATGATTATTGTATCATCTACCAAAGACAAAGAAAAAAATTATGAATTGGCAATTTGAATTATCTGTTTTATTTAATTTTATCAATGCATAATTTAAACGTCATTTAATTAATTATAATAGCGTTTTTAAGATGATCAATTTATTTGATTACAATTTAAAAACAAAGTCTAATTGTCCTTGCATACACTATAGACTCCATACCAGCAGACATTTTTCTCTTTTTGTTATATGTACTTTACACTAAAGGAAACTGGAGGTGAACCACAGGAGGAAAGAGCTGAATATCATGTGTGTTGTTTAGACTTTGTTATTCCCACTAGATTTCTCCAAACAGGAGATCCACTAATTCCAGTATTAGTGTCCCACACCCGCTCTAGCAAGTAACTTTGCTAGTTGTTGAAGTGAAGGTGCTGGCAGATGATATTTGGCACCAGTTTTCATTTTTGCTTTCAGTCTGAACCTTTTCATGTTTAAAAATACCCAGATGTTTGTTGTTGGTATGGTGGGAAAAGTGCTGAAACTGTATTTTAACCATCCTGGGATATGATGAGTGTCCACTGAAAGGCAGACTACTGACTACAGTAGTCCTTCAGGCAGCTTTCACTGCAGCTTTTACAGTGAATCCAATCCTCCCACAGCACACTGCTCACACATCTAACATGACTATTAAAACACTTTCTGTGGTCATCAGAACTAATCTTTGGAAGTGCAGCAAACTCTGACAGGCTCTTCTGTCATTTTTAATATTACCTGTATCAACATGATGGATCACCACAACCCAAAGAAGTCACTCTACATGTCCGAAATCCAAAAAAAGGCAACATTATTTAGTCCAAGTGTGAGCAGTGTGCTCAGTTCCAAGCTGCACATGTCTGTGTTGTACAGTAGATCTGTTTTCTGTTGCAGAATGGAGCAGATGATGTGAAGAAGCATCGGTGGTTCAAGACAATTGATTGGGAGGCAGTTCTTCTCAGGAAACTGAAGGTGAGAGCTGTTTTCAAAAGTGGACATTTAAGTTACAATTCAGTAGTTTGTGATTTGAATTAAGATTGGTCCAAGGTTGAAAATTTAATTCAATTGTCTTAAATTGTATGTTTCATTCATCAGATTAAATAAAACTTTTTTTAAGATTTAGGCATCATTATACCTTTGGTCTGTTAGCCACATGTAGCTTTCAAGGTGTATGTTGTATTTTTAGATGAACACCAATAGTCTTTTTAATGAGTTGGCAGAAAAAGAGTATAATGTAAGAGGAGTTAATGGAAGCAGTTATGAATGGCTGGAGGCCGGTTGTTAAATGTGTGATGATGGCAGACACACCCATTTCCCTCCCAGTCATCCCACAGTATGAATAGAAATAGAAACTGATTTTCTGTCTTTCAATTCAACCACCCAGAGGTAGGAAACTGACAGATTATTGCAAAATCTTAATGTTACATTGATTGGATGAATAAAAAACAAGGAAATTCAATTAAATATTCCACATTTTCACTACAGATGAAATGAAACTGTTAACATTACACTTATTTTTAACTTGAATTTGCAAATCATGATTTGATTGAGTGATTTTTAGTCAATATACTGTAACTATTAAATCAACATACAATAATTCTTCTACAAGCTGAAAATAGACAGCAGAATGATCTTTCTTTTTATTAAATCAAACAAAAAAGAAGCTTCAGTTACTTAGCTGAGTATTGTGTGATAATTTGCAATATAGTAAACATTAAAGACTGTTTCCTGAAGCTTCACAGAGTGACTGTTTGACCTTACTATTAATGTCTATGGGCATTACTCCATGCTAATACAGTATGTTCTCCAGTAGGCGGCAACATTCAAGCTAGACGTATTGAAAGACCTAACTGCAGCCTACATAGTTAGTTAGGTAGTGTTAGTTCTTAAATGTTACTCACTGCAGAAGTTTGATCTATCTGTTGTGTATTTTCCCTGAGAAATAGACACTGAGCAACATTTCTGGAAAACATTGCCTTTTTGGTAAAGAATCCCATTTAGTTCAGTTGAAATCCTTAACCATTAATTATTCCCGAAGCCAGAATGATTTAATCAGTTATTTATTGATTATTTTAAAGATCAGTTCTGTTGAATTGGACTGATTTAAAATCCATGAAAAGAATAAATCACCCTTGAAAAACCGTCCTCCACAGCCAGCGTTAGCTTTAGTGTTTCAGACCTGCACTTGAACTTGTACTAAATGTGCCATTGTTTCCACAGCCTCCCATAGTTCCTAAAGTTTCCCATGAGGGTGACACCTCCAACTTCGATGTTTACCCAGAGGATGACTGGAAGAAAGACCCTCCGGTGCCTCAAAAGGACTTAGAGATCTTCAAGAACTTCTGATCACTCAGCTTGATTATTTATTGATGGAACATCCTGAGAATTGACACAGCATATTGTAAAGTTACTGTTACAGGTACTATCATGGAGAAAATCCTTATTTATCAAAGCAGGGGATTCACGCTTTATCTGAAATAATGACCTCCCCAAAGACAAACTCCAAATGATCGATGCTGTGACATGTATCATACCACAGAGATGATTTGCTTTTTATATTTTTTATTTATCTGACTAAAGTCAAACCTTAGCTGTTTTCTTTTCTTTTTTTTTCACAGTTCTCTGAGCCTGCTCATATGCAAAAGAAAAAAGAAATCTGGTTCCTTTGAAACCAAAAGACTGTTACTTTCTAGGTTTAAAAAAGAGAAGAATCAGGTCTTTTTTTAATATTTGATCTTTTTTTTTTTTTTTTAAATGTTGATGCAGTCATATTTAATGTGACTCCAGACTGGTGCTGTAACTGTCAGCTGGCCAGTAGTCATTAATGTGTGGTTTTAGACTTATTATACTGTATGTTAGTCAGGAATCAGACACTATTTGAAAATGTGTGACCAGTAGCACTTGTAAAAAGGTGCCTTACATCTCAGTTTGATGGACATGATGTCTCCATTACATACACTTGAAATAGTGCTTTTCTCAGCCATCAGCGCTCCGTACACTACTATCAGAAGTTAAATGATGGGACTCTTGGCTGCTGAATGTGCTGCCATGTCTCCTACTGTAAGGGTCTTCTCCCACCTCTGTTATTTCCTGTTGCAGGTCTACAAGAGGTTTATTAACAGCCAGAGGACTTTGTTATTACCGTAGAGTCACAGCTGTTCTACAAATGAACTACAGACTTTTCCGTGACACTTTGTGCTCATTCACTTCACACATCATCATTGTTGTCATGCTTTTAAAGCCAAGTCATGTGAGGTGAAAGGTGATGGGATGTGAGGTACTCAATATTTACCTTCTCAGTCTGTACAGCTACATTACAGTTGACCTTGTCAGTATTCATCTGCATTTCAGTTTATTGTGTAGTCAAGGCTTCTTGGTATTTCGGGACAATATTGGCCTTTAAAATAAACTTTATATGAATTTGTTCGCTGCCATTCAAATCCAAGTGATGATGTGATTTTTGTGCCTCACCCTTCATTATAGAGCTGCGACCCAACCAACAGGATCTCATTGGTGTTCAGACCGAACGCAGTGCTGTGTCAAAAATGCTCAAAGAGCTGAGTTGGTGGGGGCGCGATGTCTCAGGTACTGGTGACACCGTGTCTACACTGGTTGCATAGCGATGGCAGCAGCTTCAGTCCTCCTGCAGCATCCACACAGGATGCGTTCAGGCACAATACTACTGTGTGATCAAATATATTTTGGCAGTGCTCCGAGCCCAATGCACAGTGTCACTGTAGTTACTCGCATTAAAAGGAAGAAAATACTTCATGGTAACGTAGGATGTTAGACAACGAAATACAAGGCAGAAAAGCCAGTTTGAGTAATAAATCCATGGGTTTTTAAGGAAAACTAGGTTTTAATTTTGTAGTTCTTCATGTTTCACAAATGCTTATTGTTTGCAAATTGTAGATGCATGTATGCGTTGTGCAGGGCTCCCACCTGCATTGTTAAAGTGTGGTGTTTGTTTTGATTGGTAAAACTTTAAAATGAGGGAGATCTCATGTTGCAGATTTGGTGAAATGGGCCCCTGGTATGTACTCCTGCAGGTAATTAATTGGCCAACATTGCACCTTGCTGGACGACTTCACGTTGCATTGCAGCAAAAATGTGAGCCAGTTTCAGTTTTCTTGCTGGACAATAGGGCTGGGTGATATAGCCAAAAAATGTTATCATGATTCTTTTTTACATATCAGTCTATCAATAATTATCACGATGAAGGTCAAATCATTATTTCTTTCAAGTTCAAAGGCAGATTTTTGTTCCTCAAAGTTGAAGAAACCAGGTGGTTAATTGTGGTTTTAAACTATTCTTTATTGTCAGAACATGACAAACACTTCCCAAACAGTGGAACATTTCACAAATCTGAGGTACTGTAATTTCTTACTTTCTGTGTGTTCTAATGTGTGATATTGTTTCAAATCAGGTTTGTGGTGTTTGTCTTAGCTGGGTCGTGTCTTCAGCACAGTTTGCTCTGTTTTTTTGTCAATTGTAAATAGCCAAAATATCTCCAAACTAGTGAAATTGGGTGAACTTGTCGACGATGGCTTCGTCCTGTTCAAGCTGGTCATGGGCACTGCGTCTTCTTCTGTCGCTCATTTTGGTTACTGGTGTGATTATTCCGCTCCAACTACAATCCTGTTAGCCACTGTGTCTGTAAGAATACCTCTATTTCTGTGACATGATTGGCTGTTCGTCGTCTTCTTCTGTTTAATGGCAGGTGGCAACTAGCGTTTAAGGTGCATTAGCACCCCCCTCTCCTGGTGTATGGGTGGTTTAATTATAGCAAACATTTATCAAACATTTGTTATATTGGGGAAAATTTTATAGTGATAATTATCATTATCGTTTTTTTGCCCAGTCCTACTGGACAACTTTGCGTTTGTTTTTACCTCTGCATCACAACCCCTGCTTTGCCATTACAGTGGAATGAAGGAGGAAGCTGTCATCTGCTAGCCTCTCACTGGTTTCAACCTGAATATTGTTTGGATACACGGCTGACAGCACAAGCTCGCATCAGTGAAGCTTCCAGCTCTGCAGTGTAGCAGTTACCTTTGTGTGTTGTTGCTTGACTGTACAGGAGCAAACACTTGAACCACTAAAGTGTTTTTGCTAGACCAAATATTTAGCAGGCACTTGACATCCTCATCACTCCATGTTTTTCCTCATTCCCACATTTTCATCTGGGTGCTGCCACACTCACTGCCATCAACTAAAATCTAAATCCTGCTCCAGTGATTTAGTTTTGTTTGCTTTCACATTGCATCTGTTCAGGAGCATTCCTATGTACCAAAGGAGTGAATCCCTCTGAATAGAGCCTGATCAATACTGGATTGTGATGGCAATGTCAAAATTTGACAATTGAATAAGACAGAGAAGAATAAACTTTCTACAACAACACTTTAGCAAATATAACAGTAAAATGGCAATTCAATTAGTATCAATATCAACAAAGATATAGTTGAAAGAAGAACAATAAGCCGTTTTTAAATCGGGCTGTATTAACAAATCATCTCAAGGCCAAAGGTTTCTCTTATTGTCCAAGTTAGGAGAAACTCCTCGGACCAACTTTTTGGTCTAAGAGTAATTCATAAAGTATTTTAACAGTAAAACCAGCTCCAGTCCAGGAGAAGTTAGAGGTGATCCAGAGGACTCATAAGTCAGTTAAGTTTGTGCCTTTCACTCCTGCCTGTGTTTTATTTCACATTGTCTGACACAGACCAGTCCCCTTGTCTGTCAGCCAATCACTATGCACATAGTGAGGAAGCCCATTCATGACACACAATGTCAACATAGCCCCTTCTCAGTTCCTTAGTAAAAGTTGATCTCAGCAGCTTTGTGAATATGTCTTTAAAAGTGTACTCTGATTTAGCATCACACTCCTAAAACATTGTCAGACTCATGATGGACAATTTTTAAAAAAGGATCAAAGTCAATGCAGCAGAACCAGAGATATCATCTTTTTTATTCATCACATTCTTCCTTGTCTGAACCGGTCGCCTACATTACCCACAATGCAACTCGACAGGCCGACACTTAGGTCAGAGATTTGGCTGTATTATGCTAGTAGCGGCTAATATAGTCTGCGGCAGAGATGAGCAGCGAGCTACAGAGGTCTGGTAAGCTCAGTTCTTTCTAACTCCACACCAACTTCAACCGACGCTGACTCAAGTGACATCACTTGGACACAAACACCTGGAAACACACTTAAATGTGTTTTACTTATTGATTATTGGATGTATACGCTTATAATGATATATCTGTAATAGGCTAATATTAACCAATAATATCAACCTGGCTGATATGTCAGTTCCACTTTACTCCTGGAAATTGGTAAAATTCAGTAAGAATCTGCACAAAATATCAAATTCTAGCAGCTTCATTTAGAATCCATTGCCATTGTTTTCAAAAATCGATCCAGGCGTTCCTATAGTGTTGATTCAACACAAACTTCTAGTCCCTTAATGTCAAAAGTATTAATCACATCAGTACATCCTGCCTTCTACAGTGAACATGTGCAATATACTATATGGGCATGCACAAGACATCAGTATGTATTTCCACCACATTAACTAAGTAGCAGCCCTCTGTCTCTTGTTTATATGTAACTTTTATAATGTAAAAAACAATCATCACCACTGTTCACATGCCTGTAATATCACACCACCTTGTATGTAAAGATTTTTTGCTGAGTAGAAGATCCTAGACTGCTCTCAGTATGGTTGAGAGCAGGTTTTATACAATGCATGTGTTGTCTTTAACCTCCAACCCCAGCCCATTATGTCTTGCCCAGTGATATGTTTCATATTTCTCAACCTTTGCCTTTAAAATGTTTGTTTTGCCAGCGTAATCATACATTGTTTTCTACTCAGTACATAACAATGCCTTTTAATATACACCCTTTATACCTTGAATTATGGAACTTTAAGCAATGGCACATGTTTGTATAAAGACTAAAGAGTCTTTGGAAATGTTTGAAAAACTGGAAGTGATAAGAAAAAAACATGTACTCTTTTCTCTTTTTCTCTTGTCTTGCCTGGTCCTTTCTCACTCACTCGCTCTACATTCTCCGATCACTCAGCAGCTGCTGTCGAGTATCTCTCTGATTGTCAGCCGACGGCCTGTACAGTCAAGCCAAACTTTCATATTTACAAAATGGAAATCCGACATTTGGGAAATGAGCTCTTAATTTCGGTGATGTTCAAAGCTTCTCTAGTTCAGGTTTGCATGACAGAATGCACTGATCACCGATTGTCTCTGCACGCAGCTCTGTGTGGGGCTACAGCAGAGAAGAGTATCAATATACACCAAGGGAGACAGGCAGCACAGAGTCATCCTATTTGTCAAGATAACATGCTGCTATTATCTTCTGACAGTTGTCTTCCCCACACAGGAAGTGACAACATCATATAGTGATAAATATTTAATCCTTTTATGGTTAACATGTTTGGCAGTTTGCACACTGTTTGCGACATCCAACAGATACAGAGCAACATTAACATTCATTTGGAGTTGTGTTCATGTCCACATGATGAATGTAAGTCCAACATTCACTCTCTTTTAGCTCTAGTTTGTTATCTACAAACTCCAGAGAACAATATCTTGTTAGGGAGTGTCTAGACTCACTGACAACTCCAGGAGTTCACTGTTTTTTTCTCTAGTATGACTAAGGAGACACTTCATGGTTGAATAAATTCCTCAGGAATGGCTTCGACCACACAATTCATCTGCATGTGGTAGATGGGGAAATTATGAGTAATCATGAATTGTTCATATATTCAAGTCAAGTCAAGTCCATTTTATATTCAGGGGAGGGATCCCTCTCCCAGGACGGACAGACATGCATGCACAGCTTGGCAGCTTTTAGAGCACGGAAACAAAAACAGTGGTGTAGAGGGGGGGTTAGAGAAATGCAGTCGATATCAAAAAGTTTGCAGTCTGTTAGTTGAATTCTTGTCAGCAGGATAAACATGGACTATAAGTACTAATGTTAATAGATTCATTGACACTGAGGCTGACCCGCTGGAAGTAAAGTGGTAACAGGTAATGAGGCCTGAAGTGTGGAAGAACAAGTATTGATAGAAGGTTAAAGCAAAAAGATGAGTTTTCAGCCTAGATTTAAAGGCCTCAACAGAGTCTGGAATAATCTTCCTGCTGACATCAGAGAAGAGGGGGACGATAGGAAAAGGCCCCGCAGCCAGCTGGCTTTGACTCTGGGGACACATAAGAGTCCAGTATTCTGAGAGCGGAGAGCACAGGATGGGACATTTAATGAGATCAGAGAGATAAGAAGGGAGTCTATTTACAATTTTATAAGTCATCAGAAGCACCTCAAAGTCTGATCTGACATGGATAGGGAGCCAATGAAGTGAAGATATAATTGGTGAAATATGGTCAAATTTTCTGGTTTTAGTTAAGATCCTAGCTGCAGCATTCTGAACCATTTAAAGACTTTTAGTAGTAGTGCACGGTAGGCCAGACAACAAAACGTTACAGTAATCCAATCTAGATGAAACAAAGGTGTGAATTAGGATCTCTGCATCAGCCAAGGACAGAAAATACCTAATTTTAGCTATGTTGCTTAAGTGAAAAAAGGCAATCTTGGTGATTTCTTTAATGTGCTGATCAAAAGAGAAGGTAGGATCAAATGTGCCACCAAGATTCTTGACTGTCAAACTTTGAGAGATCACACAGTTGTTGAGAGTTACTATTTGACCAAACTGGTGTCTTATGTGGAGCAGGGCCAACGACCAGCATCTCAGTTTTATTGGAATTTAAGAGGAGGAAATTTGTGACATACAGGATTTCACAGCAGATAAAGAGACCTCTAGATTTCTAATTTGAGCATCATCATCTGCCTTTACAGGTACAGACAGCTGAGTATCATCAGGGTCAAGAACAGCCCTGATGCACTCCATATTTCACATCAGAAAATAATGGTGTAACGTTGTTATAAGAAACACACTGTGTTCTTCCAGAAAGATAAGATTTTAACGATGCGAGTCAGGCCAGAGATGCCAAAGTAGTTTTCGAGACAATAGGAGTATGCCGTGATCAGTAGTATCAAAAGCCGCACTGAGGTCCAGTAATAGAAGTACCGATATGAAATTTGAATCAATGGTAAGCAAAATGTCATTTACCACTTTAGTCAGTGCAGTTTCAGTGGAAAAACAGGCCCTAACAGGCAGACTGAGAAGGTTCAAAAAGACTGCTGTTACTTATGTGAGCCGAAAGTTGCTGAGACACAACTCTTTCTAATACTTTTGAGAAGAATGGAAGGTTAGAGACTGGTCTATAGTGATTGAGACACCTTGATCAAGGTGCAGTTTCTTTTCAATACTAGACAAACCAGTGGTACTATCAGTAGATAATAACCTTTTGTTATTAGTTAAAGGTTTTAGAGGCCAGTGTATGTGACGCTGTAGGGATACAGTACTAATTTTATTTTGTAAGAATTGACCATTTGCTTTCTGGGACGTTTCATCATTGCCAGTGATGGGAATAATAATTAGATTATTGTGATTCACACGTTTAGGGGAAGATAACTTATGAGTAAAGCGGCGGGGGAGGGAAATAGTGCCCTGAGATAACTTTGTTATGATATGGCGCTATATAAATAAAACTGAATTGAAACTGAATTGAATTGAAATAGTCTCAATGCTATTAACTGGGCTATCAGTAATGTCTGTGCTGTAGTCCCTCTCACTGCCAAGTGGGCTCTTTTGTTGCTTTGTTTTTTTGCTTTGTCCTAATTTTGATGCTCAGATGGTTCATATTAAGAATGATTGGTGATAATTAAGCTTTTTGACAGCAGCAAGGTGTTGCTTTGGTTAACCGCCCTTATGAGGAAACCCCTGACGTGGCATTTCCCAGCTATTACTAGGTGTTTTCCAACAGAGTTGTGACTGTATTCTCAGTAGCTGTTTTCATCTGCAGCTCTTTAA
The DNA here is from genome assembly GCA_005408345.1 of Macquaria australasica. Taxonomy (NCBI): domain Eukaryota; kingdom Metazoa; phylum Chordata; class Actinopteri; order Centrarchiformes; family Percichthyidae; genus Macquaria; species Macquaria australasica. Next base: position 350,702 of record SEMN01000427.1, on the reverse strand, counting down.
GTCAAATCACAATTTAATACAGCTTTAATTTCCTCTATCTATCTCCGAAATCCAATGGTAGGACTGCTGTTAATGTGCTGAACACTGTGTTTCATGAAGGGTTATTATGTTTACAGTGGAAAAGTGAGTCATGTTTTGTCTGGAGTCCCTGCTAGTTTCGCTCTATGTGATGACAGTTAGGACTGTGGAGCTCCACAGCTCTAATAGTCTGCTAATGAATGCCTTATGAAGTGCTTTCAAGGTGAATTTGGTGGAGTGATGGCAGAGGCTGAGGGAGTGCAGGGTGATACTTCCCAGAAGGCCTCTGTGACAGGAAAAGCTTACAATCAGGAGGTAAGAAAAAGTCCCAGTATCTAGTATCAGTTACAAAAAAAAAAAAAAAAAAAAACGGCATCTACCAAATCTGCAGCATTTACACTAAATGACAATTTTAGTCAACTCATCTGGGAAGTTTTCCCTGGGGACAATCCAAAACAGGGATCACAGTGAATATCATGCCTACTTTAATTCTTGTAATAGCTGGTAATGCTGTGCATCATCGTGAAATCAATCCACACTTTCAAATATGATGATAATGATAATGATAACGTAGCCTGGACAACAATAAAAGCAGACATGATATTTACTGATATTACCTCGCTCAAGCAAGTTTCAACTTTCTGCAATTCACTATTATACATTTTCGTATAATAGTACTATAGAATAATTATAGTGACGAACCCACAGAAAATGATCACCAACTATGCAGTTCCTATCAGCTCTACAGAGCCTTTTAGCCTCTTTCAGCTCATTGTTTAGGGTTTTGGTCCACAAACTCTGCTCTCATCAAACTTGTTTCCATGTATTTACATTATATTGAGATATTGTGTTTTCAGCTTGTTACAGTTAAACCCAAGTGACTAAAAAGAAAATAATTAATGCAGCTTTAAAGATGTCGCCCACATCCATTGTTTTCTATGTAAGCCCAAAACCTTCTAAGTTTCAGCCCAGGATGGCACGTGTCAATGTGTATGCCACTGTCCTATTTGCAAACATCAACATATGTCAGCTATCCAGGAAAGCAGCAATTTGATCACATTCGCTTCTATCAGCACATCCTTTGACTAAGGGTCAGCGAAAATAGCATTTGATCAAATTGAATCTTTTTGAATTCCTTAATGAATCTAATTAGGTTTAGCTTAACCAGCTAAGTCCCAGATCATCCATGTGAAAAAGACGTCTGTTAAATCGTGGATTCGGCGTAGCCTACATATCATTCATGACTGATGGAGATGGAGACATTTCCATAAAGTTGTTGTGTTGTGCAAGGTGAGATCGGCCAACATATTAATTGGCCACATGGAGGTGGAGCATGCCAACGCACAAGGTGCATGTACAACAATGTTATACATAGTAACCCCAATAACTCCAGTTAAAGCAGAAATAAGGCATGCAACAAATATAGGTATTATTCAGATATGAATAATATGATATGATTAAATAAGCATCTATAGGGTCCTAACTATTATTGGGTGCACTGGAATTATGTGCTGGTGCACCTAAGTTAAAAAGTTAAGCGCACCAGTGCCACCAATGTAAAAAGAGCCCTGAAAATGTACATTTTAGCCATTACCATTCATGTTAATTAGCTACAGCTTTCGTCTGTGATGTTTATCATTTTAACCTACCAGCGGCGACTAAAGATGAGAAGCCTACTACCTGAACATTATGCCAATTTTTTAAAAAAGGGTGAAGAGGGATAAAAGGTTTGATAAGGGATTTGTTAACATTATAGTTTAATGAATCTGGGTATTTTGCCAGGAACTAGGTCCAAAATGAAAAGTGTGTGCTGTGCGTCAGATGACATACCGCTCCTCAAGTTGGCCGGTGTGTGTAGAGACTACTAAGGGGACTGGGACACAAGAAATTGACAAACATGTCTCTTGGTGAGGTATTGTGTGTTTACTTAGTCTGAACATGTATACAAGTAGAGAGGAATTGTAAAGTTAGTTCCACAGCAATATCTGTTTCAAGTTTGATAGCATTAGTCACCATGCAGTAAGCTACTGGTCATACTAGACCACGCAAGGCTGTAGCAACATAACCCCCTGAGTGTGTTGAATTGAGCAAGGGTACCTACTTTTATTAGAGTAATGTGTTTTATTTAAGGAAAGCACAATTTTTCACCTTCAGTTTAAGTTGTAACAAATCACGTAAAGCACTATGTAACTTTTGGAAAAAAAAAAAAAATCTTTCTCTTAAAAATGAAAAGTTGAATCCATAAGCAATAAAACACACCATTCCAGCTCGCATCTTACCCTCCCAACCAAATCACCCAGAGCCTTAAACAGCAACAACATAATAATTAAAGTCTCCATTACAGATGAGGTCCTGTCAAACCAAATGAACTCCTCCTGAACTCTGCATGTAAATGGGAGCTGTGAATGGGGCAGACATAATTAGTGGTTCTGCAATGAGGCCACAGGCCAGAGACAAATAGTGGCCTACAGGCAACTGCTGCTTTGGCTCAGTGGCTCGCTCTGGCCAGAGAGGTGACATGCTTAATAGGAAGGTTCTCTTTTTAATAAGACACTTTGATTTTGTCTTTGTTGTAATATTCTGAAAATAATAATGATTATCTGGACTTTAAATGTAAGCCTCCTCTTGTCTGGAAAGGTTAACGCAGACTTTTGGAAGGTTACAAGCAGACTCTTTCTTAGCCTACTTTCAGGATCCCTCACAGACCCAGTTGCCGGTTTCGTTGTATCACTGTCACAGGTTGTCATTTGTCATATTTGATTAGTTGCCAATCTCAAGAGGGCAGGTCTTACCTAATATGAGTCAGCCAGAGAGCAGACACTAGAGGAAAGAAGAGAGGAAAGTGACGTATTGCGAAAAGTGCATCTCTTTTGTTGAGACCATGATGGACAATGCATGATGAGCCTCATTCCTCAATTTTCTTGGTTTAGTTTCTGTCTTCATCTGTTCGTTAACCTAAATGAACTGAAACCAACGTTAAGCTGCGTGTACAGCTGTTGACAAAAGAAGAGGACCGGCAAGACACCGAAAGCTAGCTGAGCTCACCAGGAGTTTCAGGTAAGGCTTGCATCCCTTTCTTGTTGTTGGCAACCAAAGGCAGTCATATGTATGGCCTATTAGTATCCCAGACAACACATTTTACCTTTGGTACAACCTGTGCCTGTACCGACAGTTGTGGCACAGATTGATCAGTGCTGATAAATATCAGGTCCAGTTAGTTAGTGAGGTGCCTGGCACCTGCCAGTTATTCATTATTCAAGTTTGATATTTGACACAGTTCTGACTTTGGCTGGAAAATGCAGCTTTTGATTTCATTCTTTTTTTCATAATTATATATTTCTTTTTTGCATCACAACAATGCATACAATGTCACATTTTTGATCATAGACTTGAAGTAAAGCACAAGGAAAGAAACAAAATATAATAAATAATAAAAAGGCAAGGGTTGGTAAACAAAAAAATACAACATAAGAAGGAAAACATTGTTCCTTTACATTGCCAAGATTGTACAAAGGACTCATTTGATTTCATTTTCTGATGCGCCATTTGAATTTGTATTATTTTATACAAATTCCTAAGTTCACTCTGACATATTTGGTATATGTGAGAAATTTGGGTCCTCCATTCAAATTTAAAATAAAGATCTATGGGTTTGAACAGTACTTTGTTGAACAACCTGAGTCTGATGACACCACCAGGTTCCTGCAAGAGGTTAAACAGAAAAGCTTGTTTGTGGGTTTCACCAACCTTTCAAGTCTGTGATGAATGGTGCTCATTGGTTTTCGAGGATAAAAAAAAAAAGGAAAGGAAAGCAAAGGCACTTGGTCTTTGTGTACAAATAGCTTTTTATTTTTCTGTGCCAACCATCATTGGCTTCCTCTGAAACAGCATTTCAACCATGATGGGACTAAAAGTCTTGAAAGCCAGACTAATGAAACTCCTGTAGATGAGTTAGCAGCTCTTTAATGTCCTGTCTCACCACACTGAAGTCATTTCTCCACTCAGACATCCGATAAATCATATTGATTGGCTCTGTTCAGGAGGAAGGTTCATCATAGAAGACTGATCATCTGACATTTAAAGTTGAGATGAAACGGCAGTATCGAGCTTCCGTATCATGACGTATTTCTGAGTGAAACAGGATCGGCAGGCGGGACATAACGTTGGGAGGAATTAGATTTGAATGTTGAAAAGTGGGCATGTCATAACAAACATGGCGAATTACAGTGCTTGAGAGTTGGATGCTAGCCTCCATTCAATCGTAGAGGACCACTTGCCTCCTTCAACACCTTCATCACCCCCGTTACCGGAGCAGGCAGACGTGCCCCTCTAGCTGCAGGAGGTGGAGGAAGATGAGGGAGAGGATGAATATTTTGTCCTTGGAGTGAGTAAATCTTAGCTCTGTGCTGCTAAAAATTCAAGATTGATTGATGGGTGGATATCATGATATTATTCGTTGAAATTGGTTGATTCAAGTTTACATAAACCCACATGTGATGGCAGCATCCGCAGCCACACAATTATCATAAGAGTCGGTAACCCCATGCCCGGTCACACAGTAGTTTAAGTTTGACACATTTTGTTAATCACATTACACATACAGAAACACATAAATGACCACACATAACTCTTTAGTTCATATAACATACTCATGGTTTATTTAGCATTTGTTAATATTACATTAGTTTTCTTTGTAGCGTGCACATTTAGTTAACTTTTGTATGTTTAACAATGTTAAGTTATATTGAGGAGTTTTAATTCTCTTTTCTGTTACCGGTTCTGGGGGGGTCCTTGCTTCCGCTGCTGGAGTCATCTGGCCATGATTAGACAAAAGATGGGTTCCAGGAAGCAGTGGCATTAAATGCAGGAAGTGCCAATTGGGACTGTACCAAGTACCCTCCACCTCAAGGGGAGATTGGGGTTATTTTAAATAGTTGTTTGTAGATTTAATTTGACTTAATTTAGTACTTAGATACCTTTGGCTTTGATTAATAGAATATTTATTTCAGGCTGTTTGTTTCTTTTCAGTTAATTAGTATGTTAAATGTTTTATGTGTATGTAAACTGGTTTGATCACCCAGTATATATGTTCCCCGGTGTTCTTTGTTTGGTAGGTCAGTTTTGATTAGTTTAAACTTTGATTTAGTCACATTGTTAGATTCTGTTAATTTGTTTCAGCTAGTTCTGTTTAGTTGAACTATTGTTTATTTTTGTGGATTGTTTAAATGATTGTTTGGGTAAATAAAATACCCTTGTTGTTATGAAAAATACCTCTGCGTCCTCTTGCCTTCCTGCCCGGTCCCTTACACCACGTCATATCTTGTTTTACGGGAAAAAACATGATTGGATTTTGATATAAGAATGCAAAGAAATAGATTTTTTTGTTTGTCTTTTCGTCAGATATTGTAGTACATAGGTGCACTATATGACCGGGGATGTGATCTAAAAGGTTTAAAATGGCATTTTTTTATTTTGTTTTGACTTTAAGGCAGTATATACACTGTAAATCATCTCACCCTGTGTTGTAAGGACTTTTTAGTGTCATTGGCCCTGTGAAGCCCCACCCGGCCAAACAACAGGGTGCGCTTGTTTACATGCCCTGTGATATCGCTCTAATAACAAGTCAGCGCTCAGGTCATGTCAGCAGCGGTAACCTGGGATTCCTGTCATCAGTGCAGGTTGTGAATGCACCACACCCCTCCTGGGAAAGAGATGACACCTCCACATACCACCCCACCCCCAACCAGGGGGCCTCCCACCCACCTGGACTCATGCTCATCTTTATATTTGTCCTACTAAGGGAACAACAAGACTGGAACTCTACAGGCACTTTTACCACCATTCAGAGACGTGCTCTCTTCTATGAAAGATTATTAAGGCCAAGTGAAAAAATGAAATAGTAAACAGTAAAAGACAGAAAGATAAGGTCAGACAATCCAGAATAAAGTCTGAATTTTGAGAATTAATATAAGTAATGAGTTTGACAAAATAATCAAAACGAAATGGTCCACTTAGTAGCTTTTTCCAGAGCTTTTACCTGCATCTCACAGTTTATCAACAGATGGAGTTTTCTCAGAATGATACAAGAATTCTCTAACTTTATGACATTTGTTTGTCATAATTCTGTTTTTATTCCCACTATGACTTGTCTTCTCCAAAAATGTCTCGTGCACTGATTTCTTATTGGTCCTATTTTCTTGTGTTTTCTTCTGTGGCATTTCCTGTTTCAATAATTAAATTTCCCTGCTTTCTATCACTGACAGAAATTTCTATCACTGAAATTCAGCTGTGACCTATGTTAAGTTTTAAAACATTAATTAGGGAGTGTAAATCTAAAATGATTCATTAAAGAAAAACTGTTGCAGTTCTATAAGTGCTTTAGATTCCATGAGGCAAGTCTTGCTGAGTGGATTCCAGAGATGTTTACTGGACTGCTGTTGTCAGTGTGGGAGAAATATTGTGGGACCTTTTGATGGATCTACCTTAATCTACTTTGATTAGAGGGTACTTGGTGGAACAAAGTGTGTTTCACTTTGATTTGAGAGGTAGTTAATTGTACCTGCCTGAACATGGTCACTGACGCCCTGGGAGTCACCACTGGTTAAGCACCAGGGTGCCAAAGTACACTTTGGACTCAGGTCCCAGTCTGGCAGTCAGGGCTCAGTCTCAGACCTACTCCTGTCATTGTAGTTAGTGAGTCCACATGGCATCATATTCTGCTGTAACTAAGCTACGCTGCATGGATTGAATTAGCTTATGTTATCCACTCAAGACAGTTAGTTAGCAGTTTGTCCGTGTTAGCAAGCTACATGGACTTTGTGTTGGACTCTGTGTTTGGGTATCAGAAGAATCTTTTTGTACCTGTTCTGAAAGTGTAGTCATAATTGACTTTTATGTGATAATAAATGAAAAACTTGGGATATAAGGTCAGTGTATTTTAAATACATTTTGTGGAATTCAAAATATGCTTAAATTATACTCAAAATGAGGAAAAAGTAAACTCCAGTATATTTTCTGAAAGCATTTATGTATGTACAGTATATGTTGGAATCATATTAAATACTGAAAAAAATTGCACTTACTTTGTGTTAAGTTGAAACCACTTAGGCAGTACTTAGTATAGTAAAAGCTGTATTTTGGCTAAACTTAAATTTATTGAAATTGTCAGATATTGTTGGGTAGTTAGGGCTACCAAAATACAGTAGGAGGAGCTGCTGCAGACAGACAGCTGCTCTGACGACAGGCGGCCGAACAGAGGTCAGAGTTGGTGTGGAATGAACAGACTTTAGTAGCGCTTACGTGCTTCACTGTACTTTTATATTGGTAGACAAATACTTATTCAAACTTGTAACACACTTTTTATGCTAAAATGATGCTTTCAGTGTGGAAAAATCTGAATATACAAATTTTCCACTAGGGAAGTTGCTGTGAATTCCGTTCATCATCACCTCCATCGTATTAGGGTGGACGCTGAAATCTCAGAGACAGACATCTCAAAACTGGAAAAATTAAAAACAAAACCATCTGCACGATAGATACCACTAGAGGAAATATGTTTTGTTGTTAGTTGGGTGAACCAACCCTTTAATGTCAAAATATTTCTTGATGGAGCTGTAAATAAAACGCCTGTGAACCATTAGTTTATGAAATCATGGTAAGCATGACTCAACACCACTAGAAACATGTGGCATAACATCTGAACTGACTGAGTGAGCACAGAAACTTTTTCAAAGACTTGTGTTTTGGATTTTTCCACTTCCACTCAGTATTTCTAATATGACAGGCTGGACTTTGCCAAATTCTAAAAAGAGTGGAGAGCCAGCTTGTGTTTATGTGCTGCTTGTCTCTTTATGTGCACGTCACACTGGGACTCCTCTCTCAGTAAACAGACACGCATGCCTGGTGCTTCCCATCCATCAGCACAACAGCTCAACAGCTGGATATGATTGAGCGTTTCTCTGCTCCGTCTGTAAGTCCTCTGGTGACGAAGACACACACACACACACACACACACCGTTTCACATACAGTCTAGTCTTGCTGTCTCTCTCTTCCCAACTTTCTCTCTCACATCAAACCAAACCTCTGGAGAAAGCCCATTTTCAAGGCTCCAGTAGGAGCTCAATCATCCAGGCTTCCCTCAGATACCTCCCATGTGTTTTGAATGTATGCCTGACATTTCTTTCCCAGCTCTGTTATCCCTAGAAACATTTAATTTCATTGATGGATTTTCATATTAGTTTTCCCTTCCTCCCCCCAGATGCTACTTAGCTGTTCGGCCATGCTTGTTTGCACATTAAGCCCACTTAGCCTCGTGACCCTTTGACACACAGAGTAAGTGTTCCGCCGGTGCCCTGGCACTCAGCGGACACTTTGCTGTCGAGCACAATGTGGGAATCAGCGCTATTGGAGACATCTTGGCACCGGAGGAAGGAAACATTAAACACAGGCTGATGGCTGTAAGACAAGAGAGAGAGCGAGATTCAGAGATTCATCATCCTGCTGGCCAGGAACACATCCAAACACTGCTGCCTAGCTCAGTTGGCCCACCACAAGTCAATGAATCATCTTAATTCCTGACGGTTAATGTGTCTTCTTTACAAAACTGCATATCTGTGGCTATGTTAGATAGTGTGCAGAGCATCAGTTGGCCCAATTCAGCAAGAAAGTCACAAAGAATAGCTACCACACTGCCAGGGAGTGTGTTTTGATATTTAGTCCGTGGAAGGTCCAGGAAAGAAATCCATGCCCCTGCCATCTATCCCTTTATGAATCATGAATAACTCATTGAAAGTGTCCAGACACATTGCTAAGGTGTTATCATGGAAATCTGGTTACATCAGACTCTGCAGTCTGCTGTTGAAATGCACAGTGTTTTTAAAGCAAAGCCTGCTCTGCCTGTCATCACCCAGTTCTTACTGCTTTGCGTGTGTGTGTCCATACTGATATGCACTGATGATGTGCAGACATGGCCGATGAGTGTGTGTTCATGGGCATGTGTATAAATTATGACTTATGGGTCTCAGTCTGTCTTTCTGTGCAGTCTTTGAAATGCATCTAGAGACGTTGGATCAGTGCTGATTCAACAGTGGGAACTGTTGGGTCTCTGTAAATATAAAGAGTCGGTCTAGACTTGCTCTGTTCGAAAAAGTGCCCTGAGATAACTTTGTTATGATATGGCGCTATATAAATAAAAATGAATTGAATTGAATTGAACTTGAACAGGGGACAGATGTACAGTGTACATGGAGTCCAGTATGCTGTCTGATGAAACCTTTGCTTTAGAGAAGTATTATTGTGGAAAGCTTTTTGAGTTTTTGATTTGTTTTGTTAATGTTTTATTAGGGTTTAGACTATTTCTTGGCCAGGCACAGTAACTTACTGGAGACTCCCCTGGTTTCCTGGCAACTGCTCAAGGCAAAAAAATAGTCCAGTACACTGACAATTTGCAAATTGCAAGATACAATGTGTTAATTAGTGAGCTTTAGAGGTGCTGGTAGGTGGATTTTGTTACCTTTGGACAGAGCAAGGCTCTAATCCCTCGCCTTTATACAGCACAGAAGTAATATGGGGAAGGTGGATGGTTGGGTGTACAAAGTACATTACACTGGAGACCAGGGTTTGCGTTCTGCATCACATCCCATATCTGATCCATGAAGTCCAGTTTGAGTAACAGAACCACAAGTTTTAAGGTTTATCAAGGTTTATTGAGCTGATGTGGCCTTCCCATTTTTTCATTTGTTCTATGTCCGACTTTGTCTCTTATTTACTAGGCCTATTGCGGGCTCTAGTAAATACAATTCAAAAGCGCTGCCCTGATTGGTTCACACAGCCTACTATACATTTCTCAAAGTTGGGAACACCATATTTTTGTAGAGGTCATGTGACCTGGCAACACCACATCCACCACAGATATCGGATTAAAAAGACCATCTTTGATGCAAAGTTATGTCTGGCATTAACTAGCTTACAACTAGCTCAACTACCTTCCTGTGTGGTGCAGCATTACATTAGTTTGATATTTCTATGGTGAAAAATGAAGCTCTGATGATTAACTTTAACACGAATTAAAACACATCTTTTCACACAACTATTGATAAAATTAATTATATTGATGATATAATTTGGTATAATTAGCTTGTCAGCCCATGTCATAAAACACACTGGACTGTGTGTCATAGTGTAACTAAGCAGATGAGTCTCCACTGTGACTTCTTCTGTGAAGAAGTATTGTATTAACACACGTTTTGAATGGCCACAGTTACCATGAGAACTGTTCTAATTAGCGATGCTTTGTAAATAGAGGTTGATGTTTGTCAGAATGCTGTAGTAGAAAGTGCCTCATTTTCTTCCAGCTCTGGCAGTCGTTCATGCTGTAATTTATATTATAAAACTGCTCAGATATTCTCTGATATTCTCAAATGTAGGCATAAGGTGATCACAAGCCTGCACAACACAACACCCCCACTTCCGGTGTAGACATGAAGTTAAAAGACAGAGCACTTTCTTGTTGGTAAAACACATATGGTCAATAGGCCAATGTGCTACCATTCCATCATCCATCTAGAAAACAGGAGGAGGAAAACAGTAGCAATAACCATTCATGTTACAAAGAACTCTACCAAGAACATGTGCTGGCACATATTTGATTGGCTAACGCAGTGCACTGCTGGTTGATTATTTCTTTTTGTGTTGAGACAGATTTTTTTTTACCAGCAGATCAGATCAGAGTGCTGATGTTGGTCTGAACACGACCTTAAGGTACTTAAACACTTGCTTAAGGTAAAGGATTTATGGTGGTTTTGGTTAAATATTGAAAAGGTCACACTCCAATCAGCTGTTTTGGGCTGACAGCAACCAAAAGTAGTACAGAACTATGCCATCTCTTTTCTATGATTGCAACACCTTGTTAATTATATGCTGATAATTTGGATGTATAAAGGTCGGGATCCTGATTGTGACATATCTGTATGTGTGGAATTTCCTACCTGAAGCAGGTGTTGCTGGGTTGTTGAAGCATGTTTCTCCTCTTCCTGTTCCTTTCTGTGTCCATGTGTCTGTCTGGCATTGGTCCCTGTGATTCCCTCTCCATATGCTCATCCAGCCTTCTCTGCTGCACTGCTCACAAGGCATCCATGTGTTTCTTTTTCAGAGATGCATCCGCTTAACTCCCAACACTTGGATGCCTGCTGTCCCATCTGCCTCCTCCTGAGCATGTCATATTTTTTTATGATGCACTACCTGTATCAGTTTTTGGTTTGTAGTTATGTAAGCGTGGATCCTCTTTAATCTTTTATGTTTCATCTGGAGGGAAGAGGAGAGCCTGGAATCATCTTTACTTTTGTTCCAAATACGACTTGTGTTTGCCTCTGCCTGTCTGTCTGGGGTGTACCAGTGTGTGCTGGTGCAGTAGGAGGCCAAACTAGTATCTATCAGGCTAAACACAACATTTTCACAATATGGTTGAGTAAAAATTCATATTAAAATTGTTCTGGTCAGGTCTTTTGAATGGATATGACCACCATGACCACAATGTCCACAACACCAGAGGAGACAAGAGTTAAATCTATTGATATATACTGTTTATTACATGTTCATTTCATGCAACTTTTCATAATACTAGCAGTCCATGAAAGTTCAAGACAATCCTCACAAGAAAAACAAAAGCATTTGGGTTTTTTTTTACCTCTGGTGGACATGGAAACTATGACGCTTCCCAATCAGGAACAAAGTCTGAAGTTGGGGTGGATTGATTGGAATGATTGATAGTGGACTGACCATTATCTTTACCTATCCTTAACCAAGAGGTTTTTGTGCTTAAACCTAACCATGCCTGAACCAAAGCCTGCAGATCAGGAAACTGACATAGACTTGGAACAAGGTTGAGAGCAGAGAGACTGAACCAAAGCAGTAGTTCTTTCAGTTGTGGGCCATTTAACCAAAACAATGAGTAAAAAGAGGGTACAAATCTCTGTAGAGCTGAGTGGAACTGCAGAAATGGAGAGAATTATCAGTCGGTTCTCCACTATGTCACAATACACATAGTCATTTGATCCATTGCTTGTATGAAAATGTAGATTATGTAGAAAATAATTACTTAGTTTAGCTTATAGTCTCTTCATGGTCATTGAATTGTATCATATAAGAAACTTTAGCAATGCATTCCCTTGAGCAACATCGACGGTATTTTCCCTAAGGCTGTCCCCTGAAAGTCGAAGATTCGAATTATCAGTTGGAGTCATTCTTCAAGTCGAGCAGTCTTTGTTGTTGTTTTTGTCAGTGTGCAGCATACTTCTGGGGACATTTTGGTCCACAGAAGTAGCTGCAGAGTGAGTGCTCCTCGCTTTCATGCTGCTCTCTGGGGTGAAATCATTCCACAACTTCAAGCCGTCCCATCTGCTCAGTGAAGATGTCTGCTATGGGTACAGGCGGCTGCGGACCCAGGGTGAGTCTGAGTGAGGTGGAGGCAGCTGCCCGGAGGAAGATAACATTATCTTCTGCCTTCTGCTTAGAGGTGGTGAATTTACAGCTCACAGCAACTTCATACGACACTGATATTTAGTGTCTGCAAAAAATGTTGTTGCACATTTCCGATCCGTCGTTAGTGTAGTTAGCTCGCATTATCTCAGCTAAATCCGATTTGACTAACACATTTCTGACTCTGGAACAGTCTTAATTTTCCCATCTTTGGCCGACTGCTTTGCTTCCACTGTGCTAGGCAAAGTCAGCCCAGCATGAATATAACTATCATTTCATTACCCAAGGGGAGCATTATAACACAAACAGGCTGCTATCATCACATGAATTGTCAGTGACAGTCTCACAGTTGGCCTGAGCTGGGCATGTTTGCCTGGCCTGTGCAGTTAATGGTGTGGTTTCAGTTCACTGGAGTTTTACTGGAGTGAATTCCCATCTCTGTCTCTCTTTATTAACCTATAGAAGAAGCAGTTTGTTCATTTTCAGGCCATGCAAGGCCATGGGACATCATGGGAATCAGATTTTTAATCCGAGTCCAGTGTGAATATCTTTACATCCTGTCTTTGATCATCAGTTTAATTTCTCCTATAATAAATGGATCTCTTTACCTTTCCAGCAACTGTAGCCAGTTAAGTATGATTTCACCCTCTCTTCTCTCTCCCTGTACAGCCTCTTCAGAGAGGTCAGGTTGATTTTTTTGCTTCACAGCTTTTCACTCCTAACAGCATCTCTTTCCTTTCTTTTCCCCCACTTTGGGATCTCATTGGCAGTCTTCCTGTTTTCTTCGATCTTTGTTTTTTTTTTGCACCCCAAAGGCCTCCATCTTTTGCTAATGAGGTCCTGCAGCTCACGCCCTTGTCCAATGGGGAACCTGGGAATCAGTGTTATGCATCAAAATGCTGTGTGGACAGATGGTTTCCATCAGGTCCTGGTAGTTTTTCTGCTCAGGTGTGACTCCCTCACCTCGGTCCTGTTGATCCATTAGCTGAGAGAGGTGACTGGGGAGCAAGGATAGAGGACGAGGTGCTACTCTGAAGTGATGCACACAGACATTACAAATCTGCTAGGAAAGCATTAAATGGACCTTGAGCAGTCTCTGACTTTTATTAGCAGCTTGCAGATATTGTTACAACACATTGACACGATGCACATCTTCTGCACACCACTTCCCTTTTCAGCTGTGTGAGAAGTGGCCTTAAATCAAGATAAATTAAATGTATTTCACATTTGTAAAAAGCAACCATCCAAAAAATGTAATCTTTTTTGTTTTACCTCCCAAATATACATCTCGAGATAAACTCAAGGATTAACTGTTCCTTAATTGGTTGAGAAAACGGCCCTACTTCTTAAGATAAGCAAACAATTTAAAACCCAATGGATTATCTGAAAATCACTGTCATGAAGCTGAAACCAAGCCTGTTCCTCTTAATTCATGAAAAGTTGATGTTTTGAGATACATGGGACACATGACAGTGACAATATGCTAATTTGAAGCTATGGGACTACAGATTGTAAAAACATGGATGTGGCATGATGTCAACCGTATATTACTGAAGGGTTGTTTGCAGCATATTTGCAAAGAGCAGGACGCCTGGGTGGAGATGAGGAGGGACAAGGAACCTAAAGCTATCATGAAGTCTTTTTGGCTAAACACAACAGGTTCAGACAGGAGGTGGACGCGCCACGATATGTCGATTCTAGCGCGGACGGTAGCCTGGCTGTTCACACCAGAAGCGAATTTCTCTGCAGCCGGTCAACAAGCGATTCTGTTCCTCTGCTCTTTTCTATGGACATGAACGTTTTTGCTGTTGTCTTCGTGCTGCAGGTCATACAACTCCTTGTACTTCTCCACTTCAAGCATCAACTTTTTCTCTCCCTCTCACTCTACATCTCTCTCTGTCTGCTTGTGTGTCTGTCTGCTCATCTCTCTCGCTCTCTGTTTAGACTGACAAATATGTGGAATAAGTACGTAATTTAAAAGCACAATCACAAACAGCAGTGATGCTGTTTCTAATAAATATAGTGGATGGACAGATTTTGAAATTTCATCGTGGGGGAAAAAATCGGGGAATTGAAACTCCAGGAAAACAGCGGGGAGAGGGGCAGGAAATCAAAAGGGTTGGCAAGCAGGATGAACATTTCATCATTTATCAGAATCAGATCATTTATACCATATAGAATATATCATGTATATTGTTTATAATAGATTATCAGTGTATTTTCCTGCCAGATTCACTCACAGTGGGTGGAGAAAATAGAACAGACGCTGAAACTATCGGTGCAGAGCACGAGTCGGAGCAGCGTGCCCTGTCTGAATAGCACAATTGGTTAACATGGGTGCCGAAATGAAGCGTGCAGCACTTCGCGGTGCGTCCACCTCCTGTCTGAACCTGGTGTTAAACTTCCACAAGAGGATGCAAAATTAGCCAATGAAACCATAAAGTCTTGTGTGAAAAAAAGGTATTGATTTTGTATTTTGACGCACTTTTTTGTGGGGCAGGAGACATTACGTAGTCAGCATCTAGTGGCTGTTAGTGGTACAGCATCTCTGCATGTCATCATCATTTGCCAGGATGGTTTCCACATGTATGGGACATGACAAATCTCATTGTTTTCTAGGCATTACAGTAAGTCCATACCGTTTTCTTATTGCACAGTGTTTCAGCTGAGTTGGTTTTTGCCAGAAAGTATCCACAATCCCTTCTATCAAGCTTCAATGTAAGTTGAATACACTTGAATTCACTAATAAAGAGTCGGTCTGGACCTGCTCTATTCGAAAAAGTGCCCTGAGATAACTTTGTTATGATATGGCGCTATATAAATAAAACTGAATTGAATTGAATTAATATAAACATGCAAACACCACAGGCACAATTGTTACATTTAGTGATAAATACCATGATTCAATGTGTAAGAGAAATCAACAGTGCATTTTTCATTGTGTTGTCACTCCTCAACATACAATGCAGTGTATGAGGGCAATGGAAATGTCAGACAAGAATAGTCACAACTGTTAAGAATAGAGTCTTCAGTATAGAGAGACTGTGTATATATCCATTAAACTTCTCCCTCTAGAAGGACGGTTTGTGACCTCCTCACTGGAGAGATGTTTTTTTTCAGTCCCCATACATGGATGAAACTTTTTGCTGTGGCTGACATGCACCACCAAAGTATTTGGTGAAGCGCATTATGAATGGTGGGAACTGTTGGGTCTCTGTAAATATAAAGAGTCGGTCTAGACTTGCTCTATTCGAAAAAGTGCCCTGAGATAACTTTGTTATGATATGGCGCTATATAAATAAAACTGAATTGAATTGAATTGAATGGTGTCCCACACTCTGCCTCCTTTTAGACATTTTTGTTTCCAGGCAGTAATATAGTTGGTACTGCGTAAGAGTCTACATACATTTTTTTTATTTATTTATTTATTTATTTATTTATTTATTTTTTTTTTTTTTCGTTCCGGCGCCGCTGTGAGTGGCAGCCTGTTGCAGCAGCTCCCGTTCGCGGTTTGAGTTTTTTTTTGAGTTTACTAGTTTGCTAGTGAAGTATAGTCGTTCTTTTTTGCTATATATCTGTATGTATTTGCTATGTATTTTTAGTACTTGTTATTTTGCTATTTTTTGGCATCTTTGGAGTTTTTTGGACATTTTGTTTATCGTTTATGGAGACAAGACCGCTGATGCCCTTAGAGACGGCGTCCATAGTTACCGCCGGCAGCCATGGTGACTCCATTGTTTACACCAGGGATCAGCTGTTGGCTCTCCGTCACACAGCGGTGCCACCACCCGGGGAGAGACCTGATGTGCCCCGCGAGCTGAGGAGGAGGAGACGGGGAAGCCGAGCGGGGGCTCAGCGCCGCGCCAGGAGAAGACGTTATACACCCGTCCTCCCATCGATCATCATGGGGAATGTAAGATCTATCACCAACAAGATGGACGAGCTGGCGGCGCTGACCCGGCATCAGAGGGAGTACCGGGAGTGTAGCATCATGCTATTCACGGAGACTTGGCTAACCGCGCTAACTCCGGATACGGACGTTTCAGTTAATGGCTTCCAACTACTTCGGGCAGACAGGACGATGGAGAGCGGTAAGAGGAAGGGAGGAGGGCTGGCAATGCTTGTTAATGATAGATGGTGTAACCCTGGGCACATCACTGTTAAAGAGCAAACCTGCGACAAGAACATTGAACTGCTAGCTGTTAGCATGAGGCCAAACTATCTACCGAGGGAATTCTCGCATGCCATCGTGATGGTAGCTTATATTCCCCCCTCTGCTAACGCTGAGGCAGCCTGTGATGTCCTGCTCTCAGCAGTAAGCAGGCTGCAGACACAGCACCCAGATGCCCTCCTCGTCATCTCTGGTGATTTTAATCATGCCCCTCCGTCCTCCTGTCTACCCACATTCACTCAGTATGTTACTTGCCATACCAGAGACAACAGAATACTGGACTTATGTTATGCCAACACCAAGGACGCATACATCTCATTGAGTCTCCCCCCCCTGGGCAGATCTGATCACAACCTTGTGCATCTCAGGCCTGTCTACAGACCTCTTGTGCGCAGGCTGCCTGCTGTCCCACGCACAGTGAAGAAGTGGTCTAACGGAGCAGAGGATGCTTTAAAGGACTGTTTTGACACTACTGTATGGGACATTTTTAGTGACGCTCATGGGGAGGATATTGACAACCTCACAGACTGTCTGACAGATTACATAAACTTCTGTGTGGAAAACACCATCCCCACTAGGACTGTACGTTGTTTCGCCAACAATAAACCCTGGATTACTCCTGATATTAAGGCTCTCCTCAAGGAAAAGAAGAGAGCTTTTGTATCGGGTAACAAGGAGGAGTTAAAGAGTGTCCAGCGAGAGCTAAGGAGGAGGATCAGGGAGGGGAAAAACAGCTACAGGAGGAAGTTGGAGAGTCAACTGCAGAAAAATAACACCAGAGGAGTTTGGAAGGGCCTTAAAACCATCTCGGGCCATATGGACTCCAAGCCCCGGCCTGCGGGGGACCAGAAGTGGGCAGATGACCTGAACGTATTCTTCAACAGATTCGATCAGGCATCTACCCCTCCCCCTGCCCCGTCTCCTCTGCAACCATCATTACCATCTACCCTCCCTGCCTACAGCCCTCCCCCTCCCTCATCTCACCACTCATCACTCCCCACAGCCCTCAGCTTACAGCCACTTAATACACCCACACCACAGCCTGGGCTGGGCCCATCTCCCCATTTCACACCCGCAAACACCCCCCATTCAGCCCTCATGCCCCCTACAAGCTCAACCGGGCTGTTCCTCACAACATCCCAGGTGAGAAACGAACTGAGGAAGATAAGGGTGGGGAAGGCGGCGGGCCCAGACGGCATCAGCTCCAGACTTCTGAAGTCCTGTGCGGACCAGCTGTGTGGGATTGTTGAGCACCTGTTCAACCTGAGTCTGAAGCTGGGGAGGGTGCCAAAACTGTGGAAAACATCGTGTCTGGTTCCTGTGCCGAAGACCCCACACCCCAAGGACCTCAATGGCTATAGGCCAGTGGCATTGACCTCTCACCTGATGAAGACCCTGGAGAAACTGGTCCTTGTTCACCTGCGTCCGCTGGTGAGCCCATGTATGGACCCTCTGCAGTTTGCCTACCAACCCCGCATTGGGGTGGATGACGCTGTCATTTACCTACTTCACACATCCCTCTCTCACCTAGAAAAGGCTGGAAACACTGTGAGGATCATGTTTTTGATTTCTCCAGTGCTTTTAACACCATCCAGCCCAGGATTCTGGGGGACAAGTTGGAGCACGCTGGGGTGGACCATCACCTGGCAGCATGGATCCTGGACTACCTCACAAACCGACCACAGTATGTGAGGTTACAGGACTGTGTGTCTGACACACTTCTCTGCAGCACAGGGGCTCCACAGGGAACCGTTCTGGCGCCTTTCCTGTTCACCTTCTACACAGCGGACTTCACCCATAACACTTCGAACTGTCACCTGCAGAAGTTCTCTGACGACTCTGCCATCGTCGGCCTCATCACCAACGGGGATGATGGGGAGTACAGAGAACTGACCCAGGGCTTTGTGGGTTGGTGTCAGCAGAACCGCCTCCAGATCAACGCGAGTAAAACCAAAGAGCTGGTGGTGGACTTCGGCAGGCGCAAACTCCCTCCACCTACACCAGTGAACATCCAGGGAACGGACATTGAGATTGTGAGATCGTACAAGTATCTGGGTGTTCACTTGAACAGCAAACTGGACTGGTCAGACAATACGGACGCTCTGTTTAAAAAGGGCCAGAGCCGTCTCTTTTTGCTCAGGAGACTAAGATCTTTTGGAGTGCAGGGTGCGCTCCTGAGGACTTTCTATGACTCTGTGGTGGCATCAGCTGTCTTGTATGGGGTGACCTGTTGGGCCAGTGGCATCTCTTCCAGGGATAGGAAGAGACTGGACAGACTGATTAAGAAGGCCAGCTCTGTCCTTGGATGCCCTCTGGACCCAGTGGAGGTGGTGGGAGGCAGGAGAATGGTGGCCAAGCTATCATCACTACTGGAGAACACTTCCCACCCCCTACATGTCACTCTTTCAGCACTGGGCAGCTCCTTCAGCGACCGGCTGCTCCACCCGCGGTGTCTGAAGGAGAGGTACCGTAGGTCCTTTCTGCCTGCTGCTGTCAGACTCTATAATCAGTACAACTCCCGGTAATCTACACTTGACTGTCAGTGTGCAGACTATTCACTACTATACTTCATCTACTGCTGTGCATTATCTTCATACATATATTGTATTCATGATGTTATCTACTTCATATGTTGCTGTGAAATATTTTTCATATACATGTATATTATATATGTGCAATATTTTTATCTTATCTATTTGTTCATACTTACAACTGCACTCAGTCACTCTATTATTTATTTCTGTCTATACTGTGTATAGGACTATTTTTCTATTTATTTTTATTGTATTTCTATATATAACACTTTTGCTGGCTGCTGCAACGGTAAAATTTCCCCGCTGTGGGACAATAAAGGCTTATCTTATCTTATCTTATCTTATCTTATCTTATAAAGTGTGTCATAGTCAGTCTTCCTATCCCTCCTCTCCAGCCACATGTTTTCCCAGTGCTTTCCTTCACTAGTCCACCAGTTCCCCTCGGACTTTCCCTTACACACACACACACACACACCTGTTCTCACTTCTGCTCTGCAGTTACCTGGACTTCCCCACCCACCTCCTCGCCTGCATCTCATTGCCTCATCAGCCTCCCTACATGTACCGGTCCACTTCCTTTGTTCAGTTGTCTAGTTGCCATGTGGCTTGTACCTCGTGTTTTTGCCTACAAGCTTCTGTAACCCAAACCTGGACTTTGACCTGTCTACCAGTTACCTGCCTGTAAACTCTATTCAATAAGTCACCAAAATAGTCCTGCTGCCTCATCTGTCTGCATTTGGGTCCTATCCCCATTGCCCTGCATTTCCTGAGTCGTAACAAAATGTCAGTTTTCTGAACTAAAACTCTTCAGGATGACTGAAAAAACAACTGACCTGAGGTTTTGAAGGCTAACAATAATATCAGTACTTTAGTCTTTCTAATGGCGGGACCCAAGGATGGTGATTATAATTGTTTTCCGGCACTTTGGTCCAGAGCAACATGTCAGCAGAATTATGCATGATGACAATGATTCCTTACATTTTTGGTGACTTTGGTGACTTATAACACCACCATCAGGTCAAGTTGTTCACTCATGATCCCCAGAGGATGAATGTTTTTCTTTGTTTTGAATTCTCAGTCATTTTTCTCTTACACCACCCCACTGCAAAATGCCTTTGCCGTTCCTGGAGCACTATCCTTATCAAATATTTTAGCCCCATTACGGATAAGGCTGTATGAATAGCAAATCATCAGTTATTGGACTAGTTATTTGATTTCACATGGTGGAATACTGACCTGCAAGTGGAGTGTTTAATTACAGTACATTCTCTGTATTTTTCTTGTCAACAAATCTCATGTCCAGACCCAAACCAACAATGTGTTGGTCAGTCTGTCAATACTGTCTGACTTCTCTACCCTGTCTGTGGCTCTCAGCTCCAAGCCCATTGGTTCCTACTGAAGATGTAAATCTTTAACATCAGCTCACAAATATATAGTTTCCTTTTTAACTGACTCAGTAATTTCCTAAAACAGGTGACCACTGTAGTTTGTATCAAATGTTACTCAAATAGGAGGAAATAGTGCTTAGTGGGGACTATTTTCAGCGGCGGATTAATCAACATTTTGTTCTCTAGTGAGTATTTGGGGCAGCAGGATGGTGTATGTGTGTTCATGGTAATGAAGGAACATGTCACCCAGTGCTAAAGTGTGGCTCACTGATGCATTTTTAATAGTTTTTGGACAACAATGGAGCTCTATGGCGCAGAGGAAAAAGAGTTTGCCCCATAAATAACAAAATTCAATGCGTCTTCCAGGATCTTTTCATAGTAGAAAAGTATCTGCAACAGCATTTAAGTTGTTCAGACTAATGACATTGCAGGTGAGTCAGCAGCTAAACTCCTACTACACATTCCTGGACTGAAATTACTTCTTTTCCTAACACATTTGGTGTAAAACACCAGTCCAGCCTTCAGTCAGTTCCAGTTGGACTGTGATTCAGTCAGACTGGAACTGACTGAATCACAGTCCTTGACTTCAAACTGGATCAATGGTTACACTTACACTATTAGCTGCTACTATGAGTTTATTCACTAAAATTGAGACCAGCAACAATCCTGAAAGTTCTGTTATCACTTCCATTATAACATCATACTGGCTAATGTCCAGTTTTTATTTAAAGGCCAATATTGGCAAACTGATACATCAATGTAACAGCACTGCTTCCTGCCCACAGAAGTGCTGCCTTTCAGTAAACCCTCGATCCTTCACTCCAGCTGTAATTGAACTAAACACTGATTTTCAGTGTGCTCTTCAGCAGCTTTAAAACAGCGAGCAGCTCCGCGTTATTATTATTTTGCAAACTTTGAGCTGTATGAGCTGTTCTGGATCACTGAGCATTATTCTGTGGAGACAGGTCTCTCTGCTGATGGAGACAAATGGGCCTGGCTGAATTCCCCGTCCCCAGCTGAGGAAACAGAGCGGCTGGCTCATGCCCAGGGGAGCGGACACTGCCAAGAGGGAGACACTCAATGGAGAGGAGATTTGCCGAATAAGCAGACGTGCCTTAGATTTGAAATTATGCTCCCTGATACTGATAGCTCCATGGGGACCATCTGGTGCAGGGATATCATTAGATAGTCTGGTTTATCTCTGTGATTTGGCTCTATGTTAACTCTAGGACTGATGCATTCAGGTCTCAAGGACAATGGCTCTATGACATGAAGGGAAAATCCAACTGTGAACCCTTGTTGTCAAGTTGTCAAGAGCAACTGGGATGAGATCTTTCAGCAATAAGACAACCAAGCATTACAGAATGCATGCAGTATCCTGTTCAAAAACAGATGGCCACCAAACAGCCCTGCTCTCCCATGAAACTCTAGCTTGCACGTCATTATTCCTGCATAGCTTTCTCATGATCCAGCTGCCTTCTTCATCATTGGATACTGGAAATGGCAGACAAGGGAGTCATTTACTGCTGATCTGTTGCTCCCTTGAGTGTAGAAATTCCTTCCCATATGGAACCATGCACAGTACGTGTTAGACTTCAACTGAATTTATATATTCATATTCAGTTAAAGTTATATATATATAACTTATATATATATATATATATATATATATATATATATATATATATATATATATATACAGGTTCCATCCAATACATTTGGATAGAAAAGAAAGTTATAATGTCAGAAAAGCCTCCAAATCAGTATTTATACAAATTTGGAACTTTTTTTTTTGGTTAAACAAGACTAAGAGTCTACAGCCATGCTAGCAGCTTTGCGAGGCTGTACTTAAGGCACAGGTGTGCTTTGAACTAAATGCTAATGTCAGCATGCTAACATCCTCACCATGATAATGCTAACCATTGTTTAGCATGTATAATGTTTACCATGTCCATCATCTTAGTTTTACATGTTAGAATGCTAACATATGCTAATTAGCACTAAAAACTACAGCTTTTTTAATAGTGACAGTGCACATTATCAAGATTGACACCTGCATCAGGCCTCACACTCTCACACAAATCTCACAGCAAACAGGAGGATGCCACAAAGTTACACGCTTCAAGAAAAAATATAGTTATATGGGTTAAATAGGTTTTCTCTGCACAAGAGAAAGTCTGAAAATGAGGCTTTTCTCCTCTTTTCAGCACCAATATTGGTCCATTACAGAGCGCAAAAGACACATTCCAGAATCAATGCCCAACACAGTGGAGGTGAATGGATGATCCACAGAATTAACTGTCTACTACAATTTTCATAGGAATATTTGCTACTGAAGAAATAGTCTCTATGAATACTGTCCACAGTATCCACAATTTTCGCCTCCATTGTACTGGAGTGGAGGCAGGAATCATCGAGACAGATGCCTGACATAGACTTATTATACATCTTAACTCCACCCCTCCAACACCCATCAAAACAAACAAACAATAAAAAACAGGATCCCACTCCAGCGGATTGTCGAAAGTTGGCAACCCTGACATTAATAACCATTGCTGTATATGCACCACAGTTAGCCAAATGGCTATTTTGTAGTACCTGGACAAATGTGACATAGTCACCCTCAAAAAGAATATTAGATTAACATTAAAGCTGGGGTAGGCAAAATCTGTGCAACCTATGCAAAACCTTCGCCTCTCTCTCTGCTGCCTCGTATCACTCCGCTAAGCATGGCATTGCTCCACCATGGCATTGAACGTAATCAACCTGGGGGGGGGGGGGTAAGGTTCAAGTAAAAGTAAGGTTCAAGTTCTACAGTAAACATACACTCAATGAGACTGCCCTTCAAAGTTTATTAAATTTATAACGTCAAACTTGTTTTATATATGTTTTGTATTTGATCCTTCCGTCATTTAGTCATTGAGTCATACCATTGCAAGACTGGGATGTTACTGAGTCCCCAGTGAGCCATTATGGAGGATTGCTGGGATCCTATAGTGAGTTT
The DNA here is from genome assembly GCA_005408345.1 of Macquaria australasica. NCBI lineage: Eukaryota > Metazoa > Chordata > Actinopteri > Centrarchiformes > Percichthyidae > Macquaria > Macquaria australasica. The sequence continues at coordinate 327,112 of SEMN01000427.1, read as the reverse complement.
AAAAGTACAATCAAAGGAACAGGAACCCCCCTAAACTTCTGTCCCTGGTCCACATGTGTGTGTTAATTTATGTAGTCAGCATGCTTGTACATACCAGTTGGCATATGTATGTGTGTGTTTAATGTGTATGAACTCTTTCACATATCTGTAATTAGTGTGTATGTTTAATGACAGCGAGCTGAGCTTCCCAACACCTGGCAGCCAGTCGCAGGGCTCCAGTCTGACCTGCTGCTCTTCCGTCTCAGGCGGCTCTGCGACTGCAACTGCTTTATGATGGCAGACAGACGGATTCCTTTTTTTCTGCCCACCAGCCAGTCGACATGAGGCATCTGTAGGGTCTGAGCACAGCTGCAGCACAGCAGGCAGGGGGAGGCTGTTTATTCTCTGAAGTGAGGCTGCAGGCCAGCAGAATACAGAAAGGCTCGCCTTGAATTGAGGGACTGACCTAGAAAGCTGTGACTGAACACTCACAACTACAGAAACATGAGGAGGAAAAACAGCTGCTAGTGGCTTCCTCAGGGCTACTTTACTGATCATATGCGGCCATATTAAAGAATCATTCTGCTTTATTTCAACTGTGACGTGAATGCATGAGCAAACTAGAAATCAGTCACTGGTCTCTAAATATGTTATCATACTACCACTTCCTAATAAGGTACTCATAGGGTTTGTAAGTTGTAACTAATGACTTTCGTTTATTTAGATCAGTTATAAGCCATTAATAGAATTTATTAGACAGTGTGGCACCCACAATTATTGATCCATTATTGATGGATTACCAACATTTATAACAGCAGCCAGAGGGCACAACCAAATGTTCTTATCATTGGCTTACTGATCTGTAAAGCATTTGTTTTATTAACCAATAGTAAAACCATAGCTGAAAAAAGACATCGAAACATAGAAAATAATGGGAACAGCTGGTTGAAACAGCCCTGCATTAAAACCCCACGGGGCTGAGCTGGTGTGGGCATGTTATTTAAGGTACTGGTGACAATGAAATACGAACTCCAGTCTGAGTAACAGATTAATGTGTTCTTATCAGAGGTTTATAATACTCAGACAGGATTTTACTCTGGAAATTTATCACAGTTACAAATATTTTATATTTCGTTATAACAATCCTGAAGTACACGGCAGAAATACGGTGCTTAAGTTACAAAGTCATCCACCTGGAATGTGCTCTTGCATGTATTTGATTGGCCAAAGCGCAATGCCTTGCTGGATGACGTCTCATGCATTACGGCAAAAGCAAGAGCCTGGTTCAACTTTTTTTGCCGGACAACTCTCTGTTGTTTTGCCAGAGCTCTCCATACTTTTGTGTGTTTTGGTGGAAGTTTGACTAAAGGCAAAAAAAACAATTATGCCCAATGACGGAGAGGAATGTTGCCACCCAAGATTGTGGGGAGCTTTTGTGTTTGACAACATACACCTGCCGATTGCTAAATGGTAAACTTATCTCTCCCCTCTAACACCAATCTCTAGGCACAGGTCTGCAAAAATACATTTGAAATGACAAAGAACAACTAATCTACAACTAATCCAGTACAAAATTCTCTGTAAAACACACAGCACTCAATACAAAATGCACGAAATGGGAAATTTAGATAATCTACCTAATCTTGGCTTATTTACGTCTGCATGTTCCCAGTGTTATTATTACAGATAGAACTAATGCCCAACTAATGCCTAATATTTGTAATATACCAACATTTCTGACTTCAGTGACTCTTAGTGGTAGTATGAAAAAAGACCCCTCGTAATAATGCATAAACATGTATTATGATTATGACATATTAATGAAGTGGATATTTGGTTACATTGGGATGTGAGTGCTTGTGTTTGGTCCCATGTGGTTATGAGGGAGTGTGCTGTTTGTTTTTGTGAAGCTCTGTGCCTGCTAGGTGCGTATGAAGAACAGCAGAACAGATGTTATTCCTGGTCCCTCTGTGTGTGTGTTTCTGGTGGAGAGGGTCTGGCTGACTACATCACAGAGCATGGAAACTTCAGTGATTTCTAGCTAGGGCGAGATCAATAGCATACTGAGTGCAAGAGGCAGTGCAGGAAATAAGAATACAGTTGGCAGAAACCTTCAGACAATTATTCAATCAAAGGACATTGTTTTGTGTGCAAAGTAAAGTATGCTTCAAGTACTATCTTCTCTATCTAAAGTGGTAGATAGTGGATGATGGTATGGTGCATTTGAAATTTTAAAACACTTCGTATTTCTAACTTTCTATTATCTATTTTAATTTTTGTTCTGTTGGAGACAAATAATCTCACTGAAATCTGAAGCAAAATGAAACAAACCAAGCAAAAGTATGACTAAAGCCAAAGCTGGTGTTGAAGAGTCCTAAGCTGCTGTTCCTCTGATGGCCACTAGATGCTGACCCCAAAAAGAGCGTGCTGAAGTGAGTGGGAAAATACCCAACTTTTTTCTTGAAATAAAAGGTCAAATTCTTTCTGCATGTAATTGTCCTAAATTGGTAATGTGACTTGTTTTGATGTGTGTCTTCGTGTTAAATTTGAAACTTCTTTTCATTTGGAAAAAAAAGAGTCAAAACTGATTCAAAACTACTTCAAATGTACCAAACCACTTGTGCAGCCTGTTCCAAACCTCTGATAGAGCACTCATCGCTTTTCCGAATCAGAAGAAGAGTCTCTGAGGATTCTGGAAATGCTAAATGGATTCTTATCTCTGTGACTTGAATGTAACACTAATGCTAAAACATGAGAGGTACAAACTGGGACTAGGTTAAGGTTAAGGTTAGGTAAAGATCGTTCTTCTGCCTTCACCTCGCGTTCACGTACGTGGCTATGCAGCGAGTTAAACACTCTCCCAAAAAAAGTGACAGGAGGTGACTTGATGATTTTTAATGGAAGCGGTGTGAAACTGATTAAGAAAATGAGAAATTCAATGCGTTGTGAAATGAAATTCTGGAATCAAACTCCCCTCTTTCAAGAATCCTGTCTGGTAGAAAAAAATATCTCTGCTGGAGTTTGAGTGACGCATATCAACCTCCCCCGCTGTCATCTGCAATGGGTCAGGCTCTTACATGGGGTCAGAACCATCCCAGCAAGGAGGACACAGGGAGAGAAAATCAGTCGAGGTTGTGTTGTAAAGGCCGACACATGTTAACGTTCGAAAATATGTCCAGGGGTGACAAGTTCATGGAGGATTTTCCATCTTTTTCCTCTCCTCTCCTCGGACTGTAAAGCTGCCTTTTTTCTGTAATGACTTAAAGTTCAGGGAAGCTCATATCTGTACCTTTTTCCAATTTCTGCCTCAGTGCTCGGAGGCTGAAATGGCGTGGGTGTGTGAATAAATCTTGAGGGATCCTGCTTCACCTTGCGCTGCCTCTCACTGAAAACAGTCTGGAGGGAAGAAGGATGAAGCGCTAATCCCTTTACCTTCTGCTGCCTCGTCAGCCTCGAACACTGCAGCCTGGGATGCATCTGCAGATGTTGAGGATTTCACCTTCTAACTTTCCAGGCATTAGGCTTCCCTTGGTGTTTACGTAATGTCCAAACTGAATCCAAGCGCTCTCTGGCCTGGGCTCCGTGGGCTTTTTTCCAAGCAAATCGTCATTAGATCGCAGAAAGTCACCCTGAGCACATACGAAAGCCATATGTCTGACTGAGAGAGACTGACTGAGTGTGTCTAAAGGCAGGAATACTCAGATTCTGAGTTCATTATGTTCATATGCAACTATTATCATTAGCAGAATACCTTCTGGATTACAATTTTTCTTCAACATATTAGAATAACATTGCTATTGAACCTATCTGCAGATTATCTGCACATAGCCATTAAGGTTAATGTATGGTTAACATGGCTATTTAAAGAAAGTTAGGCTACAACAAAACTCAAACTTAGCTCATTATGAAATTAAATGATCAGGGCAGATCCTGCATTATTACATGTGTTGTCTATGTCAGAATTTACACAGGGATACTCCTAAATTCCCACAAACGGGGTCAACAGAGGCCCACAGCTCATTCTTGCCTTGGAGCCCCTGACCAAGATGGTGGTCACAGTTAAAGAAATAGTTCAAGATTTTGGGAAAGATGCTTCTGCACTTTAATGATAGATGCGAAGATTAATATTAATCTGTATGTTAAGTACAGAGCTGGAGTTAGGATCTAGTTAGCCTAGCTTAGCATAATGGTGCAAACAGAAAGGCAAAAATGGCAGTTTGTGGTTTCAGTGGGAGTTACGTGCTGTAAGTATTTCTTGGCCAAGTGCAGTGACTTCCCAGAGTCAGCCACCAGAGGCAATGCACACAAGTGCTGGATGGATGGACACACTGTTGTTCATCAAGAAATAGTTCTGCATATAACTTTATTCATTACATTTCTGTTTGTGTACAGATAAAACAAGCGAGAAACATTGTGTTAACCAGAGAGCTTCAGTGGTGTTGGTAGGTGAACTTTGGACAGAGCCAGGCTAGCTCTTTCTCCCTGCTTCCAGTCTTTATGAGGAGCAAGGCTAACCACTTCCTGACTCCAGCTCCGTACTTAACACACAAACATGAGAAATACAAAACAACATTATAAATAAAACTATGAACAACATATTAATGCACCCACAACTGGACATTTTACAAATGCATTATTCTCATAACTGTATAAAGACTGTGGGGCTGTGTGATATGATATCATATAATACAGCAATATTTTTCCTGAATCACATCATGAATTGTCTTAAACAAGACAATTAATTCAGGACAGAAGTCAAGAACAGACACCAACAAAAAAGTCATAAATGAAGATCTAAAAATTATTTGAAATTACATTAATTTGATGACTTATTAAAGATTCTCAATGCAGTAAACCTGTTATACCTGGACTCACTTGGAGGCAGCACAACACATTGTAAACAACATCCAACATATTATCACCTTATTAAGTTGTTATGTCAAACATGTTAGCAAATGGAAGTCCAATATTCCCTCTGTTAGCTCTGTTTTTGGTCTCCACCAACTCCTGAGGGAAATATCTAACTCTTTAGCTGTTAAATCACCAGCTAGTGAGGAGCAGTGGAGCTCCTCACTTGTGACTGAGAGCTGGTTGATGAGAGTGGTGAGACTCAACCAAAACAGTCAAGTAAAAGAGGCTGTAAAATTCAAAACAATGAGTTAACAGAGGCTTAAAAGCTTTTTTGGAGCTGAAGAGAACAACAGAGTTGGTGATAATTCTCTGTGAGTTCATCACCATGACTGACCGGTTTCACATTACACACAATTATTTCAACAAGTCCTCCAAATTAAACGACAAAATATTTTGTCTGTCTATGCCCTCTTGAACGGCACATGAAAAGGTTTTCTAATATGATGTACCAGTATGTATCAGTGTGAGAGTGACATTGTTTGTCTTAGAGCTGTTCTCTACATGTACAAACTAATCTCCATCAACAATCTTTAAACTGAACTGACTATACTGAATCACCATTGTCACTGACTCAGTGGCTTTTAGCAGTGGAGCTCCTCACTTGTGACTGAGAGCACTGTCAGCTCAGTGAGAGTTACTTCTTCATTAAAACCCTATTCAAAGACTGCAAAAGCCACACAAACAATCAGAATCTGATAATTCTATCATTAACAATAGGCTGCTGAGTTGTCAGTCTTATATACAGTGCAGTGTATGGGCTAGTTTTGTACTGGACAGCTCGGACTAGCAACAGACTGAATGTACTACTGAAGTGAAGACCGTCTGAATCAGTGCTGAACGCTGTGGCTGTACGACCTGTGATGCATTCATTTACTGATGTACATACTGAAGTGGCTTTGAATGGTGATGCGACTGCTTAGTGTGAACAAAGTGAACAAGTTTCATAGTCAGTGACTACGAATTTTTGAACTGAACTGAACAAAGTGAATCATGATTTCCACCTGTAGTTTGTCTGTGGCTTCCAAAACTGTCACAAATCACAAAAAATACTACTTTGTTAAAGTCTGTGTAATGGAAATTCAGAGATTTGCTGCTAAAGACATGGTGGTAAAGTTTATGGAATGATGGTGGTCATGCTTTTAAAAAAAACAACATTGACTCACGGGTTGAAACAGGAAATGAACTGCTGTCTCCTGTGTTAAAGTCTGAAGTTTTTTTGTAGATCTATAATATCATCACCTGACTTCCTCCTTGCTCCTGTCATTATTCCTACGGCTGCATATGCTGTTATAACATATGTTGTTTTGGGGCACTGAAACGATGCTGTCGTTCATCTTGGGAGGACAGTCAGTTAGTCAGTTATTTGATCCTTTATTAATATGAAAATATGAATTACTGCAGCTTTAAGTATATTCTCATTTGGTTATCAAAACAAATCCTTTAATATTGCCTGGATGTGTAATATGATTACTGAATAAAAGGAGATAGTATTATAAAAAAGATTGCATTAAAAGAGGTTTGTTATTAAAAATGCAACGGAATTGCCGAATGATATCAGTATTCCCCCCATCACGGTATAATGCCCAGCCCTAAAAGGCCAACACGTACGTATGATTGTGTGAGCTAGTGTGTGCATGTATTATGACTGGACTGGTACCAATTCTAATGTTTTTGGACTGAAGATGAAGAAGACATTCAGTTAAAGATATAGTACCATCAAGAGCCCAGCAGTACCATCAAATTCCAAAGTTCAAAGTTCATAGATGAGTTTTAAACATAAGCAGCAAGCTTGGAGGACATTTTGGAATTTAGGCCACTAATGGGTGCTATAACAGGGTCAGGAAGTGTTATTTTTAAACTCAATGAATAGTAGTCTTTATTCTAATGTGAGAATAATGGGATTATATATTCAAAACAGCTTGATTTTTACATTGTTAAACTGAATACAGAGAATATGGTGCAGTCATAAAAATGAAAGGATCCACAACATCAGACAAACCCTCTGTTCTGGTACATTTTCTTCGATTAAAGCGACCACTCTTCCTCTGCTGAAACAAATGTACTGTTGACAGAATTTTCCAACTGCAGTGTTTTTCTGTGGGTTTTTATAGATTGGGTCTCAGGCTGTATGTACTTTTAGCAATTGAAGCAAATTCCTGTGGTCCATGACCCTCTCATCACAAACCAAGCCTCACGGAAGGAATCCCTCGTTTTAAAGATGAAACACACAGAACTCAGCAAAACGAATCGTGTTACGATTAAAACGCTCCAATCAAATCATGTAATGACTCTCAAACAAAATGCAATTAAGTTTAACCAAGCAGTGTTAGGACTCCTGTAGATGTTGGGCTCTCTCTTCCATCCCCTGCACTGAGGAAATAATAGACCAAAGCTAGTTTTAATCACATTGCTTACGGTGAAAATCCAAAAAATATCTATCTTTTTATTTACAGACAGAAGTCTATTTAATCGCTGCACAGCTGTAATTTACACTGACAAATGCAGTCTTTGTATAGATATCATAGCAGTCCTTCAACTGTGGGGATGATGTAGTTTGTCAGAAAAGCTCAATATGTCAATCAGCTCTGCAGGGTTTGTTTTTTGATTGACAGCATGTCAGCAAGAGGGATTTTGCATGATAATCATCATGACATTTTTATAGAATTAAATGTCAATTTGCTGCTCTCTGGCAGTGATGGTTTAACAGAGTTGTCATTCAACTCTCAGTTCATAAAAGTGACAGGGTAAAGTCACTTTTAGATACTGCGGTCAATATTATTTTTCAGCATCATACTTTGTTGACTATTAATCTCTATAAACAGATATCTGCATATGAATACAGAATCTGTCGACAAGGGACAAGATTTTGGTATCGAAGTGTTTCAGTTTATAGTCCGAGTAGTATTGACCAATCATGTTTGAGCGGGCTTTGATTGCATGCAGTTAAACAGTCCGTGTGGAGAGCAAAAGAGGTGGAATGGGTTCTGAGATCGCTAATCGGATTGTAAACAGTGACCGGCACACAGAAGAGGAAGTCTTGGTCCAGATAGCCGAATAATGGCTACACTGGAAGCCCAGAAACATTGGCCATATCGTCGTCAGGTGATAGCTGATGGGTTCCGAGATTGCTAATCGGACTGTAAACGGTGACAGGTGCACGGAAGAGGAAGTCTCGTCCCGGATTTTATGAGTTATGAGGAGATTATGTCATCTGATACCGCCACATCCACCACAGATATCAGTTTAAAAAGACCATCTTTGGAGCAAAGTTACATTCAACATTAATTAGCTTACAGTTAGCTCATCTAGCTCACTGTGTTGTTGAAGTAGCTTGATGTTTCTGTGGTGAAAAGTATCACGAGCTCTGATGCTAACTTATCAGTACAATGATGCAGGTTATTCAGTTATTAGCATTATTTTCATTCTTCACAAACAATCAATAAACCAGATGATTTTTACTTTGTTGGTCTGGAAGCTGATTTATCAACATCTTTCACCCAACTTTATTATACACCCATTGTATAAGACATATTTCATTCATAATATAATTTTGAATAAACAGCTTGTTACACAATAATAAGTTTGTGTTAGGAAAAACTGGACTGTGTGTGTGCAGATGAGTCTCTGCTGTGACTGTGTTTTGGATGACGTATCAACACACAATTTTAACGGCTTCTGTTATGATGTCATGTTGTTACAAACACATAATAAAACACAAATACCAGCACATTCTGACCAGCAGTGTTGGGCAGTAATAATATTACTTTCCCCAGTAACGAGTACTGTAATGAATTATCTGTCCTCTGATTAGTTTTTGTAATCACTACGCGTGGACGTCACCAAGCAGCAAGCTAGCTTGGACGATGGAAACACTTACATTCAGCAGCTGGAAGTATTCCCATTACTTTGATTTTGTCAGGAGGAAAGATGACAAGAACATTGTTGTCAAATGTCAATTGTGTGCAGGTAGTGGTACTGCAAAAAACACAACCTCACACCTCTGAACACCCCTGAAACGCCTACTATGACAGTGGTTGATGACTCTCCGTCTTTCAGACAGACCCCCATCTAAAAAATGATCAGTTTGAGTGTGGTGTGCTTTTCATCTAGCCTGTAACTTTTATGGATTCATAGGCTGCAGAAAAAAACTGCTAGTTTGAAGCCTTAGCTGTGATTACCCTGACATTCATACAAAGGCGCACATGCGAAGTCTGAATTTCGAGGAGAAAAGACGCAATTACCAATTTTGTGGGGTGAACGGAAAAGTAATATAGTGAGTAGTGTAACGAATTACTGTTGGCAGGGAGTAATAAGTAAAGTAATAATGTTACTTTTGAAAAGTTTAACAAGTAATGAGTAATAAATGACATTTTCTGAGTAATGATGCCAACACTGCTGACCACTGTCACCATGATGATGATAGTGATAAATGATGAAAACAGATAAAATGACAAAAATAAAAATACTCATGGTAAATCAAAATGATGAGGTAGTTGATCACAATTATTATTATTATTATTTTGTCATAACTTGGACTTCAAAAGTATACATTGTGACTTATTGTCTCCTATTATTTTGACACAATGTAGAATTTTTGACATAGTATCATAATTGTGACTTACCATGAGAATGTTTAAATTGTTGTTGTTTTTTCTTTTCCTGGTGGAAATGGGGTTCCATAACATTTAGTACATTTAGTTTTAAACTTTTTTATCTAGTTATTTATTTGAAGTCAGTCAAATATCCTGGAACCAGACAGCCTCATCAATCCTGAGAGTAATTCATCAAGCTGCTTGGTTAGCATTCATTTTGTGATTAACTGCCGCCTTCTTCTTTTCAGGCAATAACTCTGAGGAGTGACGAGGAGTTCCAGGAACAGAACTGCTGGAAAATGGAGAATAATGTTGTTTGTATTGGACCTGATGGCTGTAAACTGTTTCACTGTTAGTTTATTGGATCCTACTTTGGAAATAGGCCAATTTGTGTATCGAGCAGCAGAGTTATGCTCAGATCCATTTAGGATGTCACATCTTCTGCAGTGTGCACACCTAGTTTTCTTTCTCACCACTTAGCCAGCAATGAGGATCAATTCGCTGAAGCCACCAATCAGTTTACACTCATGATCTGCCTCAGGTGGCTACAAATGGACTGAGGCAGCTTACGCAACAAAGTGATGTGATATATGATCTGAGAAGGCAGTGACATCATTAAAAATATGTCCAATGGGGCAAGACCCAGACGAACCCCCAAGATAAGCAAACTTATATGATAGAGAAATGAAGGCAAATGGTAAAACTATGACCCATAATGTCCATTCATCCCAGTTTACAGACCCATTTCCTGCTTGAATCTTGATCTACTGTACTTACTGTAGTTGTGCACACTCATGGAGTGCGTTCCAATACCCATACTACCATACTATTTAGTATACCAGAAAAAGACTGTGTCCCAATACATGGTAACATTTACAGGTGTAAATAAATGACATCTGTACTGTGTGACCATGTTCTTAAAGCTGTATTGATGGACTTTTTGACCACTTTGAGTATTTTAAGTATTTGCATGCAAGTACATGCAGAAGTATTTTATTTACACATCCAGCAGACGCAGGGCAACAGTCTTTGTATTTCAATGCATTGTGTTTCCTTGTTGGGCAGGATGTTGATTAGTGCCTCCTGGTACACCTGGGCCCAGTGTTCCCAGCTTATAAAAGCGAGGTCCTTTTACTCATGCTCTCTCTCGCTCTGCTCGCTCTGCTTCTCACTCTGCCTCATTTTTCTCTCCTGCAGGCACACTGTAAGTCATGTGAGCAGGACAGCATTACCTCAGTTTCTCTTTTGTTTTTATGCACCTTACAACACCCACGCACCATTTCATCCCTCATGCACACCTTATACTACTGATTCCACTGATACTCACACTCCACGCCTTGTTAATGTTCAGTTATGTATTTAATTAATTTCATTTTGTTGAATAAATTAATTTGGTTAAGCCGTTGAAATGGTGTGCCTTCCGCATTTGTTACGGCCCAAGAGCCAGGTTGTGACAAGCTGTGTTTGTGTCCACATGAGGAATGTCAGTCCAATATTCACTCTCCTTTTAGATCTGGTTTCTTCTCCTCCAACTCTTGAGAAATATATCTGACTCTTTAGCTGCTAAATGCTCACTATGTTCATGTTTAGCAAGGCTAATGGAAAAGTAGCCTTCGGTCTCCTCTGCCTCAGTCTGTCAGTCTTACCTAATTTGCATATTGAGAGCCATCCAGAATGCAGGCAGAATGGAGATAACAACAGTGCTTATTAATGCCAGGTGTAAATGCAAAGGCTTGTGATCAGATGTCATTATCCAGATAATGTATCAGATACAGATCACATGTTCATACCAGGTGGTAATGGGGTCATGATTTCATTAATAGGAGGTTGCAACAGAGGTTAATGTAAAGTAGAAGTGCACCCCAGAAGAGAAAATCACCTGAATTTTGAATGAACTGTCAGCGTAAACACCTATGAGTGTTTCAGGAGCTCTATGAAATATTCATTCTTCAAATAAAATGATCCATGGTGCTAAGATGATGTTGGCTCTACTCAGGTGCTGCCGCAGGCCACATAACTTCAGTGACCTTACTTCTATGTGGTTTTGGTGCATGTGTGCCATAGTCCCGCAGTGACATTGTGATGGATGGAGGATCTCAGATCAGCAGTGGGAACGAGAGGCCCTCTACTAATGGTCCCTCTGTCGCCTTTGACCTACACTTTCCTCCAACTCAAACACTGTCACAAAACCGGGACTCAGCAGGCGCTAGGCCTCTGGACTGCAGCACGTAGGTGATGGAGATTTCCAGAGAAGAGGAGGGAAGCTCAGGGGCCAACACTGACACCACAGGTAGTGTTTCAAGAAGGGCGAGCAGAAATTCAACATCAACATACACAAGTCCACATTTCCAGCACATGATAAATGAAGTCCCATTAAATATCAGTTTTGAGCTTATATCAAACAGATATTTATGTTCAGGTCTCATAAAATGACGCAGTAACAGACTTCCTCAACTTTCCCTCAGGCTGTCCTGTCAACTTCTGTTTTTTATGTGTGGCCCATTGTTGTTATAGTCTGTGTGTTCGTCTGTATATGTGTCGTGCTTTTTTCCAATGAGTGTGTGTCTAGACTGCATGCTGTGCATATGTGAGTCAGTGTTAATGAAAGGGCTTTGAAGTTTACCTTTAACACCCAGCCCCCCTCTCTTTACAATCGGAGATACAGAGAAGGGCAAACCCAGCAGTTTAATACCTTTTAGGCTGACATAACAGTTTATGGGTGAATTCAGTGTACGTCATAACTAAATGCAATTAATTTATATTCTACTATTCATTCTATCATAATCTTCAAGTTAATCATTTCCTTAAAACATCTGTTCAACATGACAGAGGGATGTAGATTACAGAACATGTTAACACATAAGGTGTTTGACTTAGCTCAGTTTTTGGGTCTACTCTCAGCATATAAAAGCTTTGTATGTTTCATTTGATATTCTGATACTCTGTTTGACACATATGGATAAAGTGTTGTTTGTTTTCTCTTGCCTCTGTAAGCAGTGCCTCATAAGCAGGACTGGATTACAAACCGAACAGAGGATGCAGCTGCCCCTGGACCCCAGAACTCCAGGGGCCCTGAAAGTTCTGGGCTTTCTGTGTGTCAACAGGTTTGTTAATTTATATTTAACTGAAGAATTATTTGCGAATATGCATCAGTAATGCACAATATCAACTGACATGACAAAGGCCTTCACCCTCTACTGCACATTCCCTGAGGCAACAGAAAGTATTTTTGACCCTCAAACCCTCCCAATTATAAATATTTAATATTTAAAAATATGTAAGGTCATGACATGTTTCTGATGATTCAAATGAGGGGATGAAGCAGGTATAATGTGTGAATTGAAGGTCTAAGGATAGAGGGCGTTGTATGGTGTACAGATTATAAAGGTCCCTTGAGGCAAATTTGTGATTACTGATTTAGGCTATATAAATAAAGTTGACTTGACTATAATGTTGCATTTTGGGATGGGAACACTCAAGCAGAATCTGACCATTTGACATCTTTAAAGCAAGGTAACTTGTTAGAAAAAATAGAAACTAGTGCATTCATTTCATTTCAGCATCACTATTTACAGTGTTCAGCAGCCAGAGCTAGCCCAAGGTATATCTATAAGCAAAGTAGTGTCAGTTTAATTTGACATTGTGATTTTGTTAGCATCCAATATCACCTACATTCCAAACTCAACTGTGAACTGTAATGACTTACAAAACATAAGTGGTGAGCTGGGAGGAAATTCTTTTTCACAACTTTTGAAGTCTACTAGGTGCAAGGAAGGGAAACTAAAATGAAACTTAATCATATTTGCATTGTATTTGGGAGTTCACTGAATGGCAGTGCATTTACATGCATGGTAAAGCCCAATAATAACAGCCTATCATATCTGTATGTATCAAGTTTTATTCCACACTCATCCTGAGATGGTGATGATGATCTTTATCACAGTAACTATATATATATCCTCCACCTGAGACATTTTGTTCAGGACCACTGAACTACAGGACCACCACTGGACCTGCAGATCACCACTGGAGTTATTGCTGCCCTCTGGATGTTCCAAGAGGGCAGGTATGTGAAGAAAGGCAACTTTATAACCCAAACTACTGTTATCATGTTACTGAAGCTCTTTACTTTGGTCATGTGATGGCAACTGAGCAAATTCCATCTGTGGATGAAGGCTGTGAGATGCAGTTAAAGCTCCAGAAACATCCACTAAATGGACCCTGTTATAAGATTATTTTGTCAATACTTTATAAGACCTGTTGGCAGTTATTAAGAAGCAACAGCAAATATCTTATGACCTGCAGGTTACAGATGATATTAGATTGACTAAGCATTACCTCACATAAGGGACAATTAACTTACACTGGGTATATGAAAAATGAATTAGCAATAAGGGATTTTGCTAATTTATTATTAATACCAACATTTCCTCTGGAAAACAAAACAAATGGCCACTCATATACATCACTTCTTAGGGTACTTAGTCTAGATCCAGATGGTCTTGAAACTGTCAGCTTTTGAGGTTAATCTAATGTCTCATATTTCCAATTTGACTCATCGAATGTACCCCAGCAAAACTAACCAATCATTCTTTTAGTCAGCAGCATACGAGTGTGTTTAGCTGTCACACTATTGAAACTCTCTTCAACCTCTTCTGTCCTCACAAAAAACTTCTGGCTCCTCCTGTTGCGTCTCCGCCGCGCGTGCTGGAGAAGCTCATTCACTCATTGCTTACTTGAGACCCACAGGGCTCACTGGCATTTCTTAGTTAAACCCAAACTTTTTCCCTAAGGATTTTACTTTCTAATCTGCGTTCATTTTCTGCTCCGTGCAGATTTTCACAGTTTGAAACACCAACGTTGTTTATTTTGTTATAGAGGTTTTTGTTCTACTTTTAATTCAACTTTGCGGTTTCTTGACTTTATTCATGTCGAAATGGAATACGATGAGTTCCCTGGAGAGAGGCTATCAAGGTTTTGAGGTAAGAGCATCTATATTTCATTGCAATGATCTGAGCTGAAGTTGTAAAATATTTAGCTTTGGCTGAAACCCCCGCTGCAGCGCAATGTGCGTAATTTAGCGGAGTTCATCCATTCATGTGGTGATGGAGGCAGAGAGTCACCCACGAAACTTGAGCCAAACTCGGGTCAGCGCTCCAGTAAATTAAGTTTACCTCTGACGGATTATGACTGTCATCTGAGATTGTTTTATTCCAATTCCAGTTTTAGTTCCACAAGAATATCAGTCCATGTGTGCACTCTCCATCGGCCCTTTTTCCATTGAAAAGGGTTCTTAAAATGCGATCTATAATAATAATGACAATAATAATCGCATTTGTCATGTATTGGTAACATTATTGTAGTTATTATACGGACAGCTGCTGTGACTGCTCCTCCCGTGGATGAAGATGGACCCTCCCGCCGTGTGCGTCCTCCAGACCCTGCTGGTGCTGATGATCTTGCCCCCTGTTGCCTCTGTCCCCTGCCCCCGGCCCTGCTCCTGCCCCCAGACTACTGAGCTCCACTGCACCTTCCGCTCCCTCATCACCATCCCAGCTGCTGTATCTAAACAAGTGGAACGCATGAACCTGGGGTCAGTCCTCTTGGCATCCTCAACATTGACATGCCTGTTTATTTGTTATTTTGGATTACACTCTTAAAGAAGTATAAGAGAGGTAATACATTTACGGCATGTCAATACTCAGCATAGGTGTCATTTACGCTGGGGACATGTCCCCACCTCTTTTTGAAATGGCCGATTTTGTCCCCATTACTTTTTAAAAGCACAATTTTACTTAAAGCAAACAGTGACCACTTATATTGACTTATAACCAGCTTGTAATGTATTATATCTGCTTATACCTCAGGAATTTCATAACTTCACTTAAAGCACCCAAAGACCACTTAGAGTAACTTCTAATCACATTATAATGCATTATAACATTGATTATTATGCATTATAAAATGATTATAATGCATTACAACTGTGAGAATTATAATACACTATGATCTTTGCAAACAATGTCAGTGAGTGAGCAGCAATTTTGAAGTATTATGATCCTTGACCTTTTGAAGTCATTATAAAGTGCTTTATAATGTGTTGTGATAATAGTCATAAAGCATTATGAGTGCTTGTAACTATAAGCAGATTATAACGCATTTTAAGTATGTTTATAATGCATTATAGACATGGGCGTCATAAAGTATAATCGCATAATTTGTTAAAAATGTTCTGAAAAATAGCTTGCACCAAGAAATTTTAATTAACAAACAAGAACACTTTGAGAAAGGTTTATTTACACAAAAAGAAAACACAAAATGTAACATAAACAGAAGAAACTAATGCACATTGTCCAATGATGCATATGGGTGACTGAGTATTTTCATATTGTCGACTGTAGTATCCTAGGCTATTCCCTTTGTATGCGCCGTTATGCAATTTTTTCCCCAACCCACTGTAATTATCTCCTCTGACCTCATACAGACTCCCCATTACATTGCCTAAAATTGCATATGTTGAAGACTGTTTAAAAAAAAATTTTTTCCCTTATGTACCCACCACTTTTCAACACAAAGTGTTTGATACTCAGGTTAAATGTTGATTATACCGCTCACTCTGGTTTTGTTGTTTCAGGTTCAATAGTATTAATAAGATCACAGACAAATCGCTGGCTGGTCTGAGCAAGCTGGAGCTTCTGATGGTCCATGGGAATGACATCCATAGTCTACCAGATGGAGTGTTCAGGGACCTTACTTCTCTACAGGTACACCAGCTAAACCCACCATAAAAACATTACCTAGGAATGAATGAATGAATGATGGCTGTAGCTCAGGTTTAAGTGTTCTTGAGCAAGACCCTGAGCCCCAATGAGGAATCTATATCAGTTTCTTTGTGTGAGCCTTTTGTAAAGTCCCATTCTCATCTTTTGTGCACAGATTTGCATGTTCTGTTAATCTTTACTAGAGTATGGTATTTTACAGCTCAGATGGTCGAAAATATTAT
The DNA here is from genome assembly GCA_005408345.1 of Macquaria australasica. Classification (NCBI taxonomy): domain Eukaryota; kingdom Metazoa; phylum Chordata; class Actinopteri; order Centrarchiformes; family Percichthyidae; genus Macquaria; species Macquaria australasica. Next base: position 310,627 of record SEMN01000427.1, on the reverse strand, counting down.
TACTAAGTGCCCTTTTGGAGTCACATTTTTTTTCCACCTAAACAAAACCTTAGAAAAACAATGTTGAATGCTAAACTTTAGTGCTATTATCATCCATTTGGAACAGGATGTGTTCAGCCTTGTGAGCTCCGTTGTGTTTCTATCTATCTATCCCCTACTTGCTGTCATGTTCATGCTACTAGTTACTATGACTTTGACATTTTTTACTTTTATTGTTTAAATACCGAGAATAATCCTGAAACCTGGACCTCCCACTCATCTCTAAAAATGACAAATGTCTCCTAATATTTCTCAATTGGAATGTGAATCAAAATGTGATCTAAACAATAACTTTGAGACTGTACCAACACATGACATAAAAATTATGTAAAATTTAAACCCTATATTTTCCCCACATTACATTAAATAGAAATATTCTAAATGTGTTATTAAAGATCTCGCCCCTGATCAGCATAACACATGTCTCATCTTAGGAAACCTTGGGATCTTATCTTTAAGATGGTGCGGCAGGGTTAAAGAGGTTTATAATGTCATGATTACTAATAATGACTTTCATTATCCTCGTTGCTCATTGGTTTAGATGTTGAAGATTAGCTACAACAAGCTGAGGGAGATCAACAGACACACCCTTCAGGGTTTGTGGGCCTTGGCCAGGTTACACCTGGACCACAACCGACTGGAGTTCATCCACCCAGACACCTTCCAGGGCCTCACCTCCCTGCGGCTGCTGCAGCTGGAAGGCAATTGGCTTCAGCAGCTGCACCCAGCCACCTTCACCACCTTCACTCTGATGGGCCACTTCCATGTCTCTACTCTGAGGCACCTCTACCTGTCAGACAACAGGCTGACGTCACTGCCCTCCAGGCTGGTGGCCACCATGCCTCAGCTGGAGAACCTGTACCTCCATGGGAACCCATGGACATGTGACTGCAACATGAGGTGGCTCCATGACTGGGATAAAACCTCACCAGGTTAGATTTTAAATTTCTGCACTGCAATTTTATTTAGACCTTTCTTTATTCTTGTGGTTAAAAACTAGTGAACTGATACTTTAGAGTATATCCAATGATTTATATATTGTAACAATCAAAGATGATAATTCAAGACTGCTTCAAGGTCTTATTTGACAGTGTTGTTGATTTTTTCTCCAGGTGTCTTTAAATGTAAAAAGGACAGGGCCCTTCCCGGTGGCCAGCTGTGTCCCATGTGCTCATCTCCAAGGCACCTCCAGAGGGAAGAGCTCCAGGCTGTGGAGAACCTGGTCTGCAGCAGCCCCATCATCACCTCTCCTCACAGGACTTCCCCACCTGATGATGTTGAGAGTGAGGTCATGACCACGGAGGATTTCAGGGAACCATTTGGAAACATCTCCCTGGACCTATCAGACAAACATGGGAATGAGGTGGATCTAGAATGTAGCATTGGTGAGCCGAGAGAGCTTACCAAGATCAACTGGGAGCAGGTCAACCAGCTCCAGCTGGCCTCCAACATCACTTTGTCAGTGGATCTTGAATGCCCGGTTGATAGAGAAAAGTATGAGCGACTCTGGAGGCTAATTGCATACTACAGCAATGTGCCAGCCCACTTACAAAGGGGGGTTATGCTCAGAAAAGAGCCTCATCCAACCTATGTGTATAGACAGGACTCTGAGAAGGATGGCCTGTATTACACAGGTGTCAAAGTTAATATCATGGCCCAGCCGACATGGCTGATGCAGACATCTGCAGACCTTCAGCTGAACAGACTTCAATCATCAGCCAAGATGGTAAAATTGATCCTGAGCATGGACTTTTCAGAGACAGTGGAGGTGGAGCTGGTGCGGAGACAGAGGAGGACATGGGTCATGACCGAGTCAACCAATACAACTCGTAAAGTGTTGAGTGCTATCCTGGGAAGCCCAAGTCAAATGTACTGTAACATGCACAGTTCTGGCCAACCAGTCATCCACTGGATGCTGCCAGATGGCTCCAAGGTGGAGGCACCATACAGCAGTCCAGACAACAGGGTGTCTGTATCCAGTGATGGACAGCTGGTCATTAAAGCTGTCAGCCACACAGACACAGGAATTTACTACTGCATTGCCAAGGTTCATGGAGACCTTGCTGTCCTGCCATTCCATCTGACAGTTCAGGAATCCTCTAGCCCTCCCCCAGGGGAGGACGCCTCAATTACACCTATCGAGAGATTTGCAGGGAACCCCATTTCCCTGCCTTGCACAGCATCTGGTTCCCCTGATGCTGAAATTAACTGGATTCTACCAAGTAACAACATAGTTAGTTTCCAAGCCAACTCCTCCAGAGCTTTGGTCTATTCCAATGGAACTCTACATATCCCACAGACTCAGTTATTGGACAGTGGTCATTATAAGTGCATCGCCATAAATCAACATGGTGTGGATACACTGGCTACAAAAGTCACTCTCATCAGGCGCAAAGGGCTGATAAGGCCTTTGAGGAAGTTTCCAGCAAGACCTCAGTCAGCCTCAGGGGTCAACACACAAATTAAAGTTCCCACAGAGGATACAGAGGAAGCATCAGGGGACATTGAGGTTACTCAGGTGGGGGCTCCAATGAGCCGCTTGGATCCACTGAGGAGGAGAATTCCAGGACGTGTGGCCCCAGGCAGGAGGGGCGTCCATCCATCAAGGAATATGTGGCGGAGGCCACAAGTGCTTCAAAAACCAACAGGATCACATGTTGAAGACAGGAAGAATATAGTTGAGAGCAGGAGGAAGATTAATATGTCAAAGAGTAAAATAGACCCAGAGAAATGGGCTGATATTTTGGCTAAGATTAGGGATAGAAATGCTCAGAATACTGTGACACCACTCCCAGTTCAGCATACAACAGAGAGTAAACTTACAGAGCAGACAACACAGTCACAAGAAACTATTGAGGGATCATCAGATGGCGTGACTGTGCAGGAAAAAGAGGGCCAGGATTACTTCACAACACCACACACTCCAGTACAACATACACAAATAAAAACTAATAAACACAATACACAAGGCCAAGGCACACATGTGACATCTAATAGCTACACCACACATAATACACATGATATGACATCAACACAACACACAACCCGTGATATGATCTTGGATCTACACAAAACTTCATACAGTGTATTTTTCCTCGCACAGACCACATCTGTTCCCCTACACACTGTCACTTTCTGGCAGGCTAACACAAACATTGCAAGCAGCAGCAGTACATTTTCTCTACAAGAGAACACAAGCACAAATACAGATGTTGATGGAGTCAAAACAGCTGATTGGTCCAAGGCATCGGAGAGGAGCGAGAATATGGATAGACCGAATGCTGTTGCCAGCTCTAATAATGACAGAGAAGTCTTTTCGAGTGAAAGTCAAATTATCCCTTCGGTCAACCCAAGTGAATCGAAAACAAGCCAAGTGAAAAATGGAAAATATCTTAGTGAGACTGCAACAACATCACAGTCGCATAATCAGCCAAAGGACACAACATTTTATGAGCAAGCAATGCTCACAACAGCATCTCCAACTACTACACTTGTACCCACCACTACAAGAAGGAGGGGGTCTGAAGGGCAATCGCTGCCACGCCTACGACAACCTAACTCCAGGAGAAGGAATGGGGGACGTCGGAGAAGGCCAAACAGAAGGAAACAAAAGCTGAATAAACTCACCCAGTTTATTGCCACCAAACCTGCAAATGCTGCCCTAGCAACAGCCAGGACCACTGCCTCCACACAGCTAAAAATAGAACCATTAGAAGTTACAACAGCCAATTTCAATACCACTGTTCCATTCAGCAGCAGCAAAGCAGCGTCATCAGGCAGACTGAGTCATGAAGAAAGCACAGTCTCAAGGCATGACGACGAGGCAGTCACCAAACTCTCTTCACTACCAGCTTCTCTCCCCGAAACAAACGACAGCCTTCTACCCCTGGCCAAACCACTATTCAAAAGCACATCAGTGGCACCATCATTTCCAACAGCCTCTCCAGGAGTGGGTCACGGAAGGACAAGTTCTCAAACAGCCTTGGGAATCTCAGAGAGTGCGTCTCCTCCAGAGCGCATGGATATGCTCACATCAACCACTCAGCAGAGGTTTATGGGCAGCCCTCATCCACCTGTTAAACCCTTAGAGGAGACACAAAGGGTAAGTGTTAAGGGAGACCTTGGACCTGTGCCACGCTCTGACAATTCCTCTGGGGTTTTTCACACTGTAAGGCAAGTGCAAACACATGGGCAGAATCAAATCAGCCATGAATACACACCCACTGAAAAAGGTGGAAGGATGCTTTTGAAAGAGACTGGCATGCATCTTTCACTGCTGCCATCCCCATCCGCCTCAGCTGCTTCCCTGATCAAGCATGAACTCAAGACAACCTCTGGATACACTTCAAGTGGCTTAATTACAACACCAAGCATGCTTTTTGAGGGTGATTTGGACACAGAACAGGTTACCAGGAAACCAACAGTACCTGAAATATCTTATCATAGTTCTAGTCAAAATAAACCCACAAGCAGTGAGTCAGAGGTAGAACGATATCTTAAAGAAACTGCAAATATAGGAATTAATGTTGATGCTCCTATCACAAGTATAGACATAACAATGCCTCCATCTGCTACTTCATCAAGGCCTGATGCTGTGATCCCATCCAGAGTTGCGCCACATGTCACACTACACAAAATGTCTTCCACAGGAGCCAAAATGGGCCCTTCACTGAGGGCCACCACTCAGGAGGCTCCCAGGACCACCAACATTCCAGACATCCACAATCAAGACCAACAAATCCAACCCATCACCACATCAGAGCCTAGGAGAACATCAGACTTCCATCCTGCAACCCAGTCAACTGACCACAAACTGGCTTTATTTATTAGTGCAAATCCAACTTCCCCAGCCCTAAAATTTACCAGAGGGCAGACAATCAAGCAGACGGCCACCCGTGCCCCAACAATGGCTGCAATCCAAACTGATCCATTCAGAGAGGGACTGCTAACAAGCACTCAGGATGTGTCCAGAAAGCACCATCTACCTGGACAAGGATCCATTCCAAGAGGGAAGCCAAGGATAACTAAGAGTAATTTCCAGACATTCACTGTGAAAGCTGAAACAGATGCTCTGCTTCCCTGTGAGACTGAGGGTGAGCCAATGCCCTTCCTGTCATGGACTAAAGTTGCCAGTGGTATGTATGACTCAATCTCATAACTCAGCTTTATGTACATTTTCAGGTCAGCCTTGGCACTTCCTTCTTTACAAACACTATGGAAAATGGAAATAATTATTAAATCAGTCTAATCACACAAAAACTAATTTTATTGTTATTCTAGTTGTTTAAAGGTCAGCATCGTTAGTAGTCAAGTATATTGTTCCACAGCTCAGGCATAATTAGGATGGTAAGATAAGTCCTTGGGGGGATGGGAAGTCCCTAAGTTTCAGATAATGTCGTCAGGTTTTTAATAAACGCTTTAGCCTTCATAGGATCTTGAAAAGAGTGCTCCTTTCCATCAAGTAGCATTATCCTCAGTCTAGCAATTAGCCAAAGGAAAAATTTGCCCATACTTAACGTCAGGTATTGACCAAAGAATGCCTTACTCTTCTCCATATGCTGCCTGTTTGTTCACCAGCACAGCAGTGAGGAAAATGGAAACACGGTTACCCAGTATTGCAGTGGGTTTAAGCAGCTGTCTTGGCAAAGGATTGTCTTTTGGGTCTGGAAGTGATGAACCCTCACAACAATCGACAAGGGGGTTCTCATTTTTTTGGCTTGGTTTTCCATGTTTTACGGGCCCTATCAAGAATGGGTTAATCATCCAGTTTCAGGGCAGCAAAGTCTGTTGGCGGCAGTCCTCAGATATCCCAATAACGCAGATATTATTTCACCTCTGTCTGCCTTAGAGGTCTTCACACTTATCATGTAAGTTGGCAACATCGGCTGAGAGTTTACTGATCTTATTAGCCAGATCTGAGACAATCTCACCGCAAAACACTTCTGACTTCTCAAGCTCCGTCAGATGACTACCATGATTCTGAAAAGTTCTCTCAAGAGCCACAATGGCAGCCATCATTTTTTTCTGTGAATGATTTAATGTCCTTCTTTAGAGTCATTGACACAATTTTAATGAAAATGTTGGGTTTGAGGCTCAATAACCATGACTCTGTCGGAGTTTTTTTCTTGTTTGGCATGGGAACAATTGTAACGCCGCTCATTTCCAAAGTAGGAAAGTAGGATCTGGAAAGATCTGAAAAGATTGGAGATTAATTTCCTTTATTCAGACCTTCTACTTTTTGAGCTAGTTGTTCTAGTAATAAGCAATTTTAGTGCGAAACAGTAGGATTCTGTAGCCCAAGTGGTGTAGGCACAGTCCAAGTGAACTTGATTAGCTGTAAATAAATGTTCCTTTTGTCAGTCAAACTGCCATGACACAGCAGACCGGAAAGCTGGAAGAAAATAAGTTTTGACACTTTACAGATGCTGATACAACTGTATCCATTAACTTTATGAACATACTGTAGCTCAAAAATTAAAGTGAAGTAAAATTAAACTCTCTAATGTTAGGTCACAACATATACCAGAAATTTCTGAATACACACATATCACTCTGTGGAATGTCTTTCAAATTTACAATATTATTGTTCAACGTGGTTAGACATTCATCATCAGTGAAAATATGTATTCCATATGTTGATTTTATTACATGTGTAAAGTACAGCACAATGTTCACACATGTCCAAAATGGACGAGAATGATCAAATGTGACACCACAACAACTTTTCATGTTTTGTTTCAGGCTACTTTCTTATTAATTGGAGGAAGCCAGACTACTTTATGCAAATATGTATTTCACAGAGGTTTGCGAATATGTATTTTACAGTGTGACAGCTTAAGATATTACTTTGGGTCCTACTATATACACAGTTATATGTAACAACACTAGATTCAGAGAGTAGCAGTAACAGATACAGTAAACTGTACTGTAAAGAATAAAAACAATATATTAGATGTACCATATGTGTTATAGAAAATGAAAAGGATAATTCATAACAAACTCCTGTATTATTTTCAAAACTGTACAAGTAGGAGTAAATTTTCTCTCTTACAACATGACAACTTGGTAGCGATCAAGATGTTGATATTGATATTGTTTTGATGCTGCAAAACCCCAAATTCTATTCAGTGCTGAGATTTTACGTTTTTTCTTTCTGCAGTATCTGTACAAAGCAACTCTGGCAAGACTGCTGTTATGGCAAATAAACTTATCTTGAGCGTAGCTTAAGATTAGGCAACTAAAACACTTTGGTATGGTTAGGGATGGAATGTTATGGTTTATGGTTATGGTTTTAAAAACAACCATCCACTTATTCACCTCGACCCCTCTCCTTTACCTTAGACTCCTGCATTAGCACTGGACATAAATTGTGACCGGTGGAATCGTCCAATATGAATGTAATTCCAAGGTAAACAGGGTTGATCAAAATACAAACATTATATATTTAAGTGCAATACACTAATTTAATGGAAACAATGTGTTGGAACTGTCTTTGGAATACATATTATTTCACTACTGAAAGCTGAGTTGAGGGTGCACTCCCTGATAAACAAATAAGTAATGTAAATTAATTAAATCTATGTGTAGTAATTAGAATGAGGACCACATCAAAGCCTTCCTGACAATCAAAATTAAGTATTCTCATTGAACATGGTATACATTTTTTTGGTAAAAGATGGCACCCACATAAAAATTACTGTATTTTTGTACACCCTGCAAATACTACACCCATTTCACCTACAGTATATTGTTTCTTTTCTTTTCTACATTCAATACTTCTTCACAATACATTTTGTACTATGTTTGAGAAAACACTGTCATATTACAAATCAATCTCTTTCCATTCATGCAGGGGCGAGTATGGCTCAGAACACCAGGGTCCAGAGGTTTGAGGTCCATCCAAATGGTACATTAATCATCAGGAACACACAGCCCATGGATGGGGGCCAGTACCTGTGCACAGTCCAGAACCAGTACGGCACAGACAAGATGGTAATCAACCTTGTGGTCCTGTCTCAGCATCCGTGGATCCTCCAACCTCGGCACAGAGACATCACTGTGCAACTAGGTGACAAAGTTGATTTGGAGTGTAAAGTGGAGGGGCACCCTAAGCCTCAAGTCACATGGGTGCTCCCTAACCATGTCCACATGGCTGCTGCTCCACTTGGTGTTGTCCCTCAGCAGCGTGTGGTCATCTTGAGTAATGGAACCCTCCAGCTCAGCCAGGCCACTTACGCAGACAGAGGGATTTATAAGTGCATTAGCAGCAGCGCAGCTGGGGCCGACACAGTCTCAGTCCGCCTTTATGTCTCGGCGTTGCCACCTGTCATTCAGCAGACACAACACGAGAACACCACCCTCCCAGAGGGCAGCACCGCCTATATCCACTGCACTGCCACAGGTGCGCCTCAGCCTGTCATCCACTGGATCACACCTGATGGCGTACAGCTCACTGCTTCCCAGATTGTTACTGGACGCAACCTCATCGTCTTCCCCAATGGGACCCTCTACATACGGGCATTAGGCCTGGGGAATACTGGGAGATACAAGTGCTCAGCCAGTAATGCGGTGGCATCCAGCAAGAGAACAGTGATCTTGAGCATAAAGAAGACTCCGTTCTCTGCCAAGGCCAGTATCACCTCATCGTCCCCCCAGAGAACAGATGTGATCTACGGGGGGAGGCTGCTGCTTAACTGTGTGGCAACTGGAGAGCCGGAGCCCCGGATCATCTGGAGGACACCCTCTAAGAAGCTGGTGGATGCACAGTACAGGTAACAAATGCACGGGCTAATTAATTATTTTTATACATCCTTAATTAAATGTTTAGATAAATACCTACATTTAATGTCCTCTGAATGCTATTGTTTCTATTATCTTTTCAGTTTTGACACCAGGATCAAGGTGTTCCCCAACGGCACTATAACCGTTCATTCTGTGACCAACAAGGACAGCGGTGACTACCTGTGTGTGGCACGTAACAAGATGGGTGATGACTACGTTCTGCTGCAGGTCAATGTGCTGACCACGCCGGCCAAGATTGAGCAGAAGCAGCAGCGATCCAGTCAGGAAGTGGTATACGGAGGAGACCTGAAAGTGGACTGCGTGGCCTCTGGTCTCCCCAACCCTGAGATCAGCTGGGCACTGCCAGATGGCACCATGGTCAACCTGGTCAAACAAAGAGATAGTGTAAGCGGGGGGCGCAGTCGCAGGTATGAGCTCCTTACTAGTAGTGAATCTTAGAATTAACTTTCACTTCTAAAAGATACCTCCATTGGCCTAATATTCCACACTCTGTGACAGTATCATACATATACACTTAGTTGCCAGTTGACATTGCAAATGCAAATTAGTCTGGGATCTCTCAGTTCATTTTTGATTTCCAAAGGGCATTATCAACGGGCGCAGACCAAAATGCCTGTGCACATGTACATCCATTTTGTAGAGCAGCCAGCCAGTAGCAAAGCCACTGCAAAGGCAACAAAATTCCAACTTTACTGTAAACACTTGCATTTTATTTAGCTTGTCTTTAGCTTTGCTAGTTTGTTTTGTTTAACAATAAACCTACAATTAATCAATCAAGACATTTAAAGATTGGTTAAAAATGCCCATATGTCCATATCACTTGTTGGAAACTACTCCCTGACTTTGTGCTACAGTGGCAGCTCACCACTTTAAGATTAATGACTCTTCACTTCAATTTTTGCATGTGCTGCTACAATACAAACACTTTAATATTTCAGCTGTATTTATTGTTTCCTGCTATGACACATGGAACATATTGTAAATACTACTTGTCAGTCTGATAACTCACAGATCATCTTTCTCAAAAAAGCCTTGAAGATAAATACAGAGCCTACATTACTGGTTTGCAAAGAAGTTCACTCACAGCTTTTATTCATATGGATATGCAGTCCAGAAAAAGGAAAACCATATAAAGGAAGCATTTTTTACTTTTTTCATTTGTATTTGTGCTGAGTATTGTCTCCTCAGTAAGAAAAGAGCTACATGTGACGAAAGTCAGTCATGTGTGATGTCCAAATCTTAATAACAACATAATTGCACATACCTCTTAACTGACAGCTGCAGTCATCAAAGTGTAACAATCAGTATTCCTCTCCTCCCCTTCTCTTTCTGAACTGTATGTAGATATGTGGTGTTTGACAATGGGACACTGTACTTCAACGATGTCGGCATGCCAGAAGAAGGTGACTACACCTGCTATGCTGAGAACCAAATTGGCAAAGATGAGATGAAGGTTAGAGTCAAGGTGAAGGTTGCAACTTCCCCACCACAAATCCATGATAAAGACCAAAAGATCGTCAGGGTTTTCTACGGAGAGACCGTTACACTGAGATGTAACGCCAAAGGGGAACCAATGCCGGTCATCACATGGATATCCCCTACAAATAGAGTAATCTCCCCTGCTTTAGACAAATACCAGGTCCTGGATGATGGGACATTGGTGGTTCAAAAGCTCCAACGTTTTGATGGAGGTAACTACACTTGCATGGCCAGGAACAATGCAGGACAAGACCATAAAGTCATCAGGCTGGAGATCCTGGTAACATCTCCAGTGATCAATGGCTTAAGAGGAACTGCCAACACCATCAAGGTGACTGCAGTCCAGGATCAACAGAAGTTGGTAGACTGTGTGGCAAAGGGAACCCCGACCCCTCGCATCATGTGGGTTCTACCAGGAAGTGTGATCCTTCCTGCACCATATTACAGCAACAAAATGACAGTTCACCAAAATGGTAGCTTGGAAATCCGGTCACCCAAGAGGACAGACTCGGGGCAGCTAGCTTGTATTGCTCGTAATGAAGGAGGGGAGGTCAGGCTGGTGGTTAACTTGGTTGTCGAGAGGCCACAAATTAGAGGTCCTAAAACAGATAGCCTGTTGCTGACTGTGGGGAATGCAATGACTTTGAATTGCTCCTTTGAGGGCTCGACACTACCTCACGTCACTTGGATCTTACCCAGCGGCACACCTTTGCATAGCGGTGTTCGGTTCTCTAAGTTTTTCCACCAGCCCGATGGCTCTTTGATCATCAGCAACCCCTCTGTTGCTGAAGCTGGTGTGTACCGCTGTCTGGGGCATAATTCTCGTGGGCTTGTGGAGCATACAATCACTTTGTCCCCGGCGAGAAAGCCAGAGATCAACAACAGATACAACACTCCTGTCAGTGTCATGAATGGAGAAAGACTTTTGCTTCATTGTCTAACTAATGGGGAATCCCTCAGACTAACATGGACATTACCCAGTGGGGTTGTCCTCAACAGGCCGCAAAGAGCTGGACGATATGCTGTACTGCCCAATGGGACGCTTGCCATCCAACAAGTATCAGTCTATGATCGAGGGTCCTACATTTGCCGAGCTGCGAACGAGTACGGCAGCTCTCAGCTTTCTGTATCGGTAATTGTGATTGCATACCCACCTCGAATTACCAACGGCCCTCCCTCTGTAACTTATGCTAAACATGGAGTTGCTGTTCAGTTGAACTGCATAGCAACTGGGATCCCTAGAGTAGAGGTAGCATGGGAAACACCTGATAAAACCCGCTTGGCTGTCATTGCACAGCCACGCCTTTTTGGAAACAAGTACCTCCATCCGCAAGGTTCCCTCATCATCCAGAACCCGACACAAAGAGACGCTGGGGTCTACCGATGCACAGCTAGGAATGCCATTGGCATAGACTCTAAAGCCACATTTCTCAATGTGTTCTGAAGAATTTCACTGTTCATCACGGTCCATTGCCATACTGTATGCCCAAACAACTGCCTAGTTAAAAGCAGCTAATGTTTTTAATACTCAAAATGTTGTAAAAACTGCTGTCACAATGATGAAATAATGAGAAAAACCTGCAGTGGTGCTCTGTGTGTGTGCTGTATAGAGGCCAAATTTCAATTCAATTCAATTCAGTTTTATTTATATAACGCCATATCATAACAAAGTTATCTCAGGGCACTGAGATATTTGATGGTATTTTGTGCACCATAGTTTATTGTTTCCACCTTTTTGTGTTTAATCCACATCACTGGGAAATATCAGTTGTCTTCCCATTTTGAGCATATATATACTTTTATTAGCCATGTTTGCTAAAGAAATGCTAACCATGTGGAAAAGTAGACTACAATAATGCCTTGGTTTGACATAGCCATATGTCCCAGTTTGCCTATGTTGTTACATTGCATCGTTTTTATAGTTACTGCTCATAGACAGTTGCTGTTGTTGTTGCCATGTTCTCCTTATTTTTGGTTACCTGTCAATTGTTGTGTTTTGCAGTTTAGCTTTAAGCTAATGACTTGTATAGTCCCTTTGGACAGTATAGCATATTGCCCTTTACCAAATGATTTCCACTTTACCAGTAATAATTATAACTGTAAGATATCACAAGGTAATGGAACTGGTGAATAGTTGTAGTTACCTGGCTATACGCAGGCCAAACACCATATTAAAGCCACCTGTAAGTAAAATATATGGGCCACATTTCTAGACTTCAATTTATTTCAAATCACTCAGGGAGGTGGGGTGCACAGGAGAAAAACAAGTGTCCCTATATTCCTACCAAACTAGGAAAAAAAATACCAACCAATCAGGTAACAACTACTGCTCTTCTATGCCACCACCTCGTGGAATCGTGTGGCTACTCTATAAAATGTACTTAAAGGGCATAAATTGCCAAAGATGATGTTGATTTAAGTTTATTGAGATAAAAAGTATTCGGAGAGTGCTTACCTCCACCGAGGCTGTACAATGCTTTAAAATCTTTAGTTTAATAAGATAATGACCACTAAGTTGTAGCTCTTTAAATGTTGCTGGAGCTTGTGTGTCATCTAAATTTGTTTGTACAGCATGTTCAAGAATCAAGTTTGTCATGCCTGTTTGTCAACTAGTTACTATGTGATAAAACAGTATATACATAGAACAAATGAATAACATTTTGGGGGCAGCTATAGATACATGTTGGACCAAGGACTAATGGAAAGAAAGAACCAAAACAGTCACCTTTTATGCTTCACAGTTTAGGAGCTGTGAATGAAAATGTGGTGCTTTACAAATGGCCACATGATGGCGCTATTTACAAAAACTACTCAGTTCCTCCTTCCCATTTTTTCCCGCCAAATTTAAGTGGTTTCAGTAGTTTTTGAAATATCCTGCTAACAGACACACAGGACCAAAAACACAACATGCTTGGAGGAGGTAACAAAACTTTATACAACTGGTAAACTGTGTAATTTGTGTAATGCAAACTTGACAATCCAAGTTCTTAATTTTTATTTTTCTCAGCAATTTTGGATTACACAGCAAGTGGTAAAGTGGCAGCCTACAAAATGACATCACACTCTGCCTCTATAAGCTCCACTCTAGGTTAAAGTAATTGATCCCTAAGCTGATCCTGTCTTGATCAGTGAGCAAAGACTCTGTAGCATCCAAAGCTGTTCATGTACCTTTGCTTTGATGACATAGTACAGTTGCTTCTGACAATGACAGATTATGTCAAGCTGTAAAGAATTGCATAACTTCTCATTTTCTAACTAGGAAATATTGTTTAACTTAATTACAGAACTGACTGAAAATATGTATAATGTTGTCAGGTGATTTTTATTTTTTACTCTGAATTTGAGACATCTGTTGGTATCTTGTGCCCTTCATAAATGTCCATCTTAAGTATTTTCTGTGTGTTTATATAACTGAAGTCAGATATTTCAATAATAATTGTTTCCTGCTCTCAGCAGTGTGCACCATCTTTGAATCTGCTTCTGAAAAATGCTGATGCAGGTTCTATGTCCTCATTTGTAAATGATTTGTCTTTGACAGACTGTGATGCATAGCAATTTCCCCATATTTTAATAAAAGATATCCACCTGTTTCTACTAAGCCCAGAGTCAAAAACAAAAACTTTTTTATTGCTGAAGCAGGGAAAGCAAAAGATCGGAAAAATGATGACTCAAGAATGTTTGCCACAGTACCATAAATGACATTCATAAGTGAGAATAATGTTTTTAAAATAACTTATAAATAGGAGCATTTGCCAAAAAAGCTTCAGGAAACATACAGAAGTTTGTGACTTCATATACTTTTGCGCAATGAAATTATTCAAAAGTTGAATGTAGTTTTTGTTCAGCTGGCCATAGAGAGCAGAGCACATATACAAATCTGAGAAAAAACTCAATTTAGCATTTGGGTGAAGGAAGTAGGTCACCATTACTCTCAAAGACTAGAAACTTGCAATCATCGCTCTGGGAATACAGCCGCAGTCTCGTCTTCCAGAAAGAAGAAACATCTGTAGCCATGAGGAAATCCCCCATTAGTTCAGCAGAATCGGCCTGAAAGAGTCACACTTTGAGGAATTTCAGTATCTGTGACTCTCTTTGTTAAACCTGGCATTCATCATAACAGTCAGGGCACTGGGGTTAACCAGTGCTACATTGTACTTCCTCATCTAACTTCTACCCAAATAATCTTGAGCTTTCTTTTTAAAAATGAAATTAACATTTTCCATCCTGAAAACGGATGAAACTGCAGTAATGCATGTTTTTCCCCCTGTGGCTAAAAAAGTCTGACAGCTTTACGAGACTGCTCACGGTGCTCCACTTTGTCATGACCTCTTTATGTTATGAAGCTGTCTGCAACCCAAAACCTGCTTGAATACAGTTTGGAAAAGCTCACATCTTGTGCCCACCTGTTTGCTATTATTACTGAAAGAGACAGTCATCAGCATTAAGTAATGCCATGCTTTCTGATGTTCACGCTGTTCATATGCACAGTTACTTTCCTGTGCTTATCTGCTCTGATTTCAGATGGTCTATTATGGCAATTGACAGGAAATTGAAAAAGAAGTCACTATTTAAGGGATTAGTGCTAATCAGTGCATATCCTCTTCCACTCAGATGCAACAAAATGAAGAGAAGCTTCAGGGAGGGAACCATAGGGATCTATGAATGACTGGAGATTTTCACATGGCACTGTAGCTGATTGACAAATTAAAGATTGTACAAGGGGGCTCTGGCTGTTGAGAATTTGTGTCCTACAGCAACACAGTCAGTATTTCTGAACATCAAGGCACTTTGTGTCTGAGCAACAGAGAAAGTGAATTTGAAGAAAAGTTGCAAGGACTGCTCCATCAGAAGACATCAGAGAAAGGCATCTTTCTTCAGTGCATGAAAACAATGTAGATATGGAGATTCCTTAGTAATGAAAGCAGCACTGAGCTAACTTTTCTTCCTCTGTGGCGGCTGCGATGTTGACAACATTTTCATCAGGCTCAAATGTAGCGCTTTGAGCTAACTGTACGTGTGTATGTGTGATATATTGCACGTCTTTGACATTGTGTTCATATGAGTGCCGAGCTGTCTTCATGACTGCTTGTGTTCATAGTAAATCATATGATCATCACTATCAGTAAATAAGCTGCTAAATTGAAGAGGTGGCCTTGCTGGTATTTTGTGGTAGGCTCAGTAAATCTTCCTGACTGCTGAGTGTTCAGTCTACTAACATTCTACCAATCACATGAGAATTTCTGATGCCCAAGAAGCCTTCTTTATGAGTGTCACCATGGCACCAAATACAGTATTCTCCTTTTAGTGTTACTAAAATTAGAATAAGGAGGAGAAAAGGAGTTTCCTGATCTAAATCAGGAAACTTTGCCTAAAAAGGCCAACTGATGTATCGAGAACTTTGGGACATTTTATTATTGAATTAATGGTTTTGTAGAAAAAATCACAAACAATTTTAAATGACACCCGGCCTTCAATGATCTCTAAGTACGGAACTGTTTTTGTGTGGTAAGGAGAAGTGTAATGTAGCAGGTATCTGCAGCGTCTTTCTCGTATTTTTCTTCTGCACAGAAAGACACAGGCGCTGTCAGTGGAAAATGTATTCTTGTACACATATAAAGCTGATTTTGAAACCTTTTATTTGTTCAGGAACCTTCAGATGCATATTTGTAATATATTTTTAAGCAATGTTGGCCAAAGATTACTTCAGTCCTACAGCTCTGATTATGAAGAAATATGTATCCTGAATCCATTTTCATCTTTGAATGTTGCTTTATGCTCTTGTTCTGGTGTCTTTTTAAGAAACCTTTTGTGCTCAAAATGTTTTAAAGGTAACAGATTGAACAGATTTTTGAGCAGTATTGCCCAAGGAGAAACTTGAGCTCTTTTGTTCTGATTGTAAAGGAAACAGTCAGGAAGCTGCTGATGCTTTATGGTTTTGTGTTTTTTAAGAACCTTTCTTGGTCCCTGTTTATTAGAGCCTTAAAATTACAACCTCACAAAGTTTGTTTCTTGAATGTTAAAGTTAACGGAGTGTATTTCACACACTGCTTTGTTTCAAACATATAACAGATACAAGCCTTTCCCAAAGATTCTCTCTGGTTCCAGCAGCTGTGCAGTAAACTGTGGACCTTTGGATCATCTCCCACTCTGGGAATTAGTGTCTACAGGCAGATGTGAACATGCCTGTAGGCCAACATGCTGCTGAATTTTGTTTAATTTATTCTGCCTGCTAGGATTCACAGAATTAATGTTCTGGACCCCAGTAGCAGAAACATCAACTGTGAAATCCTCTTTTACAAGCTCACTGAAAAATGTATCCTAGCAAGTCAAGAGGTAACAAATTGACCTTGAATGTTCTGAAGATGCATCTGTCCATTGAATTGCAGAGTGCTTAGTTGTCTAATTGTGGGAATCTGGTTTGGTTTGTGGCCCAGTTTCAGTCAGCAGACTGCCACTTCAAGGACAAACTCCACCCAGCTGCTCTGCCCCATCAGGAGCCTTGAAATGAGTGCAGACCAGAATCCCCTCCACTGCTGACTGTCATTACTCTCACAATCCCCAATTAGCCTGATCGCAGAAATTGTGGGTCATTAGAATCCAGAGCTGCTGGTTGAACCACTGATCAAATTAGCAGAACGGCTTTGAGCATAAATCAAAATAGTCATGCGACAGCTACCACACATGATGAGCGGAGGAGGAGGTTCAAAGCAGTTAACCCAAAAACATATGGAGGTGCTTAGGATTCTCTGACAGTTATCACATTTCTTTCTCGTAAACACTGTGTATCTGAAGGCAATCACAGCATGGCTTAAATAACAGCTGGGGCTGACTGGCATGAACATGTAGCCTACACCTGCACACACACGTTCTCTCCTCCCTTTTCCTCTGTTCTCTCTCTCTCACACACACACAGCCTCATCCACAATCATCCCCGAATCACAAGCACTTCATCAAGCAGAAAGCTAGTGTACTCATCAAGCCACAGAAGAGTTCCAGATGTGGACATTATCAGGACTATTTGTTCATCCAAACACGCTAAAAGAGGTGGGAGAGGGGAGAACACTTTTGTTGAAACTAAAGAATAAACAAGTGAAGGGGGAGACAGGGGGAATAGAAAATAGAACCCAGGTGCTTCACCATTCTAGACCAAACTGCGCTTGGAGCTCTTGGTTATTTGTCCAAGCGTGGCGCTGTTTAATCCTCCTTGAGATTTCGAACCATAGAAAATCCTGGTGAAATACAGAACTGCTGGGAGTGCAGCAAGGTTCTGCACTTGCAATATCAATAGATATTCATCTAGCTTAGAATATTGAGAAAGAAAAAACAGTAGGCTTACAATGTATTCAAACGTCTGTTCCTTTATGTTGGAAGACAGCCAACCAGTAGGCCTATCTAGAATGACTCTTTTCACTTAAAAGCAAAAGCACAAGGCTTTACAATATAATTTTCCTTTGCTCGTCATGATTCATGGTGCAATTCAATAATCATTTAACATGCCCTCATTTATTTCCTCTCGGCACCTGGTAATTCTTAAATACCAGTTACAGAGCTAAAGAGCATGGTCTGAGAGCAGAAGATTGAAAATCAAATCTACCCTCAACCAGGGCTGATAATGTAGAATTATTAATGATGGTAAAACAAGTGCAGAAAAGTCAGGAATAAAGTATTGCAGATAGGTTAAATATTTAAATTTGTTTTGTTTACTTACACTTAGCCTATATATGATTTCCTCTTCTGTCACATTGTCACACAAAGGAAATGGTGAAAGTGTGCATCACTAACTCACAAACTCAGCCATTGAAGTGTCGATGGGGGAAAGGATGGTTAAAGGGTCACTCCACCAAGTTTACACATCAAGATCAGTTTACTTGTCATGATATACTAAAAGTCAGAATATCTCAGCCACTGCTGCTTCAATTTTGCCCATTCTTTGTTTTAATCTTTCACTGACGAGTCCCCCAACATTATGGAAGTGCAATTCTAAACTGTTGCAATACCCCTTTAATACACCATCAGTCACCAAGAATGTATAATCAGTCTTGTGTTACTTGGCCACAACTGTGGTTCTTTTCTGCAATTCTTTGGGATCTCCTACAGAATTATAACCAATAAGATTATTTCTGCCTCCGGCTCTTTCTCTAAAACCTACAGAACAGCCATCAAACAATTTTGAACACGTCTATACCCTGCCCTGCATAAGGCATGACATAATTGGCTTATGTTTTACATGTAAGTAATCTAGCCCTTGATGAAATAAGTTTCCAACATGCTATTAATCATTGGCCCAGTGGGTGACGTGAAATTGGGGCTCATACAGTTTGCCCATTTTAAACCCATGTATCCCACTTAAATGTATCCCATATACATGTATCCCATATGGAGCCCACATGGACATGTCGGCTAGGAAGTGACCCACATCCAAAATCATTTTTATTTGTTGAGCCATAAATGAACTGTGGCAGACTTTGCGTGACATTCCTCACTGGTTTAAATAGTATTACTGACATTATATATAACTTGTAATTTTGCCTTTGTTTATCTTGGACTGCCACATTGGTTAATTAATATCAGTGTTTGCTGCATGTGTTGACACGCTTTGTCAATCCCTACTTGTAATTATCACTTGGAGGCTGACTTGAATGACTTCTCCCAGTTGACAGGTCATATTTATGCAAAATCACACACGACATGAATGCAGAATTAGACTCTAGTCTGCCAGGTAATCATTACAGAAACTGATTTCACAGATTCAAAAACAACCTGAGAGGAGAGCTCTACAGTCAACTCAGCTGTTGTCTATTTGCTAGAATAAAACCTGCAGACTCTTGGGCGTCTATGGTACACAATAGAGCCGCAAATAAAGATATTTGTTAGTTAACCCAGGTTAGAGGCTGTCTTTATAGCGTTATTTCAAGAATGTCAGCGTTTGCAGGGACTAATCTCAAATTCCTTTTGCCTTTTCAGAGCTTAATGAATGAAGCGGTCAAGGGAAACCAGCAACTTATCCCAGATCGGCGCTCGCACTTTAATCTTGATGAATCGGAGTCAAGCGGGAGCTGTTCATCTGAGAGCATCGATGTGCCTGGTTGCTTTTCAAAGCAATCATCATAAGGCCTTTTCACTGACAGCACAGCCCTGGCCCAAGCTCACCTCCTGCCATTTGCTTTGTATTCACCACACTATCTTCCACTGCTGTGTCACAACATTATACGAGGATTGCCTATGAAAATTACATGCACCATGTGCCCGGCGGATAAGGATCACACAGCATACTGCTGACTGCAGTCAGACATTTATTAATCTGTGTTCCTGCTTCTCTGATTTGTTGCCGTGATGGAGAGAGTTGTGATAGAAGAGCCACAGTGCCCCCTGGTGGAAAAATTAATATACAAGCTCAAGCAGAAAAGAGTGCGCAAGTTTGTGTGTGTGTGTGTGTGTGTATTGGGGGTTTGTGTGTATCTATGTGAACTCAAATGACATGAGGAAATTGGTATTTTGTTCTACAAAAGCATCTTTTCCCCCAACTGTTGAAATAGAAAAAAAGGAAATAGAAAATATCACAAGCTTGATTGTCAACATGGCCACATTTTTACAGAGTGGAACCTTCACTATTTGGAGAAAGTTTCCTGGAAATAACTGTAACTCGGTATTATAAGGAAAGTCAAGACAATGTTCTGAGACAGTTTTGAGGAATTTTTGAGTTAGTTGTGGTGAGTTTTTAAGTATATTTTCAGAAGAGGTAAGGACTTCTACATAATACTGTTAAAATCTTAAATAGAAAAACTGACAGAGATCCATTGAAACCAAAGTAAACGTTCACTTATCACTAGAAACTGTTCTCTCCATATTTGTTTTGGATGTTAGCCTGTAGAGAAATGTTACATGTTGCATCATATACAGCTGACCTGTTGGACACTGACAAATTACTTAATTCTTTCTAGGAAGTGTTGATGAACCATCACTGCTGTAGTGACAGCAGTATTTTGGACATGTGGTCAGGAAAAGTAGACCGGAAAATGAATCTGACCTTAAAAAACATTTAGAGATTTATTTAAATATTCATTTCTCAGCTACAGCAGACATGTTTTATTAATGACTGATCTAGGATCAAAATAAGAACACACATTGTCTTTGTTTTTCTGAGAAACTGTATTTTGTGCACTTTTCTCCCACTTTCTAACTTTATTTCAGGAATACTGCATGAAACACAGTTTGATAAGGCAGGTACAGTGGTTTAGGATTTTAAAGCTGTTGTGCTGTTTTATCTATCTATTTATTTCACTATAACATATTATGAGCTCTAGTTAAATCAATATTAGCCAATAACTCTAAATAAAAATTTTAAAAAAGGCTCCCACATTCAGTCAAGACAACATGATGAGAGACAGAAATGCAGAATAACAAGAGGAGAAAATCAGGCAGCAAAGATTAAGTCAAAAAACAACACAAGTAGACTTTTACTTTACTTATTTATAAGTATACTTTTTGTTTTTATCAAAGTTTACCAAAATGTATTATCATGCTTAGCTGTGGTCTAATTTTAGTTCACTTGAGACAACCTTGGTAAGCATCATTTTTGAATGTTGTTCTTATTGTGTTTGTTGCAGATGCATCATAAAATGAGGCTGCGTTTTGGACAGGACTCTTAAAGATGCTCTCAATGTGATGACACCCAACATCATAAGGGTGGATCGTAGTGGGAGTCAGATGGGCCTCCTATCAAGCCTGCTGGGAATTGAGGCTAACAAAGATGGTATGTTACATGCACTGGCACTCTCTCACACACAGTTGTATTCACAAAACAACATGGTTTTATGCAGAGATAATGTATTTCTTCTGAAATTTCAGACCTGCAAAGGAGTGCAGCAATACTGATTCTGCCTGCCTATTCAAGGAGAGCACCATCTTCCTTTACCGTTTAGATGAGGCGTGTGTTGAATCTTCACATTGTCATTGACAGTTTTTGTATTGTCAATTACCTATAACTTAAATTCTATCAGGAGGTTCCTTACATATGTTTATTTTCCACAGGAACCAACAAGCTCACTCCCAACCATCATCTTCCATGGTGCAGGGAACCCCCTCCTTGCATAACGATGGATGGAGTCTCCATCACAGGTGGAGAAATGGATGTGCCACAGGCTCTGCCCTCAGTGTCTGCTTGAGTTTCGTGTGGTGTGCAGACACTCTCATTTATTGAACATTATTTGTTGAAACTAGGAAATGGTAGAAAAGAGTGTCTATTCCACTGCTCAAAATGTACCATCAGCTTTCAGTCATGATGATGGAATTGATTTAAATAATAATTTCCAAGAAAGTGTTTGCCAAGTTTAAAAATCTTTAGCCGACCGTTCTTTTGTTTCTGCTGGTTGAATTGAATCCATCTGTCAATACTATTCACTAACACTGATTTGTAATTCCAAATGTTGAGGATTGCTCAGTGATATTTTAATATTTAAAATCTTAACTGAAAGTGTATTTTTATTTTATATGTGGTGCTAATATATTTTAATTACTGTGTGCATGGGATGTTTTGTTCACTGTAATAGTTTATATTTTGTAAGGCAGCCTACGATTTATATTGTGTATAGTAATGTTTTTATATGGTGTAACTACTTTTTGATGATCAATAGTCAATTTGAAACCACCTCTCTTTTCTTGTACTTTAATCTACTATAGGTTGGTAGTTGCAAAGGGCTGACTATATGTTATTGATGTTGTAAATATCATAGGTTATTGGTTATTTTATTTAAATTAATAGTAGTAGTTAAATTAACCTCATATCAAGGTAGAATTATTAAAAATGTGGAGGCAATAAAGCAATAAAAGGTTTGAGATATTGATTGATCCCTTAAAATCCTATATAGAACCACTTATTCTTTGTGTTACTTATCAGTTCATTTCTATGAAATTATCAAGAAACCTGTAAAATAAAGCGTTACTGAATGTTTCATGTCAGTGTGTCAGTACTAAATAGTGCAGAGCACAAGCATTAGACCACAGATATTACACAGTTTAAATATGAACTACAGCGTAGGGAGGAAAAATAAGCAATACTGTAGACTCAGGGGCTAGGGAGTAAAAATGTCTTCCATTATGTTGATGTTATGCATAACACTTTTTCATGCAACGTGAGTGTATTCAGCTGAATTTCTGTGTGCAATTACATGAAAGGTTCTCTGCTAAATTGATTCTTTGTTTGATTAAAGATGATTGCTTGCTACTGCTGTAGGTTTATGCAGCAGCTAATCAAAATACTGTGACTGCAAGTGACATCAAGTGACTATCAGTTTGGTATTACTAGAATTAACAATTACTTAGAGTAACTATGAGAATGGATGGTAAAAAATTCTGACATAGAGCAAAAATAAAGAAATGACAACCATTTTCCCAGAGTACTTTAAATATGTATGTTTTAACACTATATAACTGTGGTTCATTCTGTGTAGTTTAAACAAACTCCATGTGCAGAGCCAACCCAACCGTCTATTAAGTATTGTGTGTGTATCAAAACCTGATATCTTCTTCTTCTGTGCCATAGAGCTCCATTGTTGTCCAAAAACTGTTAAAAACACATCAGTGAGCCACATTGTTGTTCCTTCATTACCATGAACACACACACTGTACTTTATTTGGACTCAGTCCCTCATACACCGTCCTGCCGCCCCAAATACTCACTAGAGCAACTAATGTGGATTCATCCTCCGATGAAAATAGTCCCCAACAAAAGCACTATTTCCTCCAGTTTGTTTGATAAAAGCTACAGTGAGCAGCTGTTTTAAAGATTTACGTCTTCAGTAGCAACCAATGGGCTACAGACAGAGTAGAGAAGTCAGAGAGTATTGAGATATAAGGACTAACACATTGTTAGTTTGGGTCTTTTCATGGGATTTGTTGACAAGAAAATGAAGAATAACACCAGTCGATCCGTTAACTTGGCAGTGGGTATTAGCTGTTGTTTAATGGCACAATGACTGGTAAATTAAAATTCCACTTGGCAAAAAGAAAACCACAGCACTGTAAAATCACTTTTTTCATGTATGTCATGGGCGTAACCACGCATTCTTTGGGGGGGGGGGGGGGGGCGTGTGCCCCCCAATACTGAGAAACTACCAATCTGTCCCCCCCAATATAGAGTAGAAAATATGTTAAATATGTCCTCCTTTTATGAACCCTGCCAACAGATCTGTTTCTTGGTATTTCTTATTTTCAATTTATTTTTGTTAAGGAAACAAACAATTGTACACTTGGTTGCTCCCATGCTCGCGCTCACAACTCGTGGTTGTTTGATTGACACCATTAGCATGTTGTTGTTGCTATCAGTGTTTGCTAATGAAGCTCAGAGTCAGATCACCTTAAGTCGTTCTGTGCTGTGATGGTAATCTGATGGGTTTTTAGTTTGGTCAGTCAGTGGAGGTGAGCAAATGGAGGAAGTAACGTTACCTAAAAAGCTTAGAAAGTAGGACTGGCAGCTGGACATACAAGTTTTTATTCAGACAGTAAGTTACTAGCTACCAAAATAGGTAACGTTAAGTTAGTAGATAAGACAATACCTAACGTTTCAGGTCACTGTTACTACTGTACAGTGTACACTGTTCTATATCTAGCTGAACAGCAGGATTACATTAAAGTAAATTAAACTAGAAATACAAACAGAATATTCAGTGTATCAAATTAAAATGATCATCAAGGTCATCAGTCATTGTTCTTTATGTGAATTCAAATGATCAATGTAGTCCTCAAATCTATGTTCTAAATGATTTTAGAACATAAATGATTTTAGAACATAAAATCATACCCCCCCCCCCCCCTCCCCCCCCCAATGTCTATACCATGGTTACGCCCTTGATGTATGTCATGTCAATTTTTAGCAGGTACTGTACACTGATTTAGTTATACTGATCAATAATGGTTTCTAGTGTTTTGATAAAATAAAACAATCCTGGTAAAAAGTCTATGTGTTGGTTTCAGTCCCCAGGTCAGTGTCAATGTCCCCATGAGGATGGGTGGGAGTGGTATACATCACTCTCAGCCCCAGTGTCTTGATACTACCACTAGGTGTCAGAGTCCTACACATAGGGACTTTAAAGATACATAAATCTGTATTGTTGTGTGCCTGTAAAACACCCATCAGTTAAATGCTGAAGTCCCAGCCCAGAACCATTGGGTTCAGACTAAACTGACTTAAATGAAATAAAGGACACAAGTCAGTTTGGGTTACAGAGTTGTTCCTGTGTGCAATCTGTTAATCCAGGAAGCGGTCCAGCATCCTCTGGATGTTTTGGAAGGCGTCTCTGCCCAGGTAGTCAGCCTGCCCGGCTTCCCACAGCCTGCGATGCTCCAGCCTCTCTGCCTCTGTGTCTGCAGCCCTCTGCCACGATCAAGTGGGAGCATAACAAATCAGTCTTCAAAGGGAATTTATCACAAGAAACATCAGACTCTATATTCAGGCTGGATTTTAGGTTCTAGTTTCAAGCTCTCAGAATTTGCAGCTGAGCATATAACATTTCAGAATTGGTAGATTCAGTCATTATTCTATATTGATTATTCATTATTATGCTCATCTTATGTACACTTTCAACTAACCTGTGCATTACTGGTATTACATTCAATATCATCTCTCAACTCTGAAAACAGCCACATTGAGCTTGGAGGAAAGATAGCACTTTCTAAGAAGGTACCTTTTGTAAAGGGTTTTTCATTTCAAAAGGCTTTATTAATGGTAATAAATCATTAACTAATGCTTAATAAGTAATTAATAATAATAATAATAATAATAATAATAATAATAATTACATTTTTAATGCAGACCTGATCAATTGTCATAAAAAACCTTTATTAATGACTTATCAGTGATCTATAAAGAAACATATGTTTAAATAGAACGCAAAGCAAAATTTAGAGTCAGCATGAATGATCCCACCATCTGTGCTGTCAGCCGAGGACACCTGTTGTCTACACAAATACAGATAAAAAAATAATCATGCAAATATAGCACAATTCAATTTGCTTGTATCGGAACACACCATTGTATTACAACACTCCCAATGGGCCCTTTTTGCATAATGCATACTTTTACTTGTAGTAGGGTATTTTTACATTGTTACTTTTACTTAAGTAAAAGATCTCAGTAGTTCTTCCACTACTGGCCTCGACCCTGTTGCTATGTGAACAAGCCAGTCAGAGGCGCAAATCAGAACTGTAGCAAAGTTAGACACTTTGCCATTGCAGTTGGGACTAAAGCATGGCTCAATAGCTGATGAATTCATTCAGACGGGTCCCAGGATTCCAAAGTGTATCAATTTGAGCTGCAGACTGCCATCACTTTTCTTAACAGTGTAATCTTCAGCTTCCACTAGTCGCTAGAAGTGCATGTAACAAAATATTAAGTTCTAGAATTGGAAATTTCATTCCGAAATGCACCTTGAGAGTCGTAGTTAACTTCTCTACTTGCGTTTTTCATCCAAGCAATGAAGTGCTCCAACTGTTAGTCATCTAACATCGTCTATTAGAAAATGAACCAAACTTGTACTCCCCGGACACCCGAAACAATTTCTCCCTCTTTGAAACTCAATTCACAAATTCATTTCAAGATATCACTAGTGAGCAATTGGAATTATGGGGTCATTTTCACATGCCGTAACAAATGAGGCAGTGTATCTTTAAACCACTGTCTTATATTTTGACCAATATGGGAATCGGGGTGGTACACAAGTCAGAAAGGAAAGGTTTACGTACAGGATTTGTCCCAGTGGCTGAGTCGCCATCGCTGCCCTCCAACCCCTCCAACCCCTCCGCTCCAATAGGTGGGGCCTGGATCTCGGTCCTCTCAGATGATCTTAAATCTTCCTCCAACGGTGTGCTATCTGTGTCGGAACACTACAGACACCATAGTCATGTCACTCATCAGTGCACTACAGTATGTGCTGTACACTAATGTAAAGGCCTTTACACACTGGGGGCGTTTTTTTGTGCTATTAATTCGCACGTCAATATATTTTTTCGAACTGTCGAACACAGAATGCGAATACTACGCGGTAAAAAAGCGAGGTAATTGTTTTCAGAATGAGGTCAATTTTTCTGAGTTTTCGCATAAAGGCATCAACCAACCTATCTATCTATAGCATATTCGCATCACTGCTGGTATGAATAGTTTTGATGCGAAATATTCGCAGGCAAGTATTTTGCATTTTTGTGTCGTTTATTTGCCACGTCCCTGGTTTGAAAAGACCTTAAGAGCAACGTGATGTGTAGCTAAAAGTGTGAAATCATATAGTAGCAGAGTGAGGTTCAAATACAACTTGGTTCTGCTTCATTCTCACTGTGGAGTTCTTGGTAACACTGTTGATGTATGTTCATGGTGTTGTCATACTGGAGGGTGTGTGTCTGTTCAGGCTAATCTTACAAGCTTGTATAAACACAATGCATCAAGTTGAAATGAATTAAACAAATGACAGAAATGCAATGAGAAGCTCAGAGGCCTGTGGCAGATAATAAGCTCTGTGTCCCTGTGTTCCTTTTTTTTTCTGCTGGAGTCAAATGCAGTCAAGCAGAAATACTCATAAATGAACAGTCTCATCTACTGGAACTAACAGGAGACACTTGAGCTGCTTAATAACCCAGCATAATAATCACCATGATATATTATAAACACAAGCAGCTATGCTAATAAGGTCATTCATTAAGCTAATTACTGAATTGATAAGCAAATATTTCTAATGACTACTTACTTGGCTTCACAGAATATGTGTGACTTCACTGAAGTCTTTGTTTAAAGGAGTTGTTTTAAGAGCTTTTTCCTTTTGATGGAGCTAGCAGTTTCCCCCTGCTTCCAGTCTTTGTGGTAAGCTAGGCTAACATGTCCCAGACCCATCTCTGCAGAGAATATGAACTGAGCTAATATCATTCTTGTTATTAGAGTGGAGATTTGATGGCAAACAAGCATACTTCCCAAAATGTTGAACTGTTATAATGCTCTATGTATTTTCTGTACATATATTACCCCATTTTGGTAGTATTTATGGCTGGAGAAAATAATCAGCAGATTAAATGATGATGAAAGTAATCTATAGTTCCTATACCCTTGCACAAGTAATCTACAGGAAACAATGCATGCATGTACTAGACATGATGCAGGAGACAAAAGCCAGGGCCGTATATAACATTACATTAATTTGGAAGACGGTTTTGTCCACCATCACCTTAAGATTAATGGCCAACCTGCTCTACCACCTGAGCTATTGAGTATTTGAGAGATGAAGCACAGCTGTTGAGTCTTCTTTGTTACTGTTAAACATTGTGATAAAATGTCTGGTCCAAAAACACCTGTTTGAGGAACTTTTTCATAGTTCTAAGAACAGTTCCTACAGCTCCTACTTCAGAGTAGGTACTCTCACAGCACAATAGGAACCCTGAGTGACGTAAGTGTACATTGATAGGTCGAACACATGAGCCAATGCAGCACCGGCAGCTGCCATTTTTAAAAACCTGTGTAACAGCTCGTAACAATAACCTTAAAAAATTGACCAAAACACGGACAAATGGACTGACAGTTGTCGCAAAGAAGTGACTTTGCTATACCAACCACCGGCCGGCTTACTTCACTTTATACCAATTGACAGAATGCAAACAGAAAAAAAAGCCCTTGAAGGTATGTAGTTCTCGGGGGAGCTCCCCAGTGGACATTTCCTCTCAGGGAGTCCCCAGAACTGGTCCGAAAACCCCTAATGACTCCTCTTAGCCCATGGTTTGTTTCAACAGTTGCTATTCTTCTACATTTCTGACAGAGTAGCTGCTCAGTATGTGATTGCTGCTCCCACAGGTCTATACATGTGTCATTTTTAATAGAACTCTGGGACCCAAATACACCCACCATCTCCACCAAAACAAAAAACTTGAAGGACCTGCACACACCCCCACCGGTGTTTTCAATTATTTTGGCTAATAAGACCTCTGCTCAGGTTGAAGGTGGGGAGAACTATGATGGGACATACGTGAACTAATGAGAATGATGAAGATGTCATTTTTCCCACCCTGACAAGTGCAACAAAGTTAAGAGTCAGAGACATGTCAGTCTCCACCAACTGCTCAGAAACATATCTGGCTCTTTAGCTGCACCAGCTAGTATCTAACTTTGTCTGTTGTTTGCTGCTAGAAACCAGGTTGATGAGAGCAGCATTTGTGTGCCATGAAACCAAAACAAAGAGCTAAAAGAGGCTCTGCAGAGCTGAGGGGAACTGCAAGGTTGGTGATAATTCTCTGTGAGTTTGTCACTAGGAGCAACACCTTGTGATTTGACCCAGTGTTAATATATAAATATCGATTGGTGCAGCTTTAAGGATTCTAACTTTGGACTGAGGAGCCAAAAGGTGTGTTTTTATTTACTTATATACAAATTTATGCAGCAAGGTGTGGTTGAGATTATCTCCTCTGTAGGGAGAGAATGTTTCCATTACGTATTGGTGTACTATGCTTAAACACACAAGACATCATGGCCATAACATCATAATATCCAAAAGTGACACGGAAGAAGAGATATAATAAGGGTCAACAGATCAATGTTTTAGTGTCTCAGCTTACCGTCTTTGGTTCAGATGGTGAATGAAGCCTCTTAGAAGGGAGTGAAAAATGTGCGAGCAGTGAATCAGAGCTGTCCAAGGTTTCTCTAAATGGCATCTTGGCATCTTGTTCTTGGATCTGCAAAACAAGAGAGGATGTTGAGTGTTGGGACGTCAACCAATAGCAGGGCTGGGCAGCCATGTGTCACACTTGGCTGCCAGTCTGCATGTTTATGTTCCAGCCAAACTCTGATTAACAAACCTTCAACTAAAGAGGGGGAAGTCATCGGTGAAATGTACTGCTCGAGTGTTTGGAGTGAAAACCTGCAGAGCAATCACCAAATATGGCACATGGCTGACTTCCTGCACAATAACATTGAGTGGCACTGCTGAACACTATATTTAAAATTAGAACCATAAAGGACATACCAGTTACAGCCAATTACCTATAAACTTTTTGCATTACAGAGAAATTATACAATCTACTGTATATTCACAGGAAGGTTTTAATAATAAATAAATAATAATTAATAATTAAAGCTGCAAGCAGCAATGAACGGGCCCTCGCACCTTCCCGCATGTCGGGGGTGGATGGACGCGGCTGTGGATTTTGGCGACTGTCGGCAGACGATATGCACATTTTCTGTCAATTCCTGTTTCCACTATGTGGTGCTAGAGAACACACTCTAATCACACATTATGTTGCTGTATGTCAAGTGTGGACCACACAACGTAAATTTCATGGAAATTGGATGATGTTTGTCACACAAAGCTTACTTCCTGGTGCCAGTAGGTGGTGCTATGACTAGAACTTAATATTAGCACATAGATGTCTTCAGGCCAGGACTATTATCACAATGTACATTTGAATTACAACAACTTCCTGTTTCATGGCGGAACATGGAAATGCAACACTACGCCACAGTCACGCCGTGGAAATATCAAACAACTTTTCATCGTGAAGGTCTTTAAATTGCACTGCCCAAATTTGAAGACAATCTGATTTATTCTCTAGGAGTTTGTTAAAGTACAGAGCCTACAATTGGCAAAAAATGGCCTAAAATTGCACAGAAAATTCAAAATGGCTGACTTCCTGTTGGGTAGCTCCAAGAGGCTTTTTGTAAATCTTGGGATGATACATCTGCCTCCCAAATTTCATACACCTACGTCAAATTTAAAGGTGGGGGCTTTGATTTTGAAGTTTTGTAGGGGGCACTATCAAGGCATTTTGCCACAAACATGTCCAAAACTCATATCAGATGTAAATTCTCACCACTTCTGACACATGTGCAAAGTTTCGTGAGTTTTCAAGCATCCCAAGCCCCCCATAAAGGGCTTCCTGTTTCATTGCAAAACATGCAAATTGTCCACCCTGCTACAGCAACTGCATTCCACGGAAACTCAAAAGCTTCACAATTTAGCATCACACATGTCTTATGGTTAAGCCAACCAAACTTGAAGTGAATCTGTTGAATCTTTTAGGAGTTCGAAAAGTTCCATAGATGTAAATTGTCTAAAATGGCATCTTGTCTCATGACCTATGACGTCATCATTCGAGATATTGACAATTCCTTCGCAATTTAGCTTCACAGTCATCTGAGGATTATCCCTACCAAATTTGAAATGAATCTGAAAACCTTCTAGGAGTTCGAAAAAGTTCACAAAAAATACAGGAAAAACACATAAAATTCCAAATGGCCGACTCCCGAGCCCAATCACTGCAGAACTTTGTGATTTTCGCCAGTCCTGACGTGTGTGCAAATTTTCATGAGTTTGAGCATCCCAAGCCACTCGAAAATGCATTATGAAAGTAGAATAATAATATATCTTCAAAAACAGTGGGCCCTGGCACTTTTGTGCTCGGGCCCTAACGAATAAATATTTATTTGGATTTAAAGGTAAAGGTAAAGTTAGCATGGTGATATTCTACATTTTTTTTACATGTTCAGAGCCAAACCAACACTGTATGTATCTACTAACAAGTATTGTGTGTATATCTTCTTCCTCTGTGCCATAGAGCTCCATTGTTGTCCAAAAACTGTTAAAAACACATCAGTGAGCCACAATGTTGTTCCTGCATTACCATGAACACACACACTGTACTTTACTTGGACTCAGTCCCACATACACCGTCCTGCCGCCCCAAATACTCACTAGAGCACCAAATGTGGATTCATCTGTCACTGAAAATAGTCCCTAACAAATACACTATTTCCTCTTGTTTGAGCAATGTTGGTTAAAAATTAAAATCTGTTTGACAAATGAATCTAAAGGTCCACTTACTAGCTTTGAACTGCATCTCACAGTCTTCATTAGCAGATGGAGTTTGCTCAGTTGTTAGAGATGCTTCAGCTGTCATCACATGACCTAAGTATGGATTGACAATCACATGATAACAGGTGGTTGTATATGGAGAGAGGTTATGTCAGATGTGAACATCCTCCTTGATGTTCCTACGGCCGTTCATTAACTCCTGCTTGATGACCTTTGACCTCTCCCCAGTGGATGCTGTGAGAGGCTTTGGTCTGGAGTTCACAGTGATAACAACAGAGCTATCTCCATTGACAACTGAGCAATTTGCCATCACAGACATAGGCATTATGTCTGTTGTGCATGAGGATGTTGCTTTTGTGCCTGTCTTTAGATCACAGTGTGAACTATCAAGATCATAACAGTTAACAATACTCATTATTAATGATGTTGTAGCTTTAGTTCACTTGTGTGAGTCTGTTCACTATTCTCATTCATGTCACATTAGCTTGTCGATTAAAAAAAAAAAAAAGTGAAGAAAATTAACAGACCTGAATCAGAGGCCTTTTATTTTATTCATAAAGGTTAATTCCCTGATTGGTACAGCAAATTCCAAATTCCAACAGACACAATGCCAAGGTACATGTTAACAGTGTACCTTGTTTAAGAGGGTCTGCTCCATTCTTTGAGGTGGCCTGCTTTTTAACAAGATATTATGCTCCTACCTGGCTGACCATTCAATCGGAGAGAGGAGATAACATAGATGATCGTACCGGTTGTGGTTTCTCCCACTCTTGACTGGACTGTGTCCCAGGTAGAGATGATGTTGTGAAACTGAGGTATTCCTTCCACCACAGAGACACAAAGTGCTCCATGGTGTGTGAGTGACTGTCATCCCTCTGGCTGCTGAAGCTCCAGGGTTTCGATGCTCCTAAGAAATGGACGATCTTTGCATTGTGGCCAAACCTGCAGGAACAAAATGATGACTACAGCATGTTTGTGTAGTGTATCAATCTAACAGTGCACATAAAGTACTTTGTGACATTCAAGCACAGTGCACAATCATGTGCCTTTGATTGGATTTGACTTACTTGGTGTGGTCCAGCTGAAAGTACATTCAATCTATTACTATAATCTAACGTATTATGTGTATATTTTGTATACAGATAAGCCATGCATGGATGGAAATTAGCAGTTACTTTGGTGAGTAAAGTGTTATTATTACTGACAGAAATGATGGCCAAAACTACACAGATTAAACCAAAATTGTCAGATTGTCAAAAATGTCAGCCTGAAAATGTGCTTAACTCCACAAATAGAAAGCTGTGTGCAGAGTAGAGAGTATAATACTAATAATAGGACACAGCCACAGGCAGTGCAGAAACACTCACTGTTGGAAAGCAGGGAGGTAGCTGTAGACAGAGCTGGCACTGAGGTTGTAGACAAATGGCAGGTGTTTACTGATGTCTTCCACAGGCCAGCTACTGAAGAAAGAGTTCAGCAGACCCTGGTCCCCTCCTGACAGCAAGCCATATGGTATAGGTGAAGAAAAATGATATAATATAATTCTAATATTAGCATGTATAAATAACTGCCAATCTGTTGACCGTTTTTATTGATATATTGATGTTATTTTTGCTCAAATCTTGCTTTCAGCATAGCGCAATCAAATCCACAATGAGTAGGTACAAGTTTGAAAAACAGTAATTATCCTCAACTGTGTTTAAGCCCAATAAGTATTGTTAGATTCTCAATAATCAAGCTGTCAGTGAAGCTGCACTACCAAATAAGTGTGAAGGTGTGAACCAAATAACAGAAACACCAGACCAGTCTACTGAAAAAACACACTATATTGACAGAGGTAAAATTGCCAGATTGAAAGCCTATGAAAAATAATGTTAATTATTCGTCAATATTTATCGATTTTCAGGGGCCAAAATAAATGTCTGTACTGGACAATGAACCACACTCATTCATTTTAAAAGAGAGAGAGACAGATAGAATAATAAGCAACGGACAAACAGACTGATGCTCTTGCCTCTTTGAAATTTGTATGAATGTATTCAGCTGAGTTGTCAGTATTCAGAGCACACCGCATTCTCTGAGTATTAGTTTGAAGCCAGACATGTAGTCATCTATTACCATCAAAGCTGCCATGCTGCAGGGCGTGATCCAGGAGGCTGGTGTGGGTGTGGAGCGATGGTATGAAGACAAACACGCCAGAGTTGAAGCAGTCGGGCCAGCCGGGATCAGGAGCTGCAGACAGCTCGTCCCTCTCAAACAGCTCGTCCACGTTACACATAACCTGAGAGAGAATAGGCTCATCAGAGGTCTAACTGGTTAATCTGAAAGCTGGACTGGTAGATATGTGGGCGTGAGCATATGTGTATGTTAGAGCAGGTAAATGCATTTTGAAGGTTTTTATTGGTTTGTATTTCTTCTGGTTTTCAGGTCTGTCTCTGAGATTTCTGCCTCTACCTTAATCCAGCACCCCATTTTCCAGTCCAAATAAAAAGAGCTAACTCCATCTATTCTCAATCTTGCTCCAGAATTAGTGCTTGAATTTACAATCAGACTTCAACGTTTTATCCACCACACAAGCAGAGCAACCATTACGGCACTCACAAGCCAAATATTATGAAAAGACTCCTCCTATTGTTCAAATATGAGGATTTCAATACCTTCACATCAGACCTGGGAGGTCATTACTTTCCTTTATAAATCTGAATTTCCTTCAGACTTATTTCAATGCTTGAATAATTTGGATTTCCCAACTATTGATCAAAATGTATCCAACAAATTGGAGGCACCATTACCTCAGAGAAAATCACAAATGCTATAAAATCATTGCAGTTATATTTAAAAACAGAATGTCTGTGTGTAACGAATTGCTAGAAAATGACCAACTGTTTCCTACTTTAACACAAGCATCAATCTCCCTGCTAGTTAAAAAAGAAAAAGATCCCCCTCTCATCCTTGTAGTCTGCTTAATACTGATGTCAAAGTGTTGGCCATCAACACTAAGCTGCTTCCCCAGACTTTTCACAATGTCACAGTGGATGAGACTACTGCATAGCTTTATACCACAAGTGAAAAAAATGTGGGATTTTTTTATAATTTGTGTGAACTAACTTTTTAAATCTGACCATTGTCCTAGTTTTTATTATTCCCTGATCATTTTGTAGTTATTATGGTAATACAGCCTTTTAAAACTACTCATTGACAAATGCAACACTACTACACACTAAAAACCACATTTTTGCCTGTCAAACCACAGTTTGGAACACCCTCTGTTGTTCAGTTATCTGTGTTTCAATTTATTATTAATATATATATATATATATATATATATATATATATATATATATATATATATATACACATACATACACACACACACACACACACACACACACACACAATTTCCACAGAGAGTGTGTGTTCCACATTGGGTACTAGAAAATATGTTCTGAATACTCTTGGTCCCTCTCTCGCCTACTGTATGTCACAAAGCATGTACTTTTAGCATGTACCTGGTCTGGTCCAGCTGTAACACATTGTGTATTCATTGAATTACAGTAGAGTCATGGGTGGATGGGGAATTAAAACTTGGGTCTAACTCACACTCTTTAGGTCTCATGTTAAATTGGGGCTGAACTTCAGAATGCATTGTTGCACAGAATGAGGACGGTGGATTTTGTCAGCCATCTCTTAGACTGGAGTTGTGCAAGAAGGCATCCCTTCATAACAGTAAATACAGTACAGGAGGGATGATTACAGCAATCAATATATCTTTCAACATACATATGGGCATGTGAGTATTGTTTTAAGACAGACTTGAAAAAATGTGAACCTATATCCTTTAGACCCTTAAGACTCAAATGTGCCCCAACCTCAAGGGCTCTGACAGTGGTGACCAACATCAGGTGAAAAAATTACATTTAAATTAAATTAAACTTAAAGAAAACATGTATTCCAGCTCCAGCATGGTAGGGATATTTGGTAGTGCAAGACCAGCCACAACAACACCATACATGTGCACAAGTAGATGTACGTATGTCAGTGCTGGTAAAACAGAGTCAGGCTTCAAACACACCATGAGAACATGTTTACACTGGCAGAGAAACAGATAAAGAAGCTACAGTTACAACACGCTCCAAACATGCGTCCGTGACTTCATTGACCTACACAGGAACACTGGCCAACAGTTCAGTTTGTTCTTGACTGTAGGAAGCTTCTAGATGATGTTATTCTCCTACTGGGGTAAAGAGTTCATAACGTGTAACTAATGGCTTTATTAATGGTTGATAAATCTTTATTGGCCGCACCCACGGTACATATTTCGGGTCGCTCCTTTTTTTCTTGTCGAGAAACATTTTTCTACTGTAAGTTAGTAAGTCAAGTTTATTTCTAGAGCACATTTAAACACAGTTTAAGCTGACCAAAGGGCTGTACAAAAGAACATTACAATATCATGTTCTACTGCTACAGCTCCACTGGGGACACTTTTTAGTAGCACATCAGGTTGTCCTGCCCACCCCCCACCCAATGTGCGTTCCACTCATAGACTGTATGTCCAGACACATGCAGTTTTACAAGATGTGGAATAAAACCAAACTCACTCCTGGCAGTGTAATTACCAGAAGGACGTTTAATTGAAAGTATTTTAAACTGTTTCTTGTATTAATCTATTTTAGTGAAGGACAAGTTTGAGTGTGCCAGGCATAAAATAGCTACTGACTTTTAATATGTCTGGGTTACCTACTCTCAGCGAGATCTGATCTCCTGCTGTGCACACAGCACAATTAGTTTTCCATCAAACTGTAAAACAGCCTCACTGTGTCTGTTTCTTCTATTAACATTCCTCCCTGTGATAATTAAAACTGATACAAGTACAAAAAGTGGCTCCTTCACAATAAAAGCCACTCCATGTTTTGCCAATGGAATACTTTTAATGTGAAGGAGCAGCAAATTAGCTACAACTATAAGCCCTAATACACTGCATCGGTTGCGTTTTATTCAAATGTAACAATGCCCATGTATCATCTCTGTCAAATAAATTTTTTTTTTTTAAAAGTACGCCCAAGCAGCATTAACAGCTCCAATATGTTTGCAGAACATTGACTAGTGTAGACAGTGATGCTAAAATCTGTTAGATGAAAGATATAAGAACAGGAATAGAGCAACCAAATTCCAAACAGCAGAGATCCAAAGGCACTGAAAGCTGCTGCTGCTAATAATAATAATAATAATAAATAAAATGATGCTCTCTCTCTCTCATTGCCTGCACATCCATGAGCCTATCAGGGGCTTATTTTAGAATACACATTTTAGCAATAAGCAAACATCATAAGATAACCTCTGTACAACACCATGCCAAGCAGAAAAAAAAAATTAGCATTCCAATTTGTGTGCCGACCCAAAGTGAGTGCTGGCCTCAGCCTGGCCACTGCACTCATTTCATAAAAACCTATGCAGTCAGAATAACCTGAAAGTCAACATATGTTACTGTATGTTCCGTAGACTCACAAGTGTATCAGCATCCAGGAAGACACATTTGCTGTACTGGGTCAGAGTCCAGCAGTGGATCTTGGTGAAGGTGATGCCAAGCTCGGGACGTCCCATCAAGGACAGGTGGAGATGGTCCTCACTGTCCATCACATCCACAATGATGACCTCATCAAACACATTCTTAAGGGCAAGCCTGGTGAGATTGAGATTTAAATAGTTAGGGGCTTTGTATGCATGTATGTATGTAATTTATATATATATATATAGTCAGAGACGTCCTAGACAGACAGCACTCTTATCACGTATAACCCACCTTGACTGTTCTGAGACGTTTGGTGTGACCATGACAACGATGCTGCGAGTTGTCCCGTGACGCTGCAAACTCCTAGCCACCACTGTAGCTCCCATGCAGTATGAGTCTGTGGTGGCCAGAGTGACGAAGGCCTCACCAGCTAGAGAATGGTCAGATGACAGAATTAGACTGATATACTGCATTGATATCATTGTCTACCTCAGCTGTGATGGACTGGATGAGGTTTATGTCATTACAAATGTACTGATCTGGATGGGGCTGGACCAGCTATTTTTCTTTTCATGAATCCTTCACTAAGTTTAAACATTAAGTCCTTCCTAAGTTCTCAGTAACTACTAACTAGTTTCTAGGATTCACTAAATCAGGTTGCACCATTAAAACTTGTCTTACTAGTTTCATAATGCTACATTTACAGATAACGGTAGGTTAGTGTAATAATTCAGGACCGTTTCTCTCATAGTAAAATGTAAATGTAGCATTATGAAACTAGTAAAATGAAATAGCTCTTACGTGAGGCGTTTCCACATCCATTTCTTCCTTTCTTTTGTACTTGAACCGATACAAAGACAACGTCTAATCCTAAAAGACGAGGACTGTGACCAATTATATTTAGGGATACAATGGTGACTAGATCCGCCCACTTACTGCCAAAAAGAAAATCCACGAGCAGAATTATTGCGCGCGCGGATTTTGGCAGTGATATGCCGCCATAAAAAGGTTAGTTTGTTAATTAGGTAGAAACCTGATTCAGGCTAAACAATGGGTTGATTTCTATCTGACTTAGTTATTATGCATTTGAATCATTTTTATATGATGATGACAGATATGCAGTTCAGTCTTTCCCACCTGGACACATTTGGGGCCATAAGCAGAATTTATCTTTACCGTCACTCCCACAAGAAAACTCGTATTAATGAAAGCAGCTTTCAAAAGCCCACATTTGTCCAACCCTTAATGTGTTAACATGAACCAAGTGTCTTGAACTACATATGCATTACTAAACAACTTGCTCTTTGAAAAATGACTTAAGAACTCCCACTGCAGGACATAACAGTACATATGAAATTACATTTCCATACAAAAGGCCACTAATGGTTCTTTTAATGCATTTATATCCATTATGGTTTTACAATAAGGGTAAAACCAGTTTCATGCGGAGTGTTAAGTGTGTAGTCGTGACAGGCGTGTCAGAGTTTCATTTTCCTGGCCTGCAGTCAGATGCAGAGGCATGTAACCTTCTGTCTCTGGGCTGCGTTAGTGTTAAATTTCAATTGGCACACTGAGCAGAGTGTGGATGGGCACAGAGGTGGGGCAGAGAGAATTACAATTCTGTTCCCAAGGCTCAGAGCTGAAATTGTGGGAATTGAATTTTGGGAAGAGAGTCTTTTTATTTATTAAAGGTACTTAACCTGTGTAGAGAAGGCCAACTACTGTAGCTGACTGAAGCACTTTTACTCCTCAATATAACTCAATAGAAGTACAATTCGATCTTATACATTTTCAAATCTGATCATTTATATAAAATAAAGTCACCTACCTGACATTTTTGATGCCTTAAATCTTCTGCAAATCCAGTAACTTTACTGATCCACGAAGGAGAGTGGGGATTTGCTTAACTGTTATGCAGAAGGCCTCTCATACAAGCTTCAAGGAATAGTTGATCATGGGGGCCCAGATGACAGTCGCATCTTTGCAGCAGCTGATACCGGAACCTTAAATACTGAGAGGATGAATTAGTATGTGACGCTGCACGATGAAGTCACAGCGTTCTGTTTTTATCGGCAGAGTAAAGAGTGGAGCAGAGACCCGCTGTGTCTGCTCATCTGTTTGTTCAACTGGTCATTCAACCAGTAGAAAGTGTTGTGCAACAGACTCGACCTTTACAATCTGCCCTCCTGTCCCTCTGCTGAGGGCCCGGTCAAATACTTTGACTTTCCACGTCACTGGTCCAGTAAATAATCATTCCATAGAGGTATTTTCCATCATTAGTGTTCAGAGTTAGATATGTAAAACTCTCTTTCCTCCTGCTCTCTCTCTTCCGCTCCCCCCCTCCCCCTTCAACCCAACCGGTCGAGGCAGATGACCGCCCACCCAGAGCCTGGTTTTGCTCAAGGTTTCTACCTGTTAAAAGGGTGTTTTTCCTTGCCACTGTCGCCTAGTGCTTGTTCATGGTGGGAACTGGTAGGAACTCTGTAAATATATAAGAGTCGGTCTAGACCTGCTCTATATGAAAAAGTGCCCGGAGATAACTTTGTTATGATATGGCGCTATATAAATAAAACTGAATTGAATTTAATTGAATTAATGTAACCCCTTAATATCCCTTAGAGAACCATCTGTGTATATTAGGGAAAGCACAAGTTCATTGTGCGGGTCCTGCTGGGGCTGGCTTTGTTTCCCTCACTAATTCATGCATTCCTGTTAGGATCACTGAAAGGCAGTGGCAATGGCACAATCTACACACAGTTGCCTTAGAAACAGTCTCATTACAGTTATAACCACATCTTCCATCCCCGCTGCTGAATCAGCTCCCCCCCACCCCCAGATCCCATATCCCATTATTAACTTCTCTCTATCTACTGGCATTTCCCCTCCAATTTTAAACTTACTGCTGTCTACCCCCTCTTAAAGACGCCCTCTCTGGGTCCCTCTGTATTACGTAATTTAAGACCCATTTCTAAGCTACCATTTTTATCCAAGATTTTCGAAAACATTGTCTCCACTCAATTGATTTCTTTTATAGACAACAATCACATTTTTGAAAATCTGGTTTCCACTCTCTACACAGCACAGAGAATGCTCTGGTCACCAATGTTACTTAGCCTTTTGATGCTCAGGTGACTAAAGTGGTGCAGTCCTGCTTTGCCCAACTGAGACATAAGATCAGGTTGTTCCTTTCCTCTGAACATCTAGAAAAGGTCGTCCATGCTTTTATCTCCTCCAGACTTCACTACTGCAATGCACTTTACTCTGGTATCAGCCGGCGACATCCACACAACACTGCAACTTATACAAAACGGTGCTGCCAGGGTTTTAACTTGTTCTACGAGAAGCAACCACATCACACCAATCCTCGTGGCCCTTCACTGGTTACCTGTCAGTTTTACAATTGATTTTAAGATTTGACTGCTTGCATGATTGGACTCCTGTTTATATCTGTGATCTGCTAATTCCCTATAAGCCTGATCGCTGCCAGAGATCCACTGGCAGGGCCATACTAATGGTTCCAAAACCTTGGACTTGGTAAGGGGGCCTTTGCCATCCCCTCAGCTGTGGAACTCCCTCCCTGAGGATCTCAGGCAGACAAACTTACTGAACGAATTGTAACATAACATAAAAATGACCTTCCCCAACTTTCTCGGTTGCCTATAGCAGCATGTGGACTGATTTCTATGTAAAGGACTCTGGATGGATTTTCTGGGAAAATCCAAAGGATATGACGTTATATGCGCTCCCGAGTGCCTTGCCTCTCTTCAGCTCAGCTCCCTAGCTAACGTTAGCTTAGAAATGGGGTCCGCTAACGTGATAAAACGATGGTGTAGGTACCAGATATGCTCGGGCTGGCACCCACCACAACACAGAGTCCACTTAGCTTGCTTGCTAATGCAGACATATTGGTAGCTAGCTAACACAGCAAAATACTATCTTGAGTGGATAACGTCAGCTAATTCATCCAACCAACGCGAGATCCATGCAGCGTAGCTAAGTTACAGCTAGCTGGCTAACCTTAGCGCTTGCTCGCTTATCGCTAGCAAATTACTGAGTGGATATGTTAGTCAGCTAGCTTGCCAATTTACTTCACCAGCTAACGTGATCCATGATACTAACTAATGCATGATGACAAACGATGTTGATTTTAGCCAACAATAAATGATGTAACGATACAAAGCAAATGCGTATAACTAATGATGAATCCTCTATGCACGCCAAAGTTAGTCACGGAGTTCCACAAGGTTCTGTGCTTGGACCAATTCTATTTACCTTGTATATGCTTCCTTTAGGCAATATTATTAGGAAGCACTCCATAAATTTTCATTGTTATGCAGATGATACCCAATTGTATTTATCGATCAAGCCAGATGAAACCAATCAATTAGCTAAACTTCAGGCATGCCTTAAGGACATAAAGGCCTGGATGACCTGCAATTTTCTGATGTTAAACTCAGACAAAACCGAAGTTATTGTACTTGGCCCCGAACACCTTCGAAACACATTATCTAAAGATATAGTTTCTCTAGATGGCATTGCCCTGGCCTCCAGCGAACCGTAAGGAATCTTGGAGTTATCTTTGATCAGGATATGTCCTTTAACTCCCAAATAAAACAAACTTCAAGAACTGCCTTTTTTCATTTACGTAACATTGCAAAAATCAGGCACATCCTATCTCAAAAAGATGCAGAAAAACTAGTCCATGCATTTGTTACGTCTAGGCTGGACTATTGCAACTCTCTATTATCAGGCTGCCCCAATAAATCCCTTAAGACTCTCCAGCTGATTCAGAATGCTGCGGCACGTTTACTGACAAGAACCAGAAAAGAGAACATATTTCTCCAATATTAGCTTCTCTACACTGGCTCCCTGTAAAATCCAGAATAGAATTTAAAATCCTTCTCCTCACCTTCAAAGCCCTAAATGGTCAGGCACCATCATATCTTAAAGAGCTCATAGTACCCTATTACCCCCACTAGAGCACTGCGCTCCCAGAATGCAGGGTTCCTTGTGGTTCCTAGAGTCTCTAAAAGTAGAATGGGAGCCAGAGCCTTCAGCTATCAAGCTCCTCTCCTGTGGAACCAGATCCCAGTTTGTGTACGGGAGGCGGACAACCTCCTCACATTTAAGAGTAGGCTTAAGACTTTCCTCTTTGATAAAGCTTATAGTAGGGCTGACTCAGGTGACCCCTGAGCCACCCCTTAGTTATGCTGCTATAGGCCTAGACTGCCGGGGGACTCCCTATGATGCACTGAGCTCCTTTCTCCTCCTCTTCCTCTCCATCTGTACGCCCTCATATCCCATCAATGCTTGTTATTAATTCAACTTCTTCCCGTAGTTGTGTGCTTTCTCTCTCCTCTCTCTCTCCCTCCCCTTCTGTTGCTTTCTGCAGGTGTTTCTGCCTCTGGAGCTGTGGAAGTCTGGGTCTGTGGTTGCTGCCGCCTGCTGCCCCCGTGTTCCTGCTCTGCACCCGCTGATGCTATTGCTGTTGTTGCTGTTATTAGTATTGCTATTATAATGTTGCTCTTAGTGTTGTTTCCGTTGGTGTTAACATCAATGCCATTACCATATCTATGCTGTATTGAGCTGCTGTATCTTCTCTTTCCTCCTGCTCTCTCTCTCCCGCTCCCCCCTTCCCCCTTCAACCCAACCGGTC
This sequence comes from Macquaria australasica, assembly GCA_005408345.1. Lineage (NCBI taxonomy): Eukaryota > Metazoa > Chordata > Actinopteri > Centrarchiformes > Percichthyidae > Macquaria > Macquaria australasica. The sequence goes on along the minus strand of SEMN01000427.1, from coordinate 268,311 downwards.
GAGGCAGATGACCGCCCACCTTGAGCCTGGTTCTGCTCGATGTTTCTACCCGTTAAAAGGGAGTTTTTCCTTGCCACTGTCGCATAGTGCTTGCTCATGGTGGGAACTGTTGGGTCTCTGTAAATATAAAGAGTCGGTCTAGACCTGCTCTATTCGAAAAAGTGCCCTGAGATAACTTTGTTATGATATGGCGCTATATAAATAAAACTGAATTGAATTGAATTAATGACTGCTTTGTAGTAGCCAATTGAGCAATGAAAGGCAGGGGCAGCCAACTAGCTAACTGTAACCTAACTTAAGCCTAATACTGGCTTTTAACTGAGAAATTTGGATGTGGTTTCTTAGTTAGGCTTAAAAATGACAATAGGCTATTCTTTGGACACTCTAGAGAATGAAAAATGTCACTATTGCAAATCCTGATGAATGGTCTAAATGTGAACGTTCAATCAATGTCTTCAAATAGTGAAAAAAACATCTTTTCAACAGAAAAATGCTCACTGGGAAGATAGACTTGTGGTTATGTTTAACATATTAAACTATGTAGGCCCCAACTACAGTTCTGGAGTTAAAGGATTACTATTTAAATTGCAACATTGGTCAGAAAAATCACAACGTTGTAAATAGTTATTTATACAACCAGTGGACCTTGAGTTGAGATTGTTTTGTCATACTGATCTCAAGGTCAAGAATGAACTTCCATCCTCCACTGAAATGAGTCATTATAAAGCAGGTGAAGGCAAAACACAGATAAACTGTACAACAGCACTTTACTGAAAACATGTACACACACTTTCAATCCACTCACAAACGTAACATTTATCTAATCATCAGATGTAATGTACCTGGCTTAAGTCTATGCATGTAAAACTGAGACAAGTTTGAATACAGAAGTCAACAAAAATACACTTCAAATTGAGATCATGATTGTTGATACTAAAATGCTCAAAGCACACTGCAGCATCAAGCCTAAAGCAAAAGTCAACAGGCATCTATACACATTATTCTCAAGTATTTACAGCTCACACTCATTTGAATATTTTAGCATCATAACAATCAGAATCTCCTGATGCAATAGTTTGGATTTATGATACTTTATGTGCTCATTTGCGACTCAAAGGGATGACACATGGGTGAGTGAGGGGATCAACATGAATAACACAATGCAGAGAACTTGATGATCATGGACAAAAGTGCATCAGCGTGGCCTCAGAGTGTGGCCCACGTTTCATGGCTGCTGCTCTGCTAAGGCAAGCAAAAAGAGCGTCAAAGCGGAGTAATACAACTGATAAAATACAGACTGCAAAAAAAATCTTATTTTCGTAAAACAAGTGAAAATATGTCAGTGCAGTCAAAATATGTCAATTTTCTAGAAACAAGTTTGCTTGTTTCATGCTTTACTTGCATTCATCATTTTTGGATCACTAAGGGGCAGTGGAAAAACCCAACATTTAATCTTATGAAGTTGTTATGGCTAACATGTTAGCAACAGTTGCCTATTTACACATCCAGCAGACACAGAGCAACATTAGCACCCCATTGTGTTTGTGTCCACCTGATGAATGTAAATATAGTATTTATTCTTCTTCTAGTTCGGTTCAGGTCTCCACCAACTCCTGAGAAAAATATCTGGCTCTTTCCCTGCTAAATGCTCCACTGTGTTCACCAGCCAGTTGCTAACTTTGATAAGAACTGTGGGTTTACAAGCGGCACCTTTCACATTACACTTAGTCATTTGATTCATTGTAAGTATAAAAATATTAATTCGTGCAGTTTTAAGAAAATAAGACTTTTAGGAATCAAATTACAAACAAAATGTATTTTGCAGTGCACAAACGTAGGATCAATCCCCAACATGACAACAAACAAAAAGCTGACACTTACACTGTGTTATATTTACATATGTGATACAAAAGATCCAAAGCAATCTCACTTACAATGATGCGTCACTAAATTGTGTACATAAATGTGTCCACTCTGTGTTTCACAACCTCCATCTGCTCACATCACAATAAGCATTTTATATTAAAGAATCCTTCTGCTGGATTTTGATCCAGTTACATGATGATTATGTCAATGCAACAACTTGAAACATCTTTGTGTTATGCTGTAGATAGAATAACTGTAAATTCTAAAATAGCTGATGGAACCTTTATTTACCTCAACTGCCTTTACTTGAAACAGGCCTTAATCCCAATCTTTTATAAGTATATTTCACTATGTTTTAGTAATGGATTTGCTGTTGATGTTGTTTTGTGTCAATGCAAACTCAACACTTCCTACGTGTTTACAGGTTCTCTTGATAAACTCAGTATAATGTACATTTCCACAACACTAATTCAATCAGTACAACAGAGTCATGTCATACTCACCACTCTGTTGCTCTGAGCTTCTCTTCTCTAATAGAAATGTTTTCATTCACTAATAATTTCCAACTGCTTACATTTTGCAGTTTTTTTTTTAAATTTCTGTTAAGCTACCATCAATAAAATGCAACACTTCCTGACATATATATATCACATTAAAAGCCTTCCAGCAGCTCAAAGGCCAAAAGCCCTCCTGGGGTTTTTAGTTTGAAACATCTGCAGGAGGTCTTGAGTTTCACTGACGGTAGCTTAACAGTGGTAAAAAACAAAACAGCAAAGTAGCAGCAAATGGGGTTCATTAGTGAATGAAAACAGTATTTGTGATAAAAAGAGAACCTGAAGGCAGCAGAGTGGTGAGTATGACATGACTCTGCTGTTACACTGATGGAATTAGTAGTAGAGTGGGGAAATGCACATTATGCTGAATTTAATGTGAGCCACTATGGTACAGGTGATTCCACCTCTGCTCAATGTTTTTACCAGCCTTAACTAGCAACCATGCCCCTTGTCGTTATTTGAATACCTGCTTTTATTTGAGAATTTACAGTATATAGTTTAGGCAGACTCTGGGTTGGTTCACAAAAACAAACAGACAGATATCTCACACCTGGGCAAATAAAACAATGGCTAGATACCATCAATTTTTTGTTTTCTTTGTGGTTTGGAACAAACCCTTTAGGATTTAAGGTGCTAAAAAAAATGCTTTACATCCATTCTAAGCCAAACAAATGAAAATACCTTAGGTCTGTTTGATCCTTCTTAGATGCCAGCTGGGTGGGGTCTGCTCCATCAATACCCAGAAGGTTTTAGTTTAGAACATCACAGGAGAGAATCTTTTCTTTTTATTTGACTTGTATGATGCAGTAAACTCCACCCATGTAGCAACTATGTTAAACTAATCACACTTATTTGCACTTACTGTAATGTCAGAGATAGGTTTAAAAGATATGGAAGGAAAACAGAACAATGTATTCATGCAGAGCTGCAACGATTAGTGAAAAGAAAATTAATGACCAACTATTTTGATAATTGATTAATCATTTCAAGTCAGTCATTTTTCAAGCCAATATGTCAAACATTTGCTGGTTCCAGCTTTTCAAATGTGAGGATTTGTTGCTTTTCTTTGTTATGTACGACAGTAAATGAAGAGTCTTTGCGTTTTAGACTGTTGGTTGGACAAAAGACTGAAAATCAAAATCTGAAGATGTCACTTTGGGCTCTGGGAAATTGTGATGAGCATTTTTCACAATTTCTTGACATTTTATAAAATAAACGATTAATCGTAAAAAATAATTTGCAGATTAATCAATAATTAAATAATCATTCGTTGCAGCTCTAGTGTACAGTAGTTACACATAGCCAAAGCACATAAACACAAAGCTCTGTGCAAAATCACTATCATCACTGAAGTAATCAAAGCAGCTCCACTGACAACTGGGATTTAAGTTTTGTTCAAAGTCAACGGACTAATACACTAATACACCCAGAGGAAGTGTCATTTTTCAGACCAAAGATGACTGAAAGTTGAATGAAGCAGAGTTTGGTAGAGAAGGTCACTGACTTGTCCTGGGCGTGTGCAGAAGGGGTCTAGGATGACCTGAGCAGGTCGCTGAAAACTGAAAATTGAAAGAGCAGAACAATTACTGAAAAGAGTCTGAAATTAATTAATGAATTAAAGAGCAACTGAACCCCAAATCTGCTGTTGTGTCAGGCTGCACACAGATTTGGGTTTGCTTGATTTCTTGCTTTTTTTTTTAGGATCTTCTGTCAGTTAATATGCTCATCTGTTGTTTTTATATATTTATAAATGTTGAAATCAAAAAACACCAAATCAGGGAACATCCTTTAGAAGAACGCTCCAGTAGAGCTCCACACACTTGGAAAGTCTCTGACAAGCAGCACTGAAGCTGTTCTGGAGGCTCGTGGTGGAACGACACCTTACTAACGCCACATGTTGATTTTTACTTTAATTTGTCACCCATGTGTATAATGTAAGCAAAAACACTTGTTTACACTAAGTATCCTGAAGATTTTTCAATGCATTTAAATAAAAGAAATCTACCTTGAGGATCAGACTGAGTACCATGATGGCCTTTACCACTCTCTGGATCTGCACCTAAATAAAGCACATGTTATCAGTGTGATCCCTGCTGTGATAACAGTATTATACTTTGTGACTCTATTGAAAAACATCAAGTTTTTGTTAAGAAAAACATACTGACCTCCCTGTATCTTGAAGCAGAGCTTCTTCTTCTGGTAAGCAAAGTAACTGGATGCTGCTCCCAGCAGAGCGACTCCTATGGCGCTGGCAATTCCTGCAATCTGTCCAGAGCCAGCTTCTGCAGGACAAAAACAACAGCAACACACACACACACACACATTCATATAGGAATGGAATTTGGAATTGTACTTGGCCCCGAACACCTTCGAAACACATTATCTAAAGATATAGTTTCTCTAGATGGCATTGCCCTGGCCTCCAGCGAAACCGTAAGGAATCTTGGAGTTATCTTTGATCAGGATATGTCCTTTAACTCCCAAATAAAACAAACTTCAAGAACTGCCTTTTTTCATTTACTTAACATTGCAAAAATCAGACACATCCTATCTCAAAAAGATGCAGAAAAACTAGTCCATGCATTTGTTACGTCTAGGCTGGACTATTGCAACTCTCTATTATCAGGCTGCCCCAATAAATCCCTTAAGACTCTCCAGCTGATTCAGAATGCTGCAGCACGTTTACTGACAAGAACCAGAAAAAGAGATCATATTTCTCCAATATTAGCTTCTCTACACTGGCTCCCTGTAAAATCTAGAATAGAATTTAAAATCCTTCTCCTCACCTTCAAAGCCCTAAATGGTCAGGCACCATCATATCTCAAAGAGCTCATAGTACCCTATTACCCCACTAGAGCACTGCGCTCCCAGAATGCAGGGTTCCTTGTGGTTCCCAGAGTCTCCAAAAGTAGAATGGGAGCCAGAGCCTTCAGCTATCAAGCTCCTCTCCTGTGGAACCAGATCCCAGTTTGTGTACGGGAGGCGGACAACCTCCTCACATTTAAGAGTAGGCTTAAGACTTTCCTCTTTGATAAAGCTTATAGTAGGGCTGACCTCAGGTGACCCCTGAGCCCCCCCTTAGTTATGCTGCTATAGGCCTAGACTGCCGGGGGACTTCCTATGATGCACTGAGCCCCTTTCTCCTCCTCTTCCTCTCCATCTGTACGCCCTCATATCCCATCAATGCTTGTTATTAATTCAACTTCTTCCCGTAGTTGTGTGCTTTCTCTCCTCTCTCTCTCTCTCTCTCTCTCTGTTTCTCTGCAGGTGTTTCTGGCTCTGAGCCAGTCTGGTCTGTGGTCAAGGCCAGCCTGCTGCCCCTGTTCGTCTTTGCACCTGATGCTGTTGTTGTTGTTATTAGTATTTCCTCGTATTATAATGTTGTTTCCAGTGGTTGTTTCCAGCTTGGTGTTGCCACATCAATGCCACACGGATCTATGCTGTTGTGTTGCTGTATGTCTCTTCCTCCTGCCTCTCTCTCCCGGCCCCCTGCCCCTTCCAACCCAAATCGGTCAGAGAGGCAGATGACCACCACCCATGGAGCCTCAGTTCTGCCTGCTCTGCTCCACAAAAGTGGGAGTTTTTCCTGCCACTGCCCACAGGTGCTTCTGTCATGGTGGGAAACTGTTGGGTCTCTGTAACATGTGAGTCAGTCTAGACTCCACTCTAATTTCAAAAGTGCCCTGAGATAACTTTGTATAGGTGCCATGATATGCTATATAAAATAAAACTAGGACCAAGAAATCTCTGAATTGAACTCAGTCCAGTATGGGCATCATCATCTTCTTTCTGTTCGGTAAGCCTTTGACATATATGTTATCTGAAGCAATGTGTTTAATTCAGAAGGTAGTATTATTATTATGTAGTAGTAATAGTAGTTTTAGCTTACTATTTGCAGTTGCTGCTCTCTCATGAGCTTTATATCTCCAAACACACATTTGACAGGATGCTACATCACTGTTTTGCTTGTTTTTTTTCCGCAATCATGAGTGCAAACAACAACAAGGATGAAGCTGCCATTGATTTGGTTTGCACTTTCCATGCATCTTCGTTGTCCCTTATTACATGTTTTCTCTGATGTGGTGGAAAGAACTTTTTCTCTCCTAAAGGTGATCTTAACAGCATTCTTAGGTGTAATCCTTTCCTTATATAGTTGATCAAAGTTTGATAAATAAGGGTGGTGCTTCCTAAACTGTGAACCGTCATAACCTCAGTTTTCCACAAGGTGGCGGTCAATAACTTGTTATAAAAGTTCCCAGAACACACTGTAAGGAACAACTGAAGTTAAAATGTAGTCAAGTAATAAAGAAGAACATAAGTAACACAAAGAGGGGGAGGATCAGTCAGTGGTAATGAGAGACAGCACAGCTCCAGGGCAGGGTGGGGCACAGAGGCAGCGCGCACACACACACACAGACTGGTTGCATGAATAATACGCCTGGCTCTTTTGTTAACTGGCATTACTTTAAAACCACAGTGAGTCATGAGGCAGAGGTGTGTCTTGTGATGGTGCAGTGTACAGAAATAGGGCGTTGCCTGGACATAAAAAAGAAAAACGAAGCACAGGATGCCAGCATGACTTACTGCTGGAAAATGTTGAGCAGCATGTGGACAGTGTTCTTCTTTCCCACACACATGCACAACACCCTCAGATGTTTTCCTCCCTCCACAGGCCACACGTTATTTTCAAAATTAGTTAGGCTACACAGATATGTCATCAATTGGAATTTCAGCAGGACTTTGTGTGTTCTGGGCTAGCTTTTTTATAAAGAAAAAAAAGTTTAACACAACTTGAAACAGTTTGGGTCTTCTTTAGTAGTAGTATCAGAAGTAGTAACATATCTATAACACTACCGTACATTGCATTAGATCATTTACTGTACATCGGTTTATAACAAGACTATATTACTACTATATTGTTTTCGTGCTTTTATATTATTGTATTTTTTGCTATATCATGGTATTCTCTTCCATTTCTATCACATATTCTTCATAGTAATGGATTATTAATGTGTAGTGTGTGTGTGTATATATACTGCACACATTATATATATACACATATATACACACACACACACACACATACTACTATATATAGTGCACACATCATAGCTGCCAGAGTTACTGCTGGACTTCTTTTGCACAATTCAATTATACAGTCTAAGGTATTGTAATGTATATATATTGTATATAGCTTTTCTACTACAGTTCCCATCATGCAGGTGACAGGAAACATAATGTTGCCATGTATGGTAAGTGAGCTAGGTATGGGGCATTTTTAGCCTATATTTGTTCACATGTTGGTGAATATGCATTATGAAAAGTAATGAGCTACTTGTCGTTCCTGTTTGCACAGTAACCATGGAAACAAACAACAACTGGATTACTGCTGAAGAAAATGATAATTATCGGGCAAGATCTGAAGTTCGAAGGAGCATTTCTAAGCAGATTTATGGACGTCTGAGTGGAGAGAGTGAGAAGTACTGCATGTGTAGGATTTCTGTGCTCAGAGTTCAAAATGTGGAGCCACCATAAGGCTCTTACCAATAGAGACAGAGCAACGCGACATACTCTGAAAACCACGCCCACCAGAGGGGAGAACAATCGGTTCCACAATATGCAACCAAGGGCTGAAATGTTAACAAAATGCCTTTAGCTAGCTAAAAACATTAGATTTCAGCATGTCAAAGGATTATTTTAGCACCCTATGTCTACCAGAGAGGACAAAGTCAATATTGTCAGTCTATCTCAGCGTCCCTTTCCAAGCTAAGTTACTGTAGTTAGCTAAAACACTTGCAAACATAATACTGCATAGCTTTCAGATTTAGCCACATTCCACTACACAAGTTGCATACTGTCAAAATGCTTTAGCTTAACTTACAGCAGTATAGTTAGCCTAAAACTGACATTTGGATATTTGACTTATGCTACCAGTGACAAGATGCTTGTTGCACACGTAGACATACTGAGTGTCAGGATCCCACAGTGTTCCCATTCTTCCTGCTGATGCCTCACGTCTGTATCCACTTTTGTCTTCTTAAAGGTTCAGTTTTCCAGTTCTGCAGCTTATAAAGACTTTAGTTCTGGGTTCTTTACCCTGTTGGTAGTGCGATCCACCACACAGCAGCTTTTAGGCATTTTTCTGTTGTTTGCTAGCAGACCAAAATGACAAGGAGGCCCCTTCACGCAATACAAAGTCAATGGACTTAAATGGACTCTGTCTCTATTTTAGGTTTTGTTGTGCATTAGGGAAAACTAATATCAGTCAGATAACCTGTGGCTCTCGTGGCCCCTGAGGGTCTGGGGGCCAGACTCGGTTGCCCAATTTGCCCACTATGCTCGGTTGGTTCTCCAGCCTTGCAGGGATCATAAATCAAACATAAACTGAACACTGACCATTCCACAAGTTTGTTTTATTCATTATGCATTACACGTATCAGGGCTTTCTTACACTGCAATCATTGCAGCAATGTTACAAACTCCAGAGAGACTCAAGGCAAATGTACGAAAAGCTAAAGCTACAAAGAAGCCACCAAAAAGAAATGTGCTGCCAGTTACCAGAGAATACACAAAGAACTACTCATACGCTACAAAGTGCCTAGGGATACCCACCATCTGATATAATATCGGAAGGTTAAGCTTATTCAAAGACAATGAGATGGTTTTAAAGGGAAAGAAAAAACATCTTGGAGGCCCTCTACATGGTGGATCTGACAGCAGAGTGCTGTGAATGCTGGCTATGTTAAGAATGTATGCACATGCTGCTGACTGTGGAGGATCCAAGGTGTTTGGACTGACAGTGAGTGCACAGGCAGGAACCAGGTGTGTCCTGACAACAAAAAAGCACTCACAGACCAACACTTTGCTTTCCACAGATGCAGACCTAATGCTATTTTCTGCAAATAAAGCATAGATACTAAAATAGATTTATTTTGGAGTCTTGAAGTACAACTCCTACACATGAACTGTAACTGAGCAGATCTTTCTTATTATTCAGTATTATTCAGTAACAGAGAGTCACAGCACTCTATTCAGTAACTCATCAGACACTTCATCTCCTGTCATATGAGCTTATTTAGTGCTAAATAACATACTAGAAAAACAATGACCTCCAGAAATTCATTCATTCTATTTTCAGAAAAGTACCTGACCCACTAATACATAATATGTGTGGTGTATTCTGCTCCACACATTAAAAGAAAGGTAACATTAGTGCAGACTAAACTAACAACATGTGAGTGAGTCATGGCCTTCATGAACAGGAGAGCTGGGTGGAAAAGGAATGTATGTACACACCCAAATACAGGGTAAGTCTGCAGCACATCTCTTGCAGCGCAGCAAGTTGTGTTGTTGCATGTGCCACACAGGGGAGCACTAAGTCCAGACTGAATCCAAAATGTTAGGGACAGAGTTTAGAGCTGCACTGCAATAAAACCGATCTAAATAACTTAAAGAAAATGCAAGAAAGATAAACAAAGTATCCCAATGACCACAATCTTGACCACGCTTCCTCTTCGATTCTCGACTTTTCAAACGCCCTACTATGGAGTCCAGCAGACGTTAAACCAAACATTTGCAAGACCTGAGAGCCAGTCAGAACATAAATGGACTGACGGTTCACTGCATAGCTCGCAGCAGGTCCATGGCCCTCTCTAACAGAGGTGATAAGGTTTGCTTTAAGTTGGACATCCACATATAGAATTCCTCTGGAATGTTAGCATTTAGCATCTTCAGGATTTGGCCCCACAGAAGGTCTGGATCTGCAACGACACACAATCGTAGCAGGGTTTTAGCCAAAGAAACCAGACCAGGGGTACCAATATGAAGAATATACCAGAATGAAGCCAAGCAAACTGTCCATTCATCCTCAAAGAAACCAGTTTTCTAACTGATCAAATACCTAAAGTCTTAGCAATCCTGCTGACAATTACTATGTCAAGATGATACAAATAGTCTGACAAGGCAATGAGATGCTCTCAAAGCCACAAGCATAAAGACAAATGTCCAAATGTTGAATAAATAAAACACCAACACAACAACTGTTGGATCAGCGATGAAACAGAAGCAGGGAACACAACTTCCTTTAAGACGGGGAAACAGGAAATTCCCAACAAACCCTCAAGGACAGATCAATGCTGCCCTCACTGACAGTGACAGAGCAGAGACACAGAGACAGGAAGTACACCCAGAAGAACACAGAACAAAATAACACAAGGATTTACCTTGAGGCTGATCAGCACCACCTGTGAGGAATACAAAATCCAAATCAATCTAAAGTGTTGATGATGGTATGATATTGTTTTTAATTCTAAAAGATACTACTAATACAAGATTTATACTGTATAATAATCAATCTTTAATGAGTCATAATGACTTGCTGTCTGGAGAACTGCACATTAATAAAGGGTTCCTCTGACAATGTAGTATTGTGGCACTTCCAGAGAGTTGGGTGACTCTCAAGAGACAGCTGAAGAAAATATCCTGATATCCTGACTTTGAATGCCTAGTATGGGTCAAGCTCCAATAACACTGGGTCCTACATTTTCGATAATGGCAAAACAATAAGTCCTTTTGTTAGACCTGGGTTTTAGTCCGCCCAGGAACCTTTCTTGCTTTGACCTAAATGCTAATGCTAACATGCTCATGATGACCATGTTAACATGCTGGTGTTTTATAATGTTTACCATGTTCACTATCTTAGTTTAGCATGTTAGGTTGAGGTTGATGGGAATGTTATTCATTTTTCAGGCATATCATTGGATACATTGTGACCTGATGATGGCACTACATACAAGTCAGAGGATCACCAAAGTTTTTAGTCACAGAACAGAAGACATTACACAACTGTTTCCACAGATTGAGTGGTTCTCCTCATGACTAGTACATTTACTTTGACACGTAAAATGGGTGAAGTGTCCCTGAAGTACACAAAACTGTACAAGAAGAGCTTTTTTCCTTTTCAGTATGGTAATCAGATTGTCCAATCTCTACATTGTGGCCACACTACGAGGAAGCATTCACCACTTTGCCTCATCAAAGGAAAATAAAGGAACAATACTGCTTCTGCTGACTGGTGCTTTGGGTTATGTGTTAGAACGAATGTAACACCACATGGAGAAAGTGAAACATTGCCATATATCAGTTGTGTATATGTTAGGTGACTACCGATCCATTATTGGCTTGTTGTGATGGCAAAACACAGGATATGCACTTCCCAAGACTGTCAGTAGTCTCTGTACAGATGCTATGGGAACCTACAGCAGGACCAGTGCCTTTCTGCTCTTCTTTATTAACTAAAATTGACAAACCTTTTTATGGTACAGTAGAATCGAAGAATAAAACATACCCTGAGGATCATAGCCGGGGTCCACTGCACGGCCTGGATTAAAAAGAAAAAGGAGAAAAGTCAAGTTACAAACTTTTTTTCCCTGAGGGGAGGCAGTAGTGAAAACCTGGCTGTTACTGTTTTGCATTGGTTCTCTAAATAGAAGCAGACACAACAGAGCAGTATTACTGTCTCGTCATTGAGTAAAATTCCAGCTGAGAGGTTCTGTGTTCAGTAAGCTGCAGTTAATAACAGGTTAGTGTATACGATCATGCAGAATCAGATCTGAAAAGCAGCCATGTGCGGCTCTAATTACACTGGAGAGCCTGTGGGTTTTGCTTCCTTTTTCTTTCTCTGGTAGAAGAACAACTAATTACTTCCATGCTCTGACTAAACAACAGCACAGAGACACAAAGACAAGATCTTCCAAAACAACACAAAGCAGCATCTGTGTCTTAGTGTCATGTGTCCTTTAAATGAACAATGGAAATAGACTATCCTTTTGGAAGATTTGATCAACAATAGGCCTCTTTTTCTATGTTTATCCAACTTGAGCGGGGCAATATTGCTGGAACCTGTAACAGTCCCTATAAACAATGAGACTTTTTGATCTATAATACCCAGAACTCATCATTTACTGTTTTTGAAGTCTGTGAAACCCCCGGGAATCATATGGTAAAAAATACTGGCATGGAAGTCTGTGTGCACAGATTGATATACCGAGTGAAAGGATAATTCAATTCAGTTTTATTTATATAGCGCCATATCATAACAAAGTTATCTCAGGGCACTTTTTCAAATAGAGCAAGTCTAGACCGACTTTTTATATGAATTGAATAATGAATTGTGTGAACCGATACACTAAGCGAACGGTTTCAGGGGACATTTTGAAGCAAGGTTTCCAGAACATGCATCCGGTATTTAGAATAAAAGCAGGGACTTACAACTCTTCAAAACAAATATCTCCAAGTAATGTAAAGATGCATTTACTTGTCATGCCAGCTAAATGAAAGCATTGGAAAAATAGTCAGAAAAATAGTGAAAATACTCACTAATATCCAATGTGCTGTACTACATAGACTGAAAACACGGCATGTTAGGCATTGTTATTCTCTCAAGATACATCCCCTAGCCTCACATCTAAATCATGCATTAACAATCAAATAGGACAGTGTTTATACTCTGCTCTGATTGGCTGATGGTCACTCTGTTACATGCAGCACAAAAGAGAGGACAGGTGTTTGTGACACCAATTATTATTCCCTACTTTCATTCAGTGGCTATATATATTACATGACATTAACACTATCTGACCTACTATTGCTTTTGTTCTGAAGGTCAAAGTTCAGTTAAAAAAAAGAGAAAATTCTGGACTTAATCTGTGTTTATTTTAAATTTTGATAAAAGGGTGACAACATAAAAACAATTACTTTTAGGTCTCTGTTCCGTGCAGCTTTATAGTGAAGTGAAAGTAAAGATAATTATTAATCTCATTTGTATCTATTTTTCCTTTCTACCTCATTAACTCATTCTGGGGGAGTCACTGGGGGAGTGTTCCAGCACTAAGGCACATAATGTGAATCAACATCATGCTGAGCATTGAAAGACTCCTACTCTCTCCGCACATCTTTCTTTCATTATTATTACTATTTTCACTTCATGTGACCTACAGGACACCTACATAAAGAGTCAGATCAGAATTTGTCAGCGTTTCCATGACATGAAATAAATATTGTGCCATTCTCTTGAGACGCTCAGCTTAGCTGAGTCAGCAGTAGTGAAGGGCAACAAGACACAACAAAAGTGAGGAGATACCAACCAGTGTTTAGTGGTGGGGCATACCAAAAATACAAATATTATAGTATGTTTATTAAGCATTATTATTACAACATCCAACAACATGTTACTGTGGACTGCACAGAAGCATGCTGGGAAATAATGCATCTTTATCATGGCAGAGAGAGGAAAAAGCACTTTTCCAGTGTCATCATCTATATGAATTCTGACCATGCTAAGTGTTTCTTGGGCTTTAAACTTCAGAATGAAGTCTACTTAAAAGTGCCAGCAGCAAACCATCTGTAAAATGTTTCATTTTTGAGTCTGATGATGTCTGCAATTAAAAAGAAATTGTGAAAAATTGCTGTGACAGCTCAGAGAAAAATGAAATGAAATTCATGGAGACACGTGTTTGTATGCTATGTATGAAGGATTTACTTTTGAAATGGGCATTTTGACCGATATGTGTTGAAACAAGCCTTGTATCACTTCCTGTTAGAAGAGTACATTCATTTGTTGCATACAGACTGACAAAATACTGTAGGTTATGTTTTATAGTGTTTAAAGGTTTCAGCTTATTTCAGTACTGTGGTGGTGGGGCGTGGTTGGAGCGTGGCTGCAGAGAGGGAGAAGTGGGGGAGTGGCTCTGGAGCTCGGGGCGGGTCGCCCGGGGAGGCACAGGTGCAGCGCATCAGGGGTTGATGTGGGCTCTTCTTAAGCAGTAGCAGCCCTGAGGACGGGAGTGCAGTTGGGCTGGATAAACGACACGACGACACGCCGGACGGAGGACCACAGCCGTGGGAGTGCGCGGGTGGAGCAAGAGAGAGAGCCCGGGCAGATAAGCGTCAATACAGAAACCTACGGGTTATACCCGAGAACAGTGTGTGTGTGCGTCTCTGTTGGCGGGCCCAGGGGAGGGTAGCAGTGGGTACGCTACATTGGCGCCCAACGTGGGGCCTAAGCCAACAGAGACATGTCAGAGCCTGCGGCCGTACAGCCTGTAGCGGCCCTGGCCCAAATGCTCGGGGAGCTAGCCGTCATGCACCAGGAGCAGGCGGCGGTAAATCGCCGGCAGATGGAGGCACTCCAGGCCCAGTCTGAGCGGCACACCCAGGTCCTGGAACGGTTGGTGGCGAACATTGGGGGGCCCACCACCACCGCGCCGCTCTCCGGCATCTCACTGCCGCGAATGACAGCCACGGACGACCCACGCTCCTTCCTGGAAGCATTCGAGGTAACGGCGAAGGCATGCGACTGGCCGGCGGCGGAGTGGGCTGTGCGTCTGCTCCCGCTACTATCAGGAGAAGCCCAAACAGCGGCGCTCAGCCTGCCGGCGTCCTCGAGGGGGAGTTACGCCGACGTTCAGCGCGCCGTCCTGGACCGGATAGGCTGCTTCCCCGAGGACTACCGCCGCCGGTTCCGCGAGGCTTGCTTGGTACCCGAAGAGAGACCGTTCGCCTTCGCGCAGCAGATTCGTGATGCGGCAGTGAGGTGGTTGGAACCAGGAGACTCAACCGGGGAGCGGCGAATGCTCGACCGGGTGGTGGTGGAGCAATTTGTGGAGGCGCTCCCCGCCAGGACCGCGGCGTGGGTGAAATGCCACCGACCAAAGGACCTGGAGACTGCCGTCACCCTGGCGGAAGACCATCTGGCCGTACACCCGCGGAGTCAGCCAGCAGAGGCCCGGGCTGTGACAGCGCCCCGGCCTGTCCCGGCGCCGAGGAGGAGATTCGGCGGGGCCGCCGCAGCGGCCACACCACACTCGGTCCTTCCTCCACCTCCCCCTCCTCGTCCGTTGACTGGGGAGGCTGTCGACGCCCGCCCTGACTCCACCCCACCGAGAGCCCCTCAAACGGCAGGGCAGGAGTGCTGGAGGTGCGGGCGGCCCGGACACTTCCGCAGAGAGTGTCCACTGATGGAGGTTGGCCAAGTGGTCCGGGTCGCCGGCCCTCCGGTCCCCTCCCCCGGTCCAGGGGGGACATACAGCGTTCCGGTAAGGATCCAGGGGGGTGTACACCGGGCTATGGTGGATTCGGGCTGTCAACAGTCCCTAATTCACCAGAACCTGGTTCGACCAGGGGCATTACTAGAGGCATCATGGGTGAAGATTAGGTGCGTGCATGGGGATATTCACGACTACCCAGTGGTGCCAGTGCAAATTAAATATGGTGGTAAAATGCATAGGATACAGGCCGCGGTTAGCTCCCGTCTGACGCACCCTATGGTATTAGGCACAGATTGGCCGGGGTTTGATAGGTTAATAGGGGTGCGTACACGGCAGGCAGGGAGATGTGGTATCTGCGCTGTGCTCAGTGGTGACGCGAGGTCATCCGACACTGCAGAGAGGGAGGAGGGGCGTGAGGAGCCTCCGTTGGAGGCTCCGCAGGTCCCTGTGTTTAACTCCATGGAGGATTTTCCACTTGAGCAGTCTCGTGATGATACTCTACGCTCAGCCTTCGACCAAGTGATAAAAATTGATGGTCAATTGGTGCGCCCTGACGCAGTGCAGACGTACCCGCACTTTGTTTTGATTAGGGAAAGACTATACCGAGTGAGTCGTGACACTCAAACCGGTGAAATAAACACCCAGTTGTTGGTGCCGAAAAGCCGCCGGGAAATGGTTTTCCAGACGGCTCATTACAACCCGATGGCTGGGCACCTGGGGAGTGACAAAACACTGAACCGGATAATGGCCCGTTTCTATTGGCCAGGCATTTGGGGTGATGTCCGCCGGTGGTGCGCGGCTTGCCCTGAATGCCAGCTGGTAAACCAGCCGGCCACCCCCAGGGCCCCGTTGCGGCCCTTACCGCTGATGGAGGCCCCGTTCGAAAGAATCGGGATGGACCTCATCGGGCCATTCTCCCGTAGCGCACAGGGATATCGTTTTGTGCTAGTCGTGGTAGATTATGCAACCCGATATCCCGAGGCGGTGCCCTTGCGCTCCATTTCAGCGAAGAAAGTAGCGCAGGCACTGTTTCAATTAGTCTCCCGAGTTGGAATCCCGAAAGAGATTCTGACTGATCAGGGCACGTCATTTATGTCACGCACACTGAGGGAATTGTACGAATTACTGGGCATCAAATCGGTCCGCACGAGTGTCTATCACCCGCAGACAGACGGGCTCGTGGAGCGGATGAACAAAACCCTGAAGTCCATGATTAGTAAGTTCATTCACGATGATAGTCGCAATTGGGATAAATGGCTTGATGCTCTGTTGTTTGCAGTGCGGGAGGTTCCCCAGGCCTCCACGGGATTTTCTCCCTTTGAACTGTTGTTCGGCAGAAAACCACGCGGGGCACTGGACCTAGTTAAGGAAAGCTGGGAGGAGGGTCCCAGCCCCAGCAAAAATGAGATTCAGTACGTCCTGGACCTGCGAGCAAAACTCCACACGCTCGGGCAGCTGTCACGTGAGAATTTGCTGCAGGCCCAGGAGCGTCAGCAGCGCCTGTACAACAGAGGAACCAGGCTGAGGCAATTCTCACCGGGAGACAAGGTACTTGTATTACTCCCATCTTCCAGCTCTAAATTACTCGCCAAGTGGCAAGGGCCCTTTGTGGTCACACGACGAGTGGGTGATGTCAACTATGAGGTGGCACGCACTGACAGGGGGGGGGGCGCTCAAATTTACCACCTGAACCTCCTTAAGTTGTGGAAGGAGGTGGTGCCTGTGGCTCTGGTGACGACAGTGCAGGAGACGGATGAGCTGGGGCCTGAGGTGCCAACCTCGGTCGCCTCAGCTCCACTCCCCTGTGACCGTCTCCTTACTCCGTCCCAGAGGGCAGACATAATCAGGCTCCAGCAGCAGTTTGCGGACGTATTCTCCCCCTTGCCAGGGCGTACATCCCTCATAGAGCACCACATTGAATCTCACCCGGGCGTGACGGTGCGTTCACGGCCCTCTCGGTTGCCTGAACACAAGCGCAAAGTGGTTCAGCGGGAGTTAAAGGCCATGCTGGAAATGGGAGTAATCGAGGAGTCACACAGTGCCTGGAGTAGCCCCATCGTTCTTGTTGTTAAGAAGGATGGGTCTATTCGGTTCTGTGTGGACTATCGTAAAGTTAATGACGTGTCACAGTTTGATGCCTATCCTATGCCCAGGGTCGACGAGCTCCTGGACCGTCTTGGTACTGCGCGCTTTTTCACCACACTGGACTTGACCAAGGGCTACTGGCAGATTCCCCTGTCTCAGGAGTCCAGGGAAAAGACGGCTTTCTCCACTCCGTACGGGTTGTACCAATTTGTCACACTCCCGTTCGGGTTGTTCGGGGCTCCAGCCACGTTTCAGCGGCTCATGGACCGGGTGCTGCGGCCACATGCCGCATATGCTGCTGCCTATCTGGATGACATGATCATCTATAGTGACAGCTGGGCGGAGCATGTGCGGCAGGTGGCTGCGGTGCTCGGTTCATTAAGGCAGGCGGGGCTCACGGCCAACCCGAAGAAGTGTGCGGTTGGACGGAGGGAGGTGCGGTATCTGGGGCATCTCTTGGGGGGAGGGCAGGTGCGGCCGCAGCTAGACAAGACCGCAGCGGTTGCAGCCTGCCCAAGGCCCAAGTTCAAAAAAGAGGTGAGACAGTTCTTGGGGTTGGCCGGGTACTACCGCCGGTTTGTGCCGGGGTTTGCACATCTGGCCAGCCCCCTCACTGATCTCACCCGAAAAGGTGCCCCAGATCCGGTTCAGTGGACGGAGCAGTGCCAAATGGCGTTTGATGGGTTAAAACAGGCTCTCTGTGGGGAGCCTCTGCTCCACACACCTAACTTCTCTCTCCCTTTCATACTGCAGACCGACGCGTCGGACAGAGGGGTGGGGGCCGTGTTGTGCCAACAGGTGCGGGGTGTCGACCGCCCAGTGGTGTACATCAGCCGGAAGCTGTCGGAGAGGGAGTCCCGGTACAGCACAATTGAAAAGGAGTGCTTGGCTATCCGGTGGGCGGTCGGGGCCCTGCGGTACTACTTGCTGGGGCGGGCCTTCACCCTCTGTTCGGACCACGCTCCGCTCCAATGGCTCCACCGCATGAAAGATGCCAACGCGCGGATCAACCGGTGGTATCTGGCTTTACAGCCCTTTAAGTTCAGGGTGGTCCATAGGCCGGGGGTGCAGATGGCTGTAGCCGACTTCCTCTCTCGTCCTATGGGGGGGAGTAGGTTCGGCCGGATGGCTCCCCGGCCTCAGTCGGGCGGTGGGGGTATGTGGTGGTGGGGCGTGGTTGGAGCGTGGCTGCAGAGAGGGAGAAGTGGGGGAGTGGCTCTGGAGCTCGGGGCGGGTCGCCCGGGGAGGCACAGGTGCAGCGCATCAGGGGTTGATGTGTGCTCTTCTTAAGCAGTAGCAGCCCTGAGGACGGGAGTGCAGTTGGACTGGATGAACGACACGACGACACGCCGGACAGAGGACCACAGCCGTGGGAGTGCGCGGGTGGAGCGAGAGAGAGAGCCCGGGCAGATAAGCGTTAATAAAGAAACCTACGGGTTATACCCGAGAACAGTGTGTGTGTGTGTCTCTGTTGGCGGGCCCAGGGGAGGGTAGCAGTGGGTACGCTACAGTTATATTGTTACATAATTACATTACATGCATTGGCTTTTGCTCAGTGTAAAGTAACACACAAGTCAGTTAGTGGTTCACCTGCGCTCAGTCACAACAGCTAGCTTGAACTTTTTGACATCCTGCTTTTTGAAAATGTTGCACCATCCTTCTTCAATCCATGTCACCCATCAGCACATAGGTGTCACACACATATTACAAATGGCTGAACTAGTGGACATGTTTGAGGTTTGTCTTGCTGGTATTGTTTTGTTCTTCTATTTGCGGGATGTGCTACAACAGCGGCTTTCGCCCACGGCTAACCTTGGATCAGCGACGCAATGCTGACACGACACCATAGATTCCTAAGCAAGTAATGCTGTGATGCATTTTGTAGATCTCTACATCTATTCTGTTTTTGCAGATTCATCAGAAGAATGCAGGAGAAGTTGACTGAGCCCCATTATATCCAAACTGTGGAAGACAGTATGAAGATGTGAGAGCAGAGTGATGAACCAACAGAGCGTCAAAAGGTAGGAAAAGCAGAGGTCTTGTCTTCTTGGTTGTGATAACAGAACCAGCTCTTTCTGCTGTTCAGTTTTCTCTCTTTACACGGTCTGAGTCAGTTTGTCGGTACCTTTTCTTGTTGGCGGATCTGACTCTGGGTTGCCAGGTTTGTTTGTGTCCACCAGTCTCAATGGCCAGGTTGTGGTCATTCATGTCTTTCTCAGATGCTCAAAGTGCCAAGATAATCTGCCTTGGAAACTGAAGTTACGTTAAGCTTTGTATTAAATGTCCAGTGTCTGATGTGCTTTTCCTTCTCTTTGGCTGTAATTTGGTCGGTCTAGTTTGTGTGAGGTCTGTGCTGAGGCCGTCGATGAGCTGAGCCTCATGGCCAGCTGACTGAAAGGACTGGTCTCCATTTTCTTCTGTGAGCAGCTTTGTAATGATGGGAGTTGGGTTCATTGGCTTTAAAATGTTTGTTGAATTTTATTGCTCTTCTTTGGATCCTAATTAAAAGTGGAAATTGGTCTCTTTCAGCGCGCCATCGATTGCATGTTGTGATTCTGTCCGAGTATATTCAGTTAGCAAGGTTTCAGTTGGGTGTTATTCCCATTTTCAATAGCTTTGTTGTCATGGTGTCCTCACACATCACTACCACAAAGTAAAATTGATTCAGTTATGGATTTGAATTTGATTTGTAGTCAGGTTCAGGTTGGTATGTAGGTGTTGAGATTGTTTTATGAAATAGGAAATCCTCCTTCCTTTGTCTCTGAAAGCTTTCAAAATGAAATGGCAAATAGATGTGATTTGTATTCCTTTTAATATGTATAGTTATGTTATGCGTTTCACTGGAGCCCAGTTAAGCCCTATATTTGGATTTCGCTGACATTTGGGCTTTTTTCTGGAAAGTCAGAATCTTGTTCCTTTCCAGATTCACTGCCATGGCCCAGTTCTGGCAGAATATCTGTTAAAAATGCAGCTGTTGTTGTGATGCTTCTTTAGATTTGGCCAGCAACATTAGATAATCAGCATTGAGAGTATCTAACGGATGGAGACCAGGGGGGAGGTGTGGTTTGTTTTCCCATAATTTGGTGTTAAACCGCTTTGACTTTTGCTGATCACATGATGTTGAAGAGGATGTTTTGCGGTTTGATGTTAAGGATGCTGCAGAATTTTGTGGCTCCAGAGGGAGCTGCGTGAGATCTAATAAATTGTCTCCAATTATATCACTTGAGTTGGCGTCGCTTGCAGCTGAAAGTCTAAAGGTTTAAAAATGAAAAAAAGGTGTGGAGTTAGAAAAAAGTGAGTTTACCAGATAGCCCCCTCCTCATCTCTGCTTGAGGCTACTAGCATAACACACCCGAATACCAAACTGTTGACTGGTCAAGTTGCATTTTGGGTAATGTAGGTGCAAGGTATTGACAAGGAAGAAGAATGCATGGAATAAAAAAAAAGATATCCTGGCTCTGCTGCATTGATTTTTCTTTATAACTGCCCATCTGGAGTCCGACATAGTTGTAGGAATGCAATGCTAAATTGGTGGAGTGCTCTTTTAAGATTAAATTAGTTTTACATTGTGTTGCTCTGTGTTGCTGAATTTGTGCATTTTGTGTTTTACCATATACCATCAAGGCTGCTGGCTTTCCTAGTTTCAGTGCCTGAATTTTGGTTGCTACTCTTTGACTCTCCCCCTCTGAGAAGATGTCTTCTTCAAAGATACAAAAAAGCAAAAAACTGTCCACTTCCACAGTGCACCTACACTGATGCCTCTGTATGCACTCAGCCATTCTGTGTCATGTGTGTATTTATTTGTGTGTGTGTGTGTGTTTTACTGGAATTTCACGGCTGATCCGAGAAGTTGGCTGAACTTCATTTAAACATGATTTGCATAAAAGCTTTGTGTGTCTGGCTCATCTGCTTAAAACAAGCACTTAATCCAAAACAAATCACAATTTGATTTCTGTTTAATGTTTGTGTTTTTGAGGTAACCTCTTTGTCAGATCTAATTAAAAAAAAAAAAAAAAAAAATGAATCTGACAACCATAGCAACAATAACCCCATTTTAGTATTGTTTGTCCAGAACAACACTGGCTGCAGGCAAACCTAGCCGGTGTTGCAGTACAGCACACAGAGGAAGAAAACAGTGCCAGTAATGCTTGACCTCTGGCCATCTATTCTCACCAGAACTCTACAGTTTTTCAGTTGAAACACAGACAGACAGACAGACAGACAGACAGAAGGGAAAACTCGGGTCAGAAAGGTTGACTACGTGGTTACTTAAAATGAAAGAGCTCTTTTACAATTTGTTTGCAAATGCTGAAATGATTGGCGCGCCCATTCTTATGGCAGGTACTGCACAGTTGAAATGCTCCGCCAAAAGCAGCGTCTACTAAAGGCAAGTGAATCTGTTTAAACATCTCCAGTTTAGTGAGTAGTGTGTAACGATCAGGGCTAGTGAGCCAGGCATGTATGGGCTGTGATTTTGAAAGAAAACTTTCGCCAGTGTAATTATAGAATAAACAAGGGGAGGCAAAGTGTCAAAGTAAAATGTGTTGGGCTTGAGAAAAGGTTCGTGTGTGAGTGTGTGTTTTCAAGAGAGACAACTGAAATTCTTAGAAAAATATACTGTACTTTTGTGGATAACTAGTATGAAACGGTTGGAGATGGTGACAGCTAGGAACCTGAATGACTTCCCATATGCGCTGTGAAATCATGTCGTGTTTTCTTGAGGGCTTATAAGCACTGTGTTCTGGGAGTGACAGCCGATGCCAGTTCTAGTTTAAAACTTGTCGAAAGTGTTAACAGATGTCAGGAGGTCGGTTGAAGTGTGGTGGATTGCTAACAGGTGTTTGTGCTCGTCGAGATTGCAGCAGGATATGCTACTTTCACAGCACTTGTGAACTGCAATGAACTGAGAGAGGTACACACTGCCACTCAGTGTAGAGAATTGGAAAATCATCTTAGTAATAACTGATCAGAGTCCCCTCTGCCTTTTGTCTGTGGATGGATCCTGACAAGGTTGGACTGTGTTCTGGTTGGGAAATTAAAATGAAAGAGTACAATTATAGCATTTTAGCTACAAATATTTTCTTGACAAAGTAAATATACTTTTTTAACCAGTTACTGTGCTCATCAGCCCTTTTCAGCAGGCATTGTGACTTGTCATAACAGGTACACTTCTAACTAATGTTATTTAATGATACCTCAGTTCCATTTATGTCCACCAGTGAGCCAGCATACACTATATCAGGAGCCTGGACCTAGAGTACCTAGATTGAATATAGTCATTTAGTCATCAGTTATTAAATGCTTTTTCTACTATGTCAGTTTGCACCATGTGAAAAGGCTTATGTTTTGAATATGACATTATATCACAGAGTCCTAACTATAATAGACCCTTTTCACACACAGTACGAAAAGCACAGGTGATGATGATGATGATAATAATAATAATAATAATAATAATAACATATGGCTGAATTTATCTTCTTCAATTTCAGGGTCCTGGTATTGTGCATGCTGCCTTACTGTCACACTGCCATGAGTAAGGTATCCATCCAAATGTTTCGTCTGCTGCGATATTTCATCTCTTCAGTGGAGCGGAAGCTTGAGTGAGAAATGATTAATTCCTGATTAAGTCTGTCTCCATTGCACTTAGTGGCAAATTTTTTGTTTTTATCGAAGCATAACACCTCAGCCAAGCGTTCATCATTTTTGAGAATGATATTTAAACTTTTTTGGAGGAGATTTTTCAGTGTTTCTACACGTTTTTTTAATGCGCATATTGAAAAAGGAAACGCACTTATGGCTTACTGGGACACTTGAATTATTAGAACAGAGCCATTGTTGATGTTATTAGTAACACCTGTGCTTTTCCTACTATGACAAGTCAAAATGTCTGCTATAAAAGTGGCTTATTGAGTCATCTCCGCTCCCTCTTTGGCAACTGAGCTGAAAACATCAGTAATAGCGAATAATACACTGAATTCATTATACTTTAAATTCTCAGATGTTTGTGGCTTCTGGACATTACATAATTTGGCAGACACTTTTGTCTAAACTGACAATTTGGGGTCCAGTGTCTTGCTCAAAGACACTTGACATCTAGACAGCAGGAGCCAGAGTTCCAACCTCCAACCCTACAATCGCTGGCCAACCCCTGAATCACTCTCATATTCCCATAGCTTGGCATACAATTCTAGTCCCAAAGTCAACAAAGATATTGTCAAGTTTTTATTGTCATCAACATTTTCAAAAAACACATCAGAAAACAAAGTTAGTAAAACAACAAACATCTATTTATATTAAATAGATTCTAAAACATGGCTGGAGGCTTTCTATTGAGCTGATACAGGATGCATAAGTGACCAAGCATTTTAAACCTTGCTTTCTAAAATGTTTCTCTATTAATTGCAAATTGCACACATCACAAAACCATTGGTTTAGACATTACACTTGAACTACTGCAGATTTTTATTTCTTCCCGGGAAATAACTGACAAAAATCTACAGGATAAATTGTATACAGGTTAAGGTTGTCCTCTGTGCTGCACACCAACATCTGTGCCAGTAAAGTCTGGGCAGCTTGTGCCCTTAGCGATTTGATGGGTGTCAAGAGTATGTAATCGGTTCAATAAGTCATGTGAGAGATTGAATCAACATACAAAAAGTTCCCCCCTTAGGTGCTTGCTAAGGGTATACTAGAGGCTACTGCTCACATTTTACAAAAGCAGTGTTGGGTAGGTTACTTAGAGGAACACTCCACCATGTTGTGAAATTCAGTTGTTTGCTGTCATATCCAGAGTTAGATGAGAAGGTTCATCTCACTTTCAGTGGGACGTTCTTGGCCTAACTGTGCACAAAGACTGAAAGCAGAGAGAAGGCAGATAGCCCAGCTCTGTAAAAAGTGAGACAACATGTTTTCCAGCAGCTCCAAAGCTGTCTGAAGGAGATATTTGCTGACACATTGGAGCTGAGTTTGGGGGAGCGCACATAGCACTCATTTCACAAATTAAATTCATTGCATCCTCTCATCTGACTGTGGGCAAACGGATGGAAAACAAGCATTCCTTTAATATTTGAATTCAAACACATTTGCTTCTGTGTGATTTTTTTTTTTTTAAAGGATGTCACTGTTGTAATGGTCTAATGAGCTTTCTTATTCCACTTATACGTCAAGTCAATTTTATATAAATAAAGCCCAATATCACAAATCACAATTTGCCTCAAAGGGCTTTATAAGTATTCCGGTAAGTAATCTTTGCAATTTTTGCAAAAATATCTGTTATCTAAATCCATTATTTTTTCTAATCTTACCACCCAACTCTGAACATGAGAACAGCGTATAAAGGGATATAGAGTGCAGTGTGGTTTAAGGCCCCTAGGCAGAACAGCAGAGAAGCACTTTCTGAGTTCACACCTGGTACATTAAAAATGATGCATAGTCCATCAAATGCTTTAAATGTGCTCCCCCTTTGGTTTCTTGCTTGCCCCTGATATGGATATATGACCGTTCTACTGATGTTCTTTGTTCCTGAACATGTCTGATCTCTGTATTTCTATGTGGTTTTTTTACGCATCTATATCACAAAATGTATTTCAGTGTTTGCTGTGATGCTGAATTAAGTCCTCTTTGGATAAACACTGCTCAGCATTGCAGATGTGCCTGACACAGTACAGTCTATTTGCTCCAGTCCACTTCATTTGCTTCATATTGTGCTTTTATGGAAGCTGTAAATGGTCCATTAAGATAAATGAAAACAGCATTGGCACCAGCTGTCTTTGAAGATAATGGTGCATTACCTTGGTGCCTAGAGTGACATGACTGAAATCATTTTAAAGCTGTAAGCAAACATGTTGCGATCTTACTTCTGTGATTGCAGTGAGATCCAGATATACACAGCTGACGAAGGTCTAGTCTCCTTAACCAAATGAAGTTAATTTTGTGTCTATCAGCAAGTATCCCTGTTTTGTTTTTTTAAATAAACCTAAGGCTTTAGCCACACTGATCCGTCATTGTACGTTTGTTTTTCATTGATTTTCAGTTAGCATGTGTGAATGCTGTTCAGGACTGATGTGTCCTTCACTGCCAGATTTGTATCAGCTTTGATAGAAAAATCTGCTTTTGGAGATATTTAGTCCATGTAGCCAGTGGAATTTAGCAGCAACAGAAGGACTAAATGTTCCTTTTGTTGCCAGTCATGGCCATGCTTTCTGAATAGGCTAAACGGCAAATGTGTCAAAGGCAGCAACACTCTTTGTTAAATTTCTCTCTGTTCAGTGACTGATCAGTGCGGCTGCCCTCAAAGATATGCGGTTGTCACTGTACCTATATTAAACAAAGTGTGTCTGAAAGAATTGGGACAGCCATTGTCTTATTCGGTATTTGTGACATTACACATTTTTCACACAATATGTGTTGTTTGATGTTGGCATTGTAATTTAAAAGACATTTACAAGAAAAAAAACCACGCATATCTTCCTATAGTGTTCATCCCCTTCCAATAAAAAAAAGAAAACAAAACATGGTATCGGGCACCTGGCAGCTAGTATAAAAACAGGCAGGAAAATGTTACCCGGTCAGTCCGCTTCATTTGAGCTGATAGAAGCGGGGCCTGCACCCCGCCTTCTTGCTCCCTCTTTGAGGACCCTGGTTGAAGGGGATCAGTACTCCCAAAGAGCAGATGCATCAACAGTTGTACCATCACCCATAAGCGTACCTCCCTGGTCTCCACGAAGGTACTTGCCATTAGAGCCCTTGATGGCGATGCGTCCATGTTCCAGGAACTCAAGGAAAAAGTTCTCTGGCTTTTCTCCATCTGAGCACACTAGGCCACTGCTAGAGACGTACCAGAACTTTCCATTCACACCTGCAGAAGGATATCAAGCCATTTGTTTAAATTACACAACCACTGCTTTAGTAGATGCTGAATATCTATCAGAAGAGGATATAGATATATTGATTGTTATGCAGAAATTTAATATGTTGTGCACACATGAAAACACTGACTTTTTACATTGTAGGCGCCATCATTGAAGATCAATAGGAAAATGTCATAGACGGATCGATTTGCGTCCAGAGTGTTGGAGTTCTTGTGGTGACACACAAAGCCATTCTCTCCACTGAGGATCAGCATAGGGCGGTTGATGAGTTTCATCAGGAATAATTCATCATCACCTGCAATGAAGGACGAATGCTGTTCATCTGTTGTGCATGGGCCAAGAAAGCACAAACACAGCCTCAAGTGGCTCGTCTGAAAGCACTTACCCACTGTATCGCTGACGGCTGAGAGCTGCCCATTCTTCTTTGTACACACATACTTTCCATTACTTGCTTTAAGTGCCACCCTCTGTCCTCGCCACTCAATGTCAAACATTGTGTTGACCTCTCTGGGGGAAAAAAGACATGGATGGGCAGGTGGAGAGGTTCGGGTAAGAGGTGTGTGAAAACATGAAAGAAAGCTCCTTTTTTTTTTAAAGACCTTAGAGCTACTTACACTTCTGTGGCAGTGGACTGGATCTCTCCGTGAGTCACTAAAGTCCAGTAGGAGCCGCCGTTGGTCCTGAACATAGACTTTTTGCTCTCCTTATCAATCTCCATCTGGAAGGTCTCCATGTCTGTCTCCACATCCTGATTGGCTGAAATACTCACTCCTGGTAATACGGGAAGAAAAGACAGCCTTGATGATTGTGCCTTTTGTTCAGTAGAAATTATGAGTCATAATGTTGCCTCCTCTTGAATGTCATTTACTCTCTCAGGCATTGCCAAAGACACTTACATTCATTACAGTAGTAATCCAACATTTAATTACATCCATGCCCTCTCTGTGTTGCTGCACCACATACTATAGTGTGCTACCTGAAATGACTCATCCAAGTCTCCTCATATAGGCAGCAGGTGTTGTTAGGCCACACTGCATTTTATTTGGCAGATTAATACAATGACTTGATGCTATGCGAATATCATATATTCACATTAAATTGTGAGTATCCTCACTATTTCCCGAATTATTTTGGTTGTTTGATTTTGTCCAATACTAGTCCATGGGTTCTAGCGACATACGTGTTCACCACCTGAAGGTGCCACACACAAATGTGTGGTGCTTTGGCATGGTGTTGCCTCGGGGCTCCTGCTGCGCAGATTAGCCTCTAATTTGTGATGATCTCTAATAAAGCAAGGGCATGTCCAAGTGCAATAGCAAATGCAAACAAACTTGATGATGCATTGACCCAATTCTCAGTGTTACCCTCATGGATTTATGGCATTTAATCATACTTATTACATCATGCTACCTTTTTTTTTTTCCCCACCATGAAAACACGTCATCATTGCAATCTATTTAACCTTTTCAAGTTTATAGGGGTTGAGTGTTTCATAGTCAAAGAATAGATTTTGGACAGAGGATCACTTCGTACAATTAACCTGCTTTGTTGTCATCTGCAAGCTGTGGATGTTCCCATGCCTCGCTTTGCTGTTAAGCAAATTTAACGTGATAAACTCACGTGATATGTTTTGCATATGAAGCAATTATGTAAGTAAAGCTTATCTCAATACAGAATCACATCCAAAATTTGCTTAATATTGTGCCTATCTTTCCGGTTAGTCAGTTAGTGCCATGTTCTCTAAACCTGAGTACCTCACTTTCAGCCAATCTAGTCTTATATACTTAATCCACATGTATTAACTCTGTCTGGTGGGGTGTGTCTGGTTGTGGAGAGTACACAGACATATATAACTGAACTGTGTCTGCTGTAGTTCAAATTAGATGCCACAGAAATATCCTTCAACCTTTCTCTTAAGCCTGTTACAACCCTAATCCCCCACAGTCACCCCTCCACCCTTCCTGTTCATTCGCTTGCTGTAATTCCCTGAGTGGTGAAATGCAAATCTGCACTGCAGGGCCCACTAAGCAGCTTTCAGTGCCTTGTTCCTTAAAAAACGTGGAACTGCCACAAGGCCAAACACTACAGTTAAAAATGTAACTCTTTGCCCTATATTATGAGGATGGAGTGCCAGGTTGTTGAAATATTGCCCTAATTGTGACCTTTTTTTAAATGCAGAATTGTATTCATGCATAAGCCTAATAATGACTGCAGTCCAAAGTTAGTTTGAGAACCTCATTCCTCAGATATGCTATAGTATTGCATGCGTATTGTACAGCTAGCTACACCAGTAAAGATGTCCTACAATAAGGCTCGTAAGAACTGTTCATTGTTTTAATTGAATTTTAAAGCTTAAAAAAGCTGCAACAGAACACAGTTTGCTCCCCTGTCCTCCCACATTGTTTGCTTGAATAATTATACAGGACAGAGCAGATCACACCATGCAGGCTGTCAAGAGAGGCAAGAGACCTTGTGACTGATCTGTCTTGTAAGGCCTGGCTGTAGCTCTTTTTGCTGCCACCTTGTTGCCACACTGGCCGACTATAGATCCGCATAATTTGGAGAACTTCACTCGATGGATGACTGGAAAGAGCGAGTAGCTGCAAGGCTTTAAGTCCATTGATGTTAATTGACACCCCTGGGGCACAGATCTGCCCTGGAGTCATTTGCACACTGCTTAATCTTCAATGGACACACAGTGGAAATGACAAAGCCCATTACCACAATTACCTCCACAGTATGTCTGTCAACCATTCTGGATCCAGCATGTAGACAGGAAAGGCAAGGCTTTCTGTCATTGTCTGGTAAATGTTACTGATTGGCTTTTTTTGGTTACTGTAAGGTAACTGTAAAGGTTCAATTAAATAAATCCAGGCCATCTCAAGTTAATTTGAATCCCTCATTACTATACAGAGTGATATTTTAATTCACTTTATGTCCACAACACCCAACAGTGGTACTGCTCCACTCACGAATGTACTGTATTCTTATTTGTCAAAAGGCACTGTGCTATGTTGTTTAGTTATTTTACATAGGCTAAGGCTAGACTGTTGGCTAACCTCAATACGTAAACCTGCAAAATGTAACAGTCTGTGTAGCCACCCTGGTTCAGTTTTCTAATGCTGCAGCTTTGCAAAACTCTTGTGGAGTTTGAAGTGAGAAATGCAGCGACACAGAATACTGAAAGGAGACAAAATCTGAGGACCACTGATCTGAAATCAACAGTACCTGAAGGATGACTATTACATTCAGCCACAGAGTGTGAAAGTAAACTGTAACAAGGATAGTAAGAAAAATTTAGAACATTTATCTTACCGAGAGGTTAGCAAGGGGTCATTTGAAAAAGGGTGTACACTCTATTTTCAAAAATATAGTGCACTGCTCCCCAAATTGATCTGAAAATGGTCTCACCTAGTCTCACGTGCTAACACTGCGGTAAAGAGCCCAAGGACTTACAGCAGCTGCATAGTGATTGCCAAATCATAGTAAAAGAAATTGCTGTCTCTTTCATTTTGTCAAAAGTGATGCATGAACTCATGGAGCCTCTGAGATTAGTTCTCGCTACATTTAGCTTACATGTTAGCTGTATTGTTTTCATGCCCATTTGTTACCATGACGACACTTTTACCTTGCCTCATTTTTGCAAACAATCAAATCCCACTCTTTAACCTCCATGACTTTCAACAATGAAAAGTAATTTCCACTTTAAAGCTCCCCAATGATTAATGCTGGACTGTGAACATCATACTGCAAGTTCAGAACTTCAACACATTTTTGGTATGAAACTATAAAATTTTGTAAGTATCAAACTCTCACTTGTTAACATCAGAATAAGAGATGTGATTACACAAAAAGTCTGCATCACAGGCTGATTACCTTGCTTGACTGAGACAAATCTTTTATTGGCGGCTTGAAAAACTACTTGTGGATGACTCTCCTCAAGATCGAACAGCTCATCTTTTCCAGGCTTAAAACATCGGCCGGATCGCAGCGTTCCTGTTGGACCCACTGGGGTCAGATATTTCCCATCGCAGTCCTTAAAGGCCAGCTTGCCAGATTTCAGCTCCAGTGTGAAGCTAGTAGTGTTGGTGTTCTCCTTCACCAGTTTGCCATCATTGCTGAGGAAACGGCTGTCACAGGTCTTCAGGCTGTACTTGCCGTCCAGGTATACCAAGGTGACCAGGGAGTCCACTCCCCAGGGAATGTTGCTGTCCACTGAGATCTCTCCATCTGAAGCAGACAGATGGGCGTAGCGCTTACGTGCCACACTGAGCAGGCTGGCCTGCGGGTGTAAAGCCAAATGGACGGCCCACAGCTCTTGTTCCCCAATTGCTTGGGCAAAGCAGGACAGGTAGTCAGCCGAGCCTCCAAAGTAACGCAGGTAAGGCTCTGATTGCAGTGCCCAGCGACCATCAGCTTGGGGCACGATAAGAAAACGGCATTCAGGGTTAGGCTTCTCTGCCCCACACATGATCTTCCCATCTTTGTCAGAGGCCAGATAACGTCCCAGGTGGCTGCGGAGGAACACTACTTGGCCGTCTTGCTCGTCCTGCTCTAAGGTCCAGATCTGTTTCTTTTTCATGCTGATGCCTGAGGCGTTCACCTTGAAGCCGAAGGCCTCAGCCGTCAGGTAGCGATTCTCATAGTTGATGAGGCCAAACTGCAGCTTCAGGGCCTTGTTAATTCCGTTTGTGGACATGCTTGAACAGGCCACACGTAAAGATTGCAAGTAAAGAGGTTCAGGACAAACAAGGGAAAGGGTGATGAGGGAAAGCAGGCATGAGACTGAAAAGCAAAAATAAAATGCTTGATGCCTCCCCTCTTCCGTCTCTCAAGCTGTAAATTATCTCCACTGATCTCCCTTGATAGATTGTTTAGTGTTCCTTCCTTCTCCTGTCACTTTCTCTCTTTCCCCAGATGGCTTGCACAGGCACTTGCTCTCTGTTCCTTAATGAGTTGGGATTAAAATCAGCAGGACACAGCACCTCAATCCAACAAGCCGCTGACGTCACACACCAGTGCACCAACCACGAACCTCCCCTCCTCCCTCTCCGTCTCTGGTTCACACTCGGTGCAGATTCATTCTCTATCTCTTCCATATCTTCCCCTTACTATCATCTCTTCTCTTCCTTTTCTCCTCCACCCTTGTCTTCCTTCCCTGTAACTCACACTGACACACTAATTTGTTAACCTGACTCCCTATTGGTTGTTACTCTCATATTTAGGTCCATATACTAGCAGCCACGCCACCCAGCCCTAGGATTATCCAAGCTTTGATCTGCTGGCGAGCCGCAGCCTATTTGGAAAATGTCCAGAAAGTAAAGGTGCCTTTGGTTGCTTCCCACTACTTTTTAAACAGATTTTGTCAAAGATTAATTGAGTTTTTCATGGGTCAGTTTGTGTAAATGTAAGCACATTTTGAATAACATTTCCTATACACGAATACGCATTCTGCTTGTTAAAGACTTGATGTAAAGATTAAAACTGTATTCACAAAGAGCCTCTTTCACATTGCATTGCACCAGGGTTAATGTTCATGGCTGACTGATTCAGAAGCATAGTCTTAACTTCCAAAACAGTACAAAGATTCCTTTCTGAAAGTTGTTACCCCAGTTTGCTATAGTAACATTATGTTTGCTTCAAGTCTT
This sequence comes from Macquaria australasica, assembly GCA_005408345.1. Lineage (NCBI taxonomy): Eukaryota > Metazoa > Chordata > Actinopteri > Centrarchiformes > Percichthyidae > Macquaria > Macquaria australasica. The sequence goes on along the minus strand of SEMN01000427.1, from coordinate 236,239 downwards.
CAGAGATATTTAAATCTGTGAGCTTAGCGAAGAGGAATTTGAATAACACACATTTGAATGTACAAGCATGACCCATTTGCCTTTCACCTGTCTCCACCTTCACTTTGTTCATTCTTAACTTTATTCTTTTCTAATACTTCCAGACTCACCTCTGTTATTTTGCCTGTCAATTGATAGTAGAGGATGCGACTCCATGCCCCATGACCTTTGTCACAGTGCACGTCAAGATCAACCTTTGTAAGAGCATTATCACACTCTTTCACTAAGGTTCCTGAGGGTAATGCCAAGGTGAACATATTGTAAATACCAAAACCAAAAAAAGTGTGTGATTCAAACTATAGCACAAACTAAAGCACGAAATCCTTAGGGTATTATTTCCTCTTGATAATCTTTAAAGGCAAGTGCTCTCATCTATTAGCTGTGACAGTTAGAGGTGATTAACATAGTGATCCCAGACCACCATAGGGGGTTAACGCTCTAATGTTAATCTAAGGACATAGGTTGGTTGTAGCCCAAAGCTAACACGAAGCTGTTTGTGGACCACAAACATATGTAGGATGTTGATGTGTGTGTATAGCAGCTAATGGACCGTATCCCTTTTTTGGGGGGGTTAGATTCTCAGTATTTAAATCACGGTCATGCAGGCTGAGGAGCTCAGATATCCGGAAGGAGCTTTGAGTAGAACCTCTGCTCCTGTGTGTTTTAAAGCCAATCTAGGTGTTTTACGATGCCTTTATGCTTCATCAGAACTGCTTGAAGGATTAAACAAATAAGGGCACAGGTCGAGGTATGCTCCAAAATGCAAAATGTTCCTATGACTTGTTGTTCGACCGTGTCTGTCGGCAAAAGGGCTTTTAGCTGTTCCGAAAGGCCACACTCAAAGTTGGGGTGAAAAATCATAGAGAGGGGACATTAACCCCAACCCGTTCTTCACAAATACAGTATACATTATTTTGCATGTGTTTTCACCCTGTGGTCACTAGGTGGCAGCATTGCCTTGTACACAATAGTGGTATTTGTATTGCAGTTTCAGAAACAAATTTCAGGGTACTCTAGTTGGGAGGATCCTTAATCCATCCATTTATCTATTTATCTATATACCTATCTTTGTTCATTAACATTGTGAGATAGTGAGCATTGAGGTATTGATAATTGTGTCAAATAGTATAACTTTGACACCTATAACATTGCAGTCCATGCTTATTCAATTATTTGCAAATACTAACTGAGCTTCTAGATGTATCAGGAAATGCAATAGTAGACTTTCTTAAAGGGACACTGCACCAATTTTACATGTCAAAAACAATTTACTAGTCATACACTAGGAATATTACACAATCTGTGAAAGCTGTTGATGTATGCTGTGGCTCTACAGGAGCTTTGTCAAGTCTTGGAAATCCACTCCAGTCACATCATTTGAGTAATCTTGGTTTGGGCTTGGAGACTACAAAGTTTAGGATCCAGTGTTTGTGAAGCTTGATCCATACTAGTATAGTCAGGATCTGCTGCATTGATTTTGACTATTGTTTTTTAAATCTGTCTCTCACAAATCCCGTATATTTGTAATTTGTCCGTATTTCATGTGAATTTTGTTTACCAGAGAAGATTGAAAAATACAATTCACTAGTGAGATCACAATCAATACTGTAATTAATTAGTACAGGCACTTTATAAGTCCCTCTATGAAATCTGTTTTTGGATGCCAACACCCAATTATCTATTTTGGGACACGGCCCAGCTTTCAATTAACTTTGCAATTTTTGTGCATATTCACACCAACGCTTCCATCGTTGGTACAACTGATTTATGTCCAGTAGATGGCAGTGTTGACTATAAATCATAACTAGTTTGTTTTCTCTCATAAATTGGGATTCCTGTGTTCAGTGGGTTACACTGTGAAATGAGAAACATTTCATGAGACGAATGTCACTCATTTTCTCAAGCTCATGCTCCCTAATAGAAAAGAGTTGCTTGGCTGGTTGAACACAAAGCAAAAGCTGAATTTATTCATGACACAGTGCAGCAAATAGATTTCTGAGGGTGTATAAGAGATAATCTCCTCATTTCTCCCTTTTCTCTTCCTGGATAGTCTGTCAACCAATCCATGTACTCATGTATCAGTATTATATATAAATAAATAATCAAAAGTATTGTAACGTTTTACAAATTACTCTTTGAATGTCATTTATATTTGAGATAAGTGTATTAAATGGTAGAAAAAAACATAAAAAATAGGAAAGATGACCAAACAATGAGTCCTGGTGCTTTAAAACACATTATAGTTTAGTTTGTCATTTGTTTCAGCTGTCTGGGTCCCAAATAGCATGATACAGAAGGAAAGTGTGATGTGAATCATAAGAATGTAAGGATTTGTATGTTGTAGGTGTGAAGTGATAGACTGGTTTTGAGATCTTTAATCAGCTGTCCATTGCAAAGACAGAACAGAAAAGAACCAAGAAACTGATGTGAGGACATACTGTCACTGATATGCCACAAGTCTCTGATGATGGAAATAATATTCAACAAATGAGGATAGTCTTTCTCCTGTCCTTCAGATGCCCCACCCCCCCCACCCCCTTGCAAGCCTGGGTTGCCTGGCACTCCAGGAACCTTATGAGCAATAACTGCATGTCATTTAAGCTGTGGTGGTCCAGTGGCCATGCCAAATTGCACATTGTGATTTAAATGTCTTTAATATCTCTCCCTCTCCGTCTCTCTTGGTTGTCTTCCTGTCTTTGTATCTTTCTCTCTCTCTTTGCACTATTTCTCACTCCTCCCTCTCTTTCCATGTGCCATATCCCCTGCTGGAGTTCCTGGTTAAAAGCAAGTCAGAAAGAATAATAAAACCTTTTGCTGTTAGCTCTAAAAGCAAATGATTGATGGAGGGGGAAAAAAGAAAAGAATTATTGAAAGGGGTTGGTTACTTATACACATACATACACAGACATGCATGTGCACACACATACGCATACTGTATACATGCACTCACGCACAGATCAGACGGCGAGCTGAGGTCTCCCCCTAGGGCAAGAACATGGATTAATGTGCCGAGCGTGATTATTTCATTTATAACTGTCCTGGACCTTTTCAAATAAGACCATTTTTCAGGTTGCCATCCACTAGCACCTTTAGACTGCATCTATTAGCCTGCCAAGCACTTAGAGCTCAATTTAAAGGGCCAGCACCCTCCCTGTTTAGCTTGCATTGTAAAGCACTTTCAGAGAGGAGTCTTGGTTGTCTAGTGGTAAATTGAGCCCAACTAACTCCCAAAGGACTAAGGTGCAAATGTTTTAAGTAATAAGAAAAATTACACTTTGGTTATCCCAGAAAAATCGACTATGGATGTGAAGACATTACATCTCTTCACAATGAAATATCATCAGAAAGGTGCATTCACCAATTCAGGTGAGCTCACTCCCTCACAAATTCAGTACTTTTTTTATAATATGCTTTTCTGTAAATATTCTAGAAATTGTTATACATCACCATAAACCTATTGCAGTTTTTCTTATGAAGTTGTGTCCTTGAAACGGCTGAGTGTTCATAAAATCATAACTGTATACCTAGCACCCCCACTGCTCATGTCCTATATACACTACACAGGTTCAAAAATGTCCTTTCTTTGCTCTCTTGTGCCCCCGTGGGACCCTCCTGCTGCCCCCTCTAAAACCAGCAGAGGAAAACGGTCCATGAGACATGCAGTAACAGTAAAATGTAAAATGGCTGCCTTGGCTGGGAATCTCCTTCCTCAGCAGCTTGGTGCTCACTGACCCCATTAATCCAGGTGTTCATTCATCTACAGGACGATCCTCCCACAGGCCGTTAACGGCTCACCCCACTGTGTTTGCCCAGCCCCAACCCAGCCCAGCCCCGGCCTTCTCGTTCCTCCTCTACCCAGTGTAATGGGGGCTGCCAATGAGCAAAGTATGGGCAGCCATATAAATGAGCCTTGGTAAATGTCAAGCCTTTTTAATACTCAGTTGTAATGCCACATTTGTTTTGTAGACTGTCATTTGTTTTTAGAGTGAGCCAAACTTGTTAAACCCCCCCCCCATTTTCCTAGGAGTGAAGACAGAGAACTGGTCAAGCAGAGAGAGAAGTGGTGTAACTTAATTGGAGGTTACATTGCTTGTCAGTGCAATACGTTATTGACAAAGATGCCTCAACTCTCAGCATGTAAACAGGTAAGCAATAAAAGCAGTTTCTCATTGATTAAACTGCAGACTGATGGACACTGCGTAGAGCCGTGCACAGACTGGGCTCTTGTTTCGATCCAGACAGGGTGAGCTTTAAGGGACAGGAGCGCTCATGTTAATGTCATCCTTTGCTCACTGGCTCTGACAGCAGGGCTAATATGAGGCCTCAGCTTCTACCATTCTGACAATTCCCTGTCTCTTTCATATAAAGAGAATGATCATGTGAATTACAATGACAGGTGTGTGTGTGTGTGTCTGTAAAATGTGCTTGTTTGTGTGTGTGAGCTAATGTCTAGGTGGATGTGCGCTTGCATGCGTAGCTAATACTCACTGTCCTTGTGTGTGTTTTTTGTTTGCGCTTGTGCGTGCATGTGCATGCATACATGGTAATTTATGTGCAAACACATGTTTCAGCGTCTCCACATGTTGGTCTGCTCACTCAGAGGTTTATATACAAGCTCTGCCATTCTGCAAGAGCCAGACATACGTCGCACTGCATTTCTTCTCCCTCACTTTTTACTGCATTCCCACACGCAGAGACTGTTAAAGAGAGTGATTTACACACAAGTGCATAAATACTGTGAGCTGGTGATACAGTCTGTGCACTATACGCCTCCCGTGCTGATTCGAAAGCTTCAGTTAGTCCCAGGTTCCTTTTTAAGAGGGTCAGATGAGCATGTTTGTTTAGCGTCCCAGCAAACTTTGTTAGCGGGATTGTTAGTACAGTAGCAGTAGTAGGGGGTAAGAAAAGAGGAATTATCCAAAACGGTGCAAGTGCAAAACTTTAGGGATCATCACTGGCATGTAAATTAAAACAAAATTTTCACCTGTTTGTCATGTAAGACAGTTACAAATGTGGGTCAAAGTCAACGGTATGATGGCTACTCATGGTGACATGTGACGTCAATATTGGTGCTGATAGCGAATGAAACTGGCTAGAAGACAGCAGTTTAGTAGTTGGAATAGAGGGGACAATGTGTGGGAGGAGAGAGTGATGAAGAAAGGAGAGGGAGCCCTTATTATGTATTATGTGTGAACTCAGCCAAGCTGTATATCCAACGTCTGTCTCCATAAGCCCTGAGCACTTGCTATGTGTTCATGATGCCATTTGTGCTAGCGCACACACACACACACACACACACACACACACACACACATTCCACTCAAACAGACTACGGTAGCTTGTCTGACAAATTGAGCACATTTGTTTGCTGGAGAAATTTTCATTGAGCAACTGGGTCTTCTCTACGTCTCCTGTTGTTTCTCATTCAGAGGTTTCCTCCCCTCTTTCTCCGTCTGTGGGTAGATTGTTTACAGCAGGAAGTGCCTGGCATCCTCTCACTTGGCAGTGGGAGACAGTGACTTGGCTCGTGGTAGTAGCCCAACATCATTCAGTCCCAGTTCAATGTAATTCATGTGCTTTTGGGAGACATCCTTACCGGAATAGAGAGCATTTTCGTTGATTATTCCGTCTGTTTTTGATTACATCCTGGCTGGCCTTTGAGAGCTAGCGGACAATTTAGCTATCATTCCTAGATGGGTTAATGGGGCCCGGGCTGGAGGTTTATGTTGGGGTTCAAAACAGTAGGTTGGCTGAGATTGTCAGTTGTTACAGCAATGATTACTGCATACAAATGTTTGTGTGGTATTTCTCACCCATGTATGCATGCGAACAAGCAAGCTCATGCTAGCACCTAGAGGTTGACAGAGGTTGTGGTTTTGAGTGAAATGTCTCAAGAACTGGACGGATTGCCATGAAATTTGGTACACACACTCATGACCCCCTCAGGATGAACTGTACTAATTTTGGTGATCCCCTGACTTACCTTCATTTTTGACAAAATACCTGCAAAACGAAAATCTTACAATACTAACACGCTAAACTAAGATGGTGATCACGGTAAACATTATGCCTGCATAGCATCACCATGTTAGCATTGTCACAGTATGCCTGGCTGTACAATTGTAGTCTCGTTTTGACAAAGCCATAAGTCATCAGATGTTTAATCCATCTCATGACTGTTTGGCCAGGCCAGTCCCTGTAGAGATGTCGGACACACTGTAAAAGAGAGGATATTGGTATCTTCAAGGTGCAAACAGAATTTGTACCCTTTGACCCTTGCGATGGATGTTGCATGGTCTGAATAGTGCTAGCTTCTGCATAAGTACTCCAATTGCTCTCTGCTGAAGTGCTAAGCCTGCTGGGGCTGTTTGTGCTGGGTAAGCTTGTATTTCCTTGAGCATGCACCACCTGTCAGCAACTGTGTGTGGATGTGTGTTTGTGTGTGTGTTTATATGTCCGTGCATGGACCTTACAAGCGTGTCACAAGCCATGACTAGTGGCACAAGTCAAACCCATATGTTGTTTTTCTACTGTATAGCGGTAAGAGGTTGGCACTCTCTTATTAAGGAGCTTTTAGACAGTGTAATTGTATTCCGAAAGCGTTTGTGCTTGTGTATGCTTATGTTAGTGCATGAGCGTACATGCAACTTTCCCAGGGGGCTACCTGATCCTATTACATTATCCAAAGCACATCAAAGGGTTAAGAGCTGTCTGCCTCTATAGTCATTAAGCCCTCTCTTAGCCACAGTAAATCAACGCTGTGCCGGCAACAGCTGCTCTGATCACCTATTAAAACTTCCATAATGTGCCGTGTGTACAGAGTGGGGCCTGTAAGCTGACACTGGCCAATAGACGCCAGATAAAGGCCATCTTGAGCCTCTGATCTGGTTCCTATGGTCAGGATAGCAAGGGAAGTGGAGCTGAGTGGGGGGAGATGACAGAAAAGTCTTGCCTCAGGGCTTGAAACCAGGCAGGATACAAAACAGATATACCCTGTACTGTAGATATATTTATATCTCAAGGCACCAGACTATAAGATGTTATCAAGCATTTAGCCCAGTTGGTTGACGTCTTTAAAACTTAATATATTCAAAGCTGGAGATTTCCTGGGCAAATGCCTGGTAGCAGCTGAGAAAATACTTTATCTGATGGGATGGGAGCTATACGTTAGAACTGAGTAAAGGAATGCATGGTGCACATGTGAAATGTCTCTTAAAATACTAACTGAATGTCAATGATGAACCAAAAAACACGTAAAGAAATAAAACATTGACGAGAATACACAACAGCTTTCTGAAATCATCCACACCAGTTCAGTTTGCAGCAGAGGACTTGACCACAGGCTAGCTTTTCCCACTGATCTGGTCAGGGAAATTGTGTGGAAATCAATAGCAGGACTAGCTAGCTGGACTACTGTCAGTCTGTACAGAAGCACACACTCAGGAGGCCCATCTCCATGGAGACACAAACAGGGCATGAGACTGCCCTCAGGTGAATTCTCTGTGTGGCTCCACCAGCTGAATTGGTCCATTTAGGTTTCATTTTCTTTCTTGTCTACATCTTTCTCTTTCTCTTTTTCTTTCACTTTCTCTCCTACTGTTCAGCAGCAGGCCCTGAGCCCGACTTTCTCTATCTCTTTCTTTCATTCACTCACTTTCTGTTTCCCTCCCACTGACAGGTAGCAGGGCTAAAATTCAAGAGAAGATATAAGGTGAAATTGGGTCTCTGTACATAACTGTCACAGGCCATTCAGGGGACGGATGCTGATTTGCCTCTGCCAAGGTTGCAGAGATGTTTGTCAGTTGATCTCATAGCGCGACCCATGCATGCTGTGCTCTTCCCTCTCCTCTCCCTGACAGAATTTCTTTCACCTGTTTTTGTCCTCGCCTCTCTTTGGCATTGTCTCTTCTTCTCTTCCTCACTCACGCATGCAGATTGTTTTTCAGTCTCTCACATCTTTATTAAACTGTGTGTGTGTGTATGTGTGTGTGTGTGTGTATGTATGTATGTATGTATGTATATATATACACATATACACAACATATATATATATATATATATATATATATATGTATATATATATATATATATATATATATATATACATGTATATGTGTATATATATATATATATATATATATATATATATATATATATATATATATATATATATAGTGTGTATATATATATGGCTGTGCCTCTGTTTCCTGCATCTCAAGGTACATTTAGTGCTTTGAGTTTGTTTCGAATTTAGCACACCGACCCCAATGGATTTGTTTGAAGAAAATGAGAGATGTCTCCAAAATGTCTGATCAAAGCCTGGCTTAGTTGCCAAGGGGCTTCAACTCGTGTTGATAAGATGTCCAAGTGCCAGTCATGGAGCTTATGACTGCCTAGTATCTAAGCAGATTGTATATTTTTAAAGTGCTAGATATATACGAGGAGGAGAGGAGAGGAGAGCAGAGCCATCCAGTGAAGGACATGGATGTGTTTTAAGGGCTCTGGCAACCGGTGCTGGGGGCCTGGCAGCTGGGCAGAATTCTTTTATATCCTGCTATGACTGGCACTTTTATACACGCACACAGACATGCATGCATGAGTTCATGCTCTGTCTCTGTCTCTCTCTCTGTATGTCTCTCTCTTTAATATGCTCACTCGCCACTCGTGCCATTATACGCGCTGATATCCCTTTTCATCGTGGGTGAGGCTACTACAGAGCTAGGCCACATAGGAGAAAGAGGTTCTGTGTGTGTGTGTGCAGTAGCTTAAACTTCTGCACGCATTGTGTCTTCATCACCCTGAGAGGTCTGCGGTGAATGCCCGATAGTTTGGACCACCTGCATCCCAGGGAAGGGGAGGTTTTCCCCTCTCCGTCTATTTTTCTTTCCAATTTCTTCTCAATTTTTTTTTGTTGTTGTTGTTTTTATCAGGCAGCTTTCACAAGAGAGCAGATAAGATCAGCCCTACTTGTTAATCAAATGTACCATGAGTTCATTCTTCAGTCTGATGTTCAAAAAACAGGTTGCCGTACTGGCGTCCTGGTCACTTTTCAGCACCAATGTCCATGTTATTGTAAATTCAAACTAATTTTGTTGCACCATATAAATACAACCAGCAAAAAGAGAATAGGACAGATCCAGGGAAGCGGGGATAAAGGTTGTTGAGGCGATTATTATAGCAATGTATTGCCTGCACCATTTGATCAAAAACATGCAAATTAAACCAAAACAGCTCCATGTAGTAAGAGGGAGGGGATCTATAGCCCAGTGGTGTACTGGCCTGCGGGAAACATGCATGATGTGCATGCATGAAGTGGTCATTGTGTAATTCATATCACTCAGGTCATACTTACTGTACATTCAAAGGATGAGATTGTATTTTACAAGTTCTTTAAATGTAAATCTTACTATACTGCTGACAACACAGTAAGTTAATATATTTTTTTTAATCTGAGGAGGCATCACATGCTATATAAAACACCTCTAATCGTACACAAACACAACTTGAGAGGAAGAGACAAGACACACACACACACACAAACTGATGCCAGTTCATATACAGTATGAGCACTTGAAGGAACATATAGACCGAGACAGGCCCATATTCCTCTGGCCCCAAGCAGAAGCTATTGTATTGTGATAAATGGATTGTCTCCTGTTCCTGTAGCCACAGGGCCCTGTAGCGGTCCACCGGGAGCCTGGGGATGCTTGGTGGCCTTTCTCCCAGTTTCCTGTCTCCTGACTCAGCACCAGCTGTGCACACCAGCAGGAAAAAGAACATGCAAAGGGTAAAAATAATTCACTGGAGATTCATGGTATAGTATGACCCTAAGGCAGTCAGTTAGACAATAGTCTTTCTTTTACCTGACAGCAAGCCGGGCAAAGCGTTTCGGAGGATCATCATGCTCTGTGGGATGATGGCCCCTATGGATGATGTCATGTAGGAGCAGGATATATAGGTTACTTGTGCCAAAATGATGAAAATGCAATATGTTTTGTAATGACATACTATAAAAGCCCTGTTTCATTGTAAAGATGTTTATTCCAGTTTATTCTAGATCATCTGGTTATGATTGCTGCTTGTTTAAATCACCACAGAACTGCATCCCATACGGAGACACTTAATCAAAAGCTGAATTTGGCAAATTTGTCTTGCGGTTTGAAGACAATCTCTGACAGTTGCCCTGGCTGACTCTATGCCCAGAAGCAACTCTGGCATTGAAGGAGACTGATCTTTATGGCAACAATGACAGGCGTGCCAGCGGAGCCAGGCAGTCATCATAGTAGCGACCATGGTGGGCTGTCAGAGAGAGCTGTGTGGCAGCACTGTGCGGTTAAAGCGCCTGCTCTCCCCATAATGGAACAGCTGTTTGGAGCGCGGTGCGCCAGGGCGCTGGAGCACAGAGTAAATAGAGGAGAAGAGCAATGTAAACAGAGATGGGATGGCGGGAGCTGCTTTCCTGCTACCGTGAAAGGGGGTAAACACCCCAGAGAACTAGACGGAGGGGTTGTCGACACAGGAATGCACAAACACCACTACACAGGAAGGTGTGGGAAGAAAGGGGGGTCTATTGTGAAAGAACGAAACAGTAGTGCTCTACTCCAGCCTCAGGTTCAATACCTGACCTGTATATTTTTATTTTCATGGGACGGATAATTACAACAGCTGAGAATCATACCTGCTACCTTGGAGTTCAATTCCAATTTCTCACATTTGAAATCTTAATATTAGCCTGTGGGTTAATTATCAACCACATGCCTTAATTTGATTTGATTTTGGGTACAACTGATTAATTGAGCTCACAGCTGATCTCCCTCCTAAGAGGGCCAAAAGCCTTTCTTTATTATTTATGAGGTATAGAGCGTTTCCAGCTGTCCTGCCCTTATAAATGGGGTAGTACGAGAAGGCGCCTGACCCCTTTTTATGACAGGCTGTAACTTTTCCTGCTATTGTTGGGGCAGAAGAGTACTGTGGACAGTGAGAGAACAATTGCGGCTGTTGGCACAGTATCGTTTTGTAACGCGACAAGAAGGACACAGGAAGACCTTCATACATACTTGATCAAACCCAGATTCACGTAGATGTTCAGGTCGATTTAGGAGCCACAAGTGACAACCAGCCCCTCTGACAGATGGGCTCAGCTGACTGCTGAACTCCCGTCATCTTCTTTCTTTTTTCCACAGCTAGGTGCACAACAACATTGAGGCTGGGAATGGTCTTTTAGACTCAGAGACCCATTTTCAATCCATCCCCTGATTATGCAGTATTCTGTGATTGCTGCCAAACTGGGTAAATACATTATGAGTGAGCAGTTCAGGCCAGATACAGTATCTGAGATATTTTGAGACCATGTGGCTATTAAAACCTTTTTTTCTAAACCTAAACTCTAGTTGGGAAATTCCCAGAGTGCACCATCCTCCTTAAATTAGATATATTGTATACTCATATGAACATGCAACTTTCTCCTCTTTTCATTTTCCTCGTTCATTAATTCATGGACACACTACTGCTGCATCACACAACAGAAGGAAAGACATGGAAAAGTGTTAGAGGGATGATTTTGGGATAAAAGAGGATGTGACACAATCTAACCCACAAACAAAAAGAGGGAAAGACCCTGCTAATGAGTCAGGCATTTGTTATTTTGTCAGAGCTGCCATGTAAACAGGGTGGCGATATTACATCAGAGTTTGTGAGCAACATATGTAGCGAGGAGCAACAGTAATCCCATGTAATACTGTGAAAAGCTCTTTTAGCATAGCTGATACAGAATCTTTACAAGCCACTAATAATGAGCAACAGAGAAATGGATTAGGGGTGGCATGGCTGGATCTGGGCCACAGCAAGCAACACACAGCGCAGTTAGTGAGTTGGTTGACTGCATGTTGGCATATGTCTCTATGCAACACAGGAGTCTGCATTAGTGCAGCATATCCCTATGAGGAAGTGTAGGTATTTGCAAACAGCAGGTGGTTTAGCATTCAATTCACCTCTGAAAGCCTGCCATAATGCATGCTGTAAACATGCACACACTTTCAGCTTTTGGAGGTGTCAGGTGCTTAAAGTTTTTTAAAGACTCAGTCCTGAATCGGTCGCTAAACAAAATGATGGGGGTCTTGTTTACCATCAGATCCACTGAAAGACTCTCAAACTTTAATTTTCTGTAATTTTTCTTTTTGCATTTGCACTTTTTGTGTACACTACACTACCATATGTATCTCATCTGCAAGTGTCATGCTTCAATATTTGTAAATCCAAATGTAGGCATCAAAGATGTTCTAAGTTCTTCATGCTGAGGCTGCACTTTTGCTTCACTCCATAGAGCAATTGCTTGAAAGCTTCTGTGTTACGTCTGCATACAGTATGGTTGAGGTTATTCTACAGTGGCTGTAACTGCTCCATAATTGATATGCTCCAAAACGAATGATCGGGGCTTTAGTGCCCTTTTAAGAAGAGGCAGTCAGCGTCTGAGTGATTTTGTTTGTCTTGCTCTCTTCTCTCAGCACCTTGTTAAGACCCAAGACCTCACCTCAACCCTACTGCTACACTCTCTCTCTCTCTCTCTCTCTCTCTCTCTCTCTCTCTCTCTCTCTCTCTCTCTCTCTCTCTCTCTCTCTCTGGTGTGTGTGTGACACACACACACCCACACACACACACACCAGGCTTTCTGTCCCCTGTTCAACCCCCTCACAGTCAGAGGCTAGACAGGGTCAAGCAGAGGGCGAGACATTTATGAGGTGTAGATATTTGTGCAGGAAAGCATTCCTCCTGTTGACACTGAGCAACACAGTCTGGATGCTGAGCGAGCTGAGCCAGACAGGCACTGAAACGTCAGGCAGGCAGACCAGTCTGTAGAGTGAGAGGTAACAAAATCCAGGTTATAGACTTTAAAATGTGGTCCAAATGAGGAAAGCAATAGACAGCTTTGGTGCATTGACCTGTTTTAGTGACCTTGTCTTTCCCACAGATAGAGCATGTTTGGTTGGCTTGATTCACGGTGTATAATTTGTCAGAAATATCTACAACCTAAATTGCCCTTATTAGATCCCTGATGAATCTTATCTTGACTGTTTCTCTAAGCACAGAGGAGTAATGAAGCAAAACCCTCTCAAAACATGATAATAACCTTAACGCCCCCACACACCCACTTTTAACCCCTTCTTCAGCTCCAGTGATGAGGACGAGTCCCTCCTACCCCCATGCTGCTGATGCAGGAAGGGCCACGGCTCAGACACGGGGCAGTGGCAACACAAAAGGTTGTGGTAAACAGAGCTGTTTGTGTTCACTGGGCCACTGCTGGAGATGACTGATGTGCCCATTAGCCCCTGTCTGGGCATTAGGGGGAGGGGTGGCGGCACTCGGGCTCCGTGCTGGACAAAAAGACCCCTGGGCCTGCAGAGAAAGGTCACTGACCCATATTGTGTTTCCTTCGGGCCTGGCCAGTGGTTATTTCACTGATTCAGGTTACAGAGGTTGGCTTTGTCAAAGCTGATGTGCATGTATGCAAATGGACAGATGCTGTAGGTCATTGATGGTGTGTTGGGATAGAGGAATATACCTGCTGCTACAGGCACTGAATGGAGAAGGGTTCATATTGCTGTTGGCATTTTGTGCACTATTGTAGACTAAAAAAACATAATACTACACTGTGTCTTTGAGTCAAAAATAGAAAAAAGGAGTTTTCAGTCTGTGAGCTTATTTTGTGTGATGTAGTGTGCTTTGTGTTCCACTAGAGAGCGCCCTCCTTTACATCTATCCTTCATTTAAGAGCTGTGAGAAAATGTATATATATGAATCCCTTTTTTTTTTTTTATCAGAAACAAACATTTAATTTGAAGAAAATCTTACATTTTTTGTTATGGTTTTTATTCATATATCATCTATAAAAATCTTGATCCTATACCACAGATTTATTTGTAAAAATGGTAGCACAAATGCAGAAATTACACATTTACAAATCTTAAAAACATTAACACAGTGAATGCTGACAGACTTGTTCAAGGGCGTGGGACAAAACGGTAGTTTTAGTTAGCTTTTGGGCCTATCGCATGGTTTTCTACCACCCCACAGATACACCAACAAAGAACCAATTCATTTGAAAAGAAAATAGGCAAATTCACTTCATCTTGAATCACGAAAATTCACATCTATCTCTGTATCAGTCAACATTATATTTACAGAGCTTGGCAGCTAAACCCAGTAGGCTTTATCTGATGCTGTGACAGATCTGTCTCTATTTACTAAGGAACTCAAAGCTCACATAAACTTAGTTCAGCCAGAGACACTTACATCAAAGGATTTATCGCAACAAATAAAAGAATTTGGCAGAAAAAGACTTTTGTGCTTGATGGTGCTTTACAAATGAATCCAAGTAGCCTGAAAATTCTAAGGGGAGCACATTATGACTCCCTATGGGGTATAAATAAGAGCCCAGCACACACACACACACATAAATGAGATGTGTGATATACATAATGCACAACAAGGCATCACCACGTCTAGTAATAAGAAACTAGAACAGGTGGAGGCTGGAGGATGGTTAAGGGAGAAATCAGCTGTGTGATATAGGTAGGAATAAACAGTTTAACCAGTAGTAGCAAAGACAGCACAAAAATGATCAAAAGAATGAGTGCAAGTTTGTCATAAAGAAGACTCCTCATTGACTTGTCTTGCCTTTCTGGTGAATGACACTGATCAGCTGATGACATGCATAACTTAAGTGCTCTGCCTGAACTAGTTATTCCATTTGTGTTAATGGACAAACTTTTGCACTTTTTTTTTTCTTTTGTGGAAAAAGGTACCGATGCACTTGGACTGTGTTAGTATGTTCTTAAAACATTGTCTCTTTGGTATCAATTTTGTGTCTGTCTGTCCCATTTGCATGACAAAACTAATTTTATTCTAAGTCTTTCAAAGGCAATATCTTAGTCACATTACAAAACTTTACTCAGTCCATCTATTCTACAAACCAAGAGGACCCTGTGAAATGTCTCACCCTGTTTGTTTCTATTACTCACATTGAGGCTTTCTAATGTTTACTCCACCACATTCAAATCACACAAACACGCATACACACACTATAATTGGTGAGTGTGGTAACATTTTTACTGCTCTGAGGATTTTGCCATTTCTGTGTTTAAAGCAGAGCAAAATAATTGTTTTTACAATCTGATGAAACTAAGTTGTGAAAATAGAAGTCGGTGCAAAAATGCTGGGTTTAACATAAATGTGTTGATGGGAAATAGCAGGTGCAGTAAGATGAAGGGGACACAGCCAGAATAATAGAATTAATTCACAGAAGTTTGTGGATGAGAAGAATCCAGTGTTGCTTTATTTCTTTTCACTAGATGGCCTCTACAAGACCAGTTTTTATTTAAGAAATGCAAATGAGACATCACACCAAGAAAAACAATGTCACATTCTCATAAAGCGCTCTTGGCATGAACAAACAGCAACATTGACAATAAATAAAATGTTGGCAAACAAAATAAAACTTTGTGAACAAAGAATACTCAGGATTGCATATCAAACAAGACAAAAATAGACAAAATGTACTTGGCACAAATTAAATAAACTTAAGAAATTTTCAGATTGAGTGAACCTACTCTATGTCCATTGCTTTGTGAATCTGATTGTCCTTCACAGTTAGCATTGAGTATGTGCGTGTACTGTACAAAATAGACACAGATGGCTGATGAAACTAAAATAGACATTCCAACAAATTGTCAGTACTCAACATCTTACTTTGTCAGTACCATGACCTTCATAGTCACACTCCTAGGTGGTCTTCTGCTGCATATGTTTGCACTCAACAAAACTGCAGGTACATGTGCAAGAAACCATTGTCACAATGCAAAGCCAATATATATGAACATAGTGGAGGAAAAGTATCTTATAAGTTACCAGTGATTTCTGATTTGAGTTCAGTACAGGTGCTTGACATGTTAAATTTAAATAAAGGAAATAAAGATATTAAAGACACTTTGGTATTTTGTAGGTCATAATGTGCTGAACTATGCATTTATGAGTGCAATGCACATTTAACACATTTCATTAAAAGACCCAGTCTTGTTCTAAATTGATTTGTGTGGACATGATTATAGTGATGCCAGGACACTCATCACACACAAATATTATGTCAAAATGGTATACTCATTAATCTTAAATCATTTTTGACCCGTGATTGCAGTCCAGTGGGATCTGCCTGGTGATGATGACCAACTGAGAGGTACATAAATTAAAAGGTGTTTTAAAAATAGGATAACAAAAATGCGAAGTAACAGAACACTTTTACAAAAAGCCACTTGACCTATTTTTTTTTTAAACAGGATGACCCCTCTCTCTCAGAAAGTCAGTCTTGTCCTGTTATAGACTAAATCCTTCTGTCTTTGTGCTCTGTCGGTCTCTGTCTGTCTCAGCAGGGCATATGCAGTGCAACACTAACATCTCCAATCTCGACTTCCCAAAGCAAAGGAAAAACGACGTAATGTATTCTACACCCATATAAAAATAAATCAATCGCAAACATGGAAAGATACTTCTCATATATACAATAAACTCCTATATAAAATAGCTTTTATGTACATATAGACAACAGACAACAATACAATAATTGAACTATACAATGTACACCTGAACAGTTAAGACAGGCGAGAGGTACTGAAGTGTATGGCTTGATTGGGAAAAATTCAAAATATTTACAGACATCAACTTTACATCCTAAACATGTTTTCAACTTCCCTGGAATGAAGAGGTCTAGGGAGAGCCCCACGCCTCACTTTTGTTATCATTCCCTTAGGTAAGGCTACCTTTTAAAGAATTGGTCTGCAGACTATTCAGCCTCATGGTACTTTGCACAGTCAAATGCACTCTCAGCTCTCCTTTGGTGACATATGATAGGAGCTGGAAGCATGAGTCCTAAAACCAGTTATGAAGCTGTCAATCACATGGATCCATTAAAAAGAGATTAGGTGGACGATTGAAATGCCACTTATTGAATTTTGTGATGCCCAGGAAGACCCAGACGTTCTACTATTCTTCTTGAAAGGATCAACCAGTTATGGACATCCCCTTAACTTCCACAAAGGTTAGATGCCAATAGACTCCAGTGTGTAATCTCAGACAGCCCTGCTTTGGTGCTGACATTTAGTCCATGGGTCCTTGAGGCATACCCAAGGAACACTTGTTTTCCAAGGCTGGAGGGTCTTGTAGGTAAAGTCATGGACTTTTATCCTTCCTCCAAAGGAGTCCTTCAGTAGTGTCCTCATGGAGGTTCAGCACAGGATGGAAACCCCTTCAGCAGTGACCAGCTGACCAGTGGTGGGGTCATACGTCCCAGCCAGGTAGTAGAGGTCTGGGGAAGTACTGTTCGGCTTCTGATTGCGAGTCAGACACTCATACTCCTCCCTGCTCACCACCTGGCACTTATGAGAGATTGTCTGGACGTCATTCTCATCCTCATGACATGACTGGTATAGGGCATGCTGAATAGGGAAAAGACAGGGTTAGTTGCATCATTATATGAACCAACAAAGAAAGAATGTCGTGAAAGTTGCATATGCTACAAATTGACTAAAAATCTCCATAAAATTGTAACCTCCATCACGACTCACCTTGCCATCTCGATGCCTCTTGCCTAGCTTGGTCTCTTCAGGGTGGTAGAACCACTTGACTTTGACCACCATGTTGGAGGTCCAGGATTCCCAAAGGTTCTCAATTCGACCTATGTATGGAAGGTTAGGGCGTCCAGCTGAGAGGAATACAGCACAATCTCCCACTCTCACTGTGTCTCTGCCTCGTACGATGGCCTTGTAGAACAGCTTCCTGGCCTTGCCCTTTAGACCTCGCCGCTGTGGAAAACCAGACACTTTGACCAATCTTCTTTGGTATTGATGATTATTATTATTACCTCTCTTGACCTCTAGTGTTTAGTATTCTAGTAATAGTTTAGTATCCTAAGCTAACTCAACTGATATTATGAAAGAAAATAAGGATACATCTTTGGTACAGTGATGGTATGCGAAGAAACAGACTATTCTCACCTGTGTAGGGTTTCCTGACCACCTCCACATTTGTCGTCCTGCAAGGAATGCAGACATCTTGGGCCTTGGAATGAATGAGGTGTCATCTGGAAGCATTCTAGGTCTCTTGATAAACTCTTTAGATGGTTTGGAGGTTGAGTTGAGGCATTCTTTCCTCTTTAGGGACTTGCTGTTGGAGACCTGGTCAGCGGGGCCTCCTTTGGCATTGGACAGTGCCACAGCTTTGGCCACAAAGGAGTGCTGGTGCGGCCTTGAAGAAGTGGAGGGTTCAGAGGGTTGCAGGAGCCCTCGATGGGAAGACAGACAACTCTGAAGCATCAGTGTAGAACTGTCCTCGTCCTCTGAGCTGTAGGAGGAATCATTGTCAGAGGAACACAGACTTGAACTGGAGAGAGAGCCTGAAGAGGAGGAGCTTGAAGAACCAGAAGACGAGGAGGAGACAGAGAGACGAGACAGGAAGCGGCCAGCCGTCCTTAGTCCTCCTGATGCTGCAGCCAGTGCAGCCCTCCTTTCTTCCTCGTCATCATCCAGATCAGAGTAGGAGCTGTGACACTCTCTGTGGTAGCTGAAGCCCATGTTGCCATATTCACCCAGACGCAGAGACTGGGAGGGCTTCCTTTGGGGTGTGTTTCCTTTCACGAGAAGTTCTACCCTGGAGGCACCACCCTTTTTGTTGTCTTTAACCAGCAGGACTGGGTGAGAGTAAGCCTCTGTCCTGGGCATACCACTCACACTGGAAGATCCACCTCGCAATAGCAGAGCCTTGCTGTTCTTTGTTTTGGGGGAGGTCACTCCTTCGTGATCTAACTTGACCAGGAACTCTTGTCCAGACTTCCTGCCCCTTGGCATAACCAGCTCATCCTGCCTGCGCCTGTGGCCATACAGCCCACTTCTGGGCCCCAGAGATAAACTTGGACTTGGCCTTGTAGACTGAGTACAGAAGGAGGAGTAGCCATTTGCAATGCTGCTGAAGGAGTCCACCTCAAAGGAGCTGCTGCTGAAAAGGCCTTTGGCTGGGGTAGAGGCCAGGGGCTGGGTCTGAGGCAAGGAGAACAGGTCATCCTCATTCCCTCTCAAGGCCTTCCTCGGTGCCCCATTGAGCTGAAATAGGTTGTCGGACGTCCTCTTCCTGGTGTTGGCCAATGAAGGCCAACCCAGGAATAGTGAAGGATTTTTATTGGCATTCTCAGCCTGCTGCTGCTGCTTTTGTTTTTTCCCAGAACCCTTTGGTCTCCCTAAAATGAAGAAAATGTCATGTTTTAGCAATACATCACAAATGATGAAACATGAGCGTCTTTGTACATACTGTACACTGACCTCTTTAGTACACCTGTTCAATCTAAATAGCCCCACAATAACCCTTGTTGTAAAGCTTCTGCTGATCTTTTTAAAGGCTGGATGTGTTGGATTGCATAGCTGAGCAGTGTACAAACCCACATGAATGTATTTTGAATTCTAGTCAAGAACCCATGGTTTTCAAAGACAGCTAAAATGTCAGATTAAATCATTGTAGTATAAAATGACACGAGATATTTGTAATATTCCTATTTGATGTAATGGTGCAGCTATAAAAACATGGCATTTTGGTTTAAATATTTCACTCAGTGTAAGCATTATAGCTTAAATGTTGGAGCAAGCAGATAAATATGTGATACTGTTAAACAGAAAAAAAGTTTTTATATATACAAATACAGCCTCTTTATAATTTAAGGTGAAAATAAGAGTTTCAGGGGTTAATTCTTACCTGGTCTTCTTTTGTGAACAGTTAGAGTTTGGCTGTTGATTACAGTATTGATAGTGTTGAGTCTGTCAGAAGGTCTATCACTGATGGGGGCCTGCTCCAGACTAGAACTTCTCTTTCCTGTTGTACCGCTGGGTACCACCAGGGCAGGAGATGACTCCCCACCTAAAGGACAAGGGGTAGAAGATTATTAGCATTTACTCACAGGTAGTCAATACATTGCAACATGAAAGGGAAAATTCCCAGTTACACAGAGAGGAGACACCCACAGTGAATCTGGTATCCTGGAGGCAGGAGGCGGATGTTTGGGAGCGAAATCTTCCCTCTGTCTCCATCATCAAACTCTACCATCACTCCTCCTTGCTTCCTTTCATCAGATAAACCACCTGCAAGAGACAAAAATGCACTTCCTCAGGTGTGCAGGAACATTTACAAATGCCAAAAAGTGATTGGATATACATACAATTAAATATATAGTTGAAAATCCAGAGGACACACAGGAAATCAGAGATGGAATAAGCTGATGGCTCACCTTTGCGAACGTAGCCTGGGTATAAGCAGCGTGAGCGTTCGCTCCAGTAAGCACACACTCTGGTCCCTTCACTGAGCATAGTCTCCGACTCTGGACGTATATCCAGGACCTGAAGGCCAGACCAAAACATAATTAAGGTTCATTACAGGCTGCGCACACACACAGACATGCATACACACACTAACAGTGTGAGGGCCAGGGAGCATTGTGCATGGGCAGCCACTGTGCCACGTTTCCAAGCGGCACTTATCTCATGCCAATGTGCCAGTCAGGGCTGAAAAGAACGGAAGCCATGATGCAGTAAATCCTGACTTGCTGAGTAATACTAAAGAGGGCCTGAATAGAGGGCTTGTGATTGCAGGTTGCCAGATCCTCCCTCCAACAATGCAGGCAGCCCCAGCATCCGCCACTCACTGGGGGCTCTTTCAGGTTGCTTTCATTTACTGTTGCCATGGCGAGGGACCCTTTGACTGATGAGGTGTGGATGTGGGTGGGTGTGTGTGTGTGCATGGGGGAGGGAGAAGGAGCACAGTGAAAATCGGGGTATCGGTGTCAGAGTCAAATAAATGACTTTTGGACTAATTTAAAGACAATAAAGTGGAAGTATTGCATAATTAGAACCAGCTGCTATCTGACAAGTGTTTAGATAAGACTAAAGTTGCCAGAAGTGCTTGGTGTAGAACTGCCAGGAGAATGTGAAAATGGCACTGAGAGAAGGCTTTGTAAGGAAACTAACATTGATCAGTATGAGCGAGCTGACATGGATGAGGGAAGGAGGAGACAAGTGGTCAGACAGTAAATGGACTAATGTGTGAGGGGCAAGATCTTCCACTGCAGAGCAACAGGCACCTGATGAACCCTGATCTTGTGGACAGTTTGATGCTATGGTAACTGTTGGCCAATAGGGAGATATAAACAATAAGAATAAGTGGGACTTCTTTTATGAGTGTTCTTTGATTTATATCTAAACAAACAAACAAAAAACCTAATACTGTACAAAAATACTTAAAAAGTAAGTAAGAATCCTGTGCATCTGTGATGTTTTAATCTTAGTTAACTTTAAACACGTTTCTCTAGAGGTGAAAAAACAGTTTCAAATTTCCTCACAGTATTTACTAAATATGTTATCCTGCTTTAATTGAAAACAGTACGGTTAGTAATTCCTCATGACTTTAAGTGAAAATGTATGCCGGTTAAGTTTTTCAAAAGGAAGCAAACGGCTCGTTTCCATACATGCTGAACTTCAGCATAACCATCAGGAAATTCAATTACGTCTAGTCTAAAATTTGTGTAGGGTTGTGATCATTTCCATATCACAAGATTTTATACATCACTAATTTAACATTCATAATGTTAGATGAAATATGATCACAAAACCATTTTAAATTGGTTCCCAGCACAGTTATTGCACCCTCTTGGCAGCTTCCCCTTCCCCCTATTAGAATGACAGCAAAAGACATCAATCTAAGGCACAATCCTTGCCAGTTAAACTCTGCTCTACTCTTTCAGGGTCATCATCTCTGGTCACTCTATTGTGTGCAAACACAACGTCCTGTGCCCTGTTTGGCAATAGTGAAGACTTATTTCCACAGCTGGAGAAGATGTGGGTATGACGGCTTTGCTTTAGGTGACCCAGCTGTTATTAGTGCATAGAGACCAGTAACCTCTCAGTAAAAAAAACAACAAAAAAACACACAAAAAAAAATGGGACAAAGGTCACCTGCTGCAGTAAACGATAAAACTCCATTCTGGATGCGAAGCACACCAGGAAGCACATCTTACCTAAATGCAAATGGATACCAGCCAAGAATGTGCTGTGGTTTCTACAATATATAATTATGTCTCATTACATGGATGACTTAGGTAAACTGTAATTGTATCTTAACATCAAACTGAGTGAGAATTACAAATCCAAACAATCTTGTGGTCTAGGTAAAAAAAAAAAAAAATCTCAACCACCCCAGGTGCAACTGAAAAAACTAAAGTGGTAAACACTGTTATTGTGATATGGATATATGTCTTATAATAGCTGGATAGCCCTACACCTTGGATCACACAAGGTCATCATTACCTAGTTTCTCTTCATACACCGTTGTGTCTTTGTAACTGCGTTACTTTGGCAGCCGTAGGGATGTAAAGTTCACGTCATCTCCCATTTTAAACTAAACAAAACGTAAATGGATTATCCCACCCACACACAGAGCTGGGTTTAACGGACATTCACAGACAGTCAAACACATAAACCCAAAGATCCTGCCTCCCATATGTTCATATTCATTGAAGAGGTTAAGATGGCCTCAGTGACCTTGAATGACAGTCAAGGGAGGTTGAAAAAGAGAAAGCGAAGGGACTGGCAGAGCTACAGAAAGGCTGGAAGGCAGTGGAGGAATGCACAGAGGGTGAGAGGGATGTTTAAGAGAAACAGAAGTGTTGAGTGACCCAGAAGACCAAACAAGTGATGTTTTTTCTTGTTTTAGTGCAGCGGGGTGAACTTACAGCTTCCTGTAGCAGTTGCTCCAATGAATAGATTCTTGGGCGGTTTCCTCTTTCACCGTCGATAACAATGCTAAAGCTGGAGAAAAAGCACAGCAGAACGAGAGAAAAATTAGGCTATTTTCAGATGCTTGTAGTATGCTTGCCTGGCTCCCATGTCATATGTTACTCCCACTCTGCTGTTGTTATAGCATCTTTTTGCTGCCTGAGCCAGAGGAGCCGTATTGATACTCAGAGCAAGGTATGACACCATGTAGGGTTTGTAATGCAAGCATAGAAAGACATGAAAAGAGATTTTTTTTTAAAAAGACAAAAAATTTGGATACTGGTGATAACTTCTACTCCTCATGTGAAATTCCTCTTTCTACAAAACCTTGTTTGCATGATTTCCTTTATGATGGGTTGATGTCTGGAAGGTTGAGTTAGCCTCTAGGATAATTCATTCATTTGATTTCCCACCACTTCTACATAAAAATGCCAATTTGCACAAGGTTTACTCCATTTTAGCCCACATGCAGAGTGAACACTGACAAAAAGGTGTAACCATGCAATCTGAATGACTTAAAGGGAAACTCTGGTATTTTTAAACCTGGGCCCTATTTTTTACAAATTTTGGTTGAGTTGTTGTCGTCTTCCTGCAACAACTCGGATGCTGGTGAAGGCAACCTACTGGACCAATTCCAAAAGTTTTGGTAAGTATTAGTCATTTAGACCCCACAATTTGAAAAAAAAAATAGGGCACAGGATTAAAAATACCAGAGTTTCCCTTTAAGTAATACAAGTGTGTTAATTGTATTGTTCTTACGTCGATTTCAACCTTAACAACCTCCTTAATAAATAATCTGATTAAGGTATTTACATGATATTTGCAAAAAAATGAGTATTGCCTTATCTATGTGTATTCAAAAACACCCTGATTGATCACTTGAACCACTGCACGTGTGCTTACATGTCTGGGAGCTCCAGAGTGCGGACCCTGGCAGCGTATAGGAGCTCATCCTCCTTGGAGATCAGCACCTTCAGTCCATCAGTTAAGAGTTCTTTGGTCAGGACACAGTTAGGAGCTGCAGAAGGAAATGCAAACATCCCAATTCATATTTCAACATCACTTATTAAACCATCTTCTGCATGAAACACTTTTGTAAGATATCCATTGTTATCTCTTACCTTCAGGGCTCTTGTTGCTGTATGAATGACTGCTGTCCTCCTCTTCTTCTGAGAAGCTGCTGCCATCCATCTGAAAGCCCTCATCAGCCGCAAAGCTCTCCAGCAGCCGACTCACTGCTCGTCCCTTTGGCTGTGGAATACAACAGACGGGACGGACAGAAGAATAAATGGATGCAGGGATGGATAAAAAACAAACTCGAGATAGAAAGTGTGATAGAAGAAAGAAGAAATTGTTTAGCATGCTACTGAAAGTAGCAATTAACCACAGGGGACTTCACAGTGCCTGTACCGTCTCCTATCAGTAGCCATTTTACTCTAACATTTTTTCACTCTGTCACAGCAGAAGGTGTGAGCCACCCCCCTTCCCACGTCTCCTCTCCCATCCTCTCCTCCCCTAAGATTACTCAGCAGGAGGTTGGGCTATGTGTGATGTGCTAAGTACTTTTAATAGTTCTACAGTAACAGTCCTCAGGGTGAGAAATCTAGGACAGTAAGACATCACCAGAATGTATGAGGGCTGGCATTTTTATGGAATTGGGATTGTGTTTGTTGTTTTGCATGTGCCTGGGTTTCCTGAGTGAGGATTGAGTGCTTTTTGAATTCACTGTGACTGGTACCTGTTGGTTCTTGCTCCTTCGTCCCCTGCTGCCCTCATCACTCTGCAAAGACGGCGCCCCAACTGACCAGCAACTTCTCCTCTGTTAAAATCGACATGAGGGTGGACAAGATGAGTCTTGCGAGTGTGACATAAACTCTGCAACTCTTTAGAGGTAAGATTACATGCAGAGCACCTATTATGTGTGGCTGCTTTTATCTGACATCGGGTGGCTGTGATGGCCCCAAAACCACTTTAATGTACAATGAGACAGAGCCTTTAAACGATACCATTAATTTTGATACCTTTTTTCATTTGTATAATTTCCTTATCTCCATCTGTACATATTCTTATCCCATTAATGCATGTTACTAACTCGACATCCTCTCTCTCCCGTAGTTGTGTGGTTCTTCTCCTTTCTCCTCCTGTTGCTTTCTGCAGGTATTTCTGCTTCTGGAGCTGTAGAGTCTGGATCTATGGTTGCAGCCACCTGCTGCCCCCGTGTTCCTGCTCAACACCCGCTGCTGCTATTATTGTTATTGGTCTTATTACTGGTATTACTATTATTATATTGCGATTATTTGTATTATATTATATATTAACATCATTACCACTACTATTACTTTACATCTTGATGTGGAACTGTACTGTACTACTGTATGTACTGTATGTTCTCTCTCTCTCTCTCTACACCTCAACCCAACAGGTCGAGGCAGATGACCGCCCACTCAGAACCTGGTTCTGTTCAAGGTTTCTGCCTGTTAAAAGGGAGTTTTGCCTTGCCACTGTCGCCTAGTGCTTGCTCATGTTGGGAATTGTTGGGTCTCTGTAAATAATACTATAAAAAGCATGGCCTAGACCTACTTTATATGAAAAGTGCCCTGAGATAACTTCTGTTTTTATAGAAGTTTTGATATACTGAATTTAAAAAACTGATTTGGCACTGTATAAATAAAATTGAACTGAATTATCCTAGAAAATGTAAGCGTTCTGTTTTATTAATTCAGTACATCAACATTTCTATACTAATACTTTCTGCTAACCTTATTGATTGCTCCTCTCAGCATGGTGCTCTTGCGTGTCGCCCTCTTTAGCCTCTCGCTGGTGGTCGGGAAGGTGGCCAGTCCCATGCTCCTCCAGTAGCGGTTGCCTCTGGTCCCAAGGCTGCCCCACCGAGGCTCCTTAGACCTGGTTCCACATGGCCTTCTAACCCCTTCAGGCCGATGATCGTCATGGTGGTTTTTCACTGCAGTGGCCAGGCCCAGCCTACAGGGGGGCTTCTTCCTTACTTTGACTTCCCCTTCTGCTCCAGACAGACTCTGGGAGCCTGTGCAGTTCAATTAGAGAAACAGATTTAGACCAAGCTAACAAGCCAGGAGGAGAAACACAAAACAGATGCTTCTCATGAAGATGTGGGGCAGCAGCTTTGTTGACTTATGAATCAGTTTCAAAGGACTGTCTTACCATAAAGCTCCTGTCTCTGTTTTTTGTTCCTGGCTTTCTGATTGGCCTCCAGTTTTACAACAGATGAGGGACTCGGACCTGTCATGGAGGAGCTAGAAGTGACGTCTCTGGGGGGTTGGGCTCTGTAGTCTTGACCTTCATCAGTATCATAACTGCCTTCCTCTTCATCATCTTCTAATGGAGATAGCAAACAATACAGTATAGAGATTCTACTGTTGGGTAGGTTTTATGAACATAATTTGGCTTATCAAATCCATCTTTTAAAGTAATCACCAGCCAGTGAAGCTATTTAACTTACTCCATCATTTCAAAGGCACTTCATTAGCATTTAAGTAAATAGTTTAACTGTTCATAGAATTTATGTATGAAGTGCTTTGCCTCTGTGGTATTTCCTGGTGTGAACCCACATGCAACAACTAGTGTGCAAGGGAGTGTGTGTGTGTGTCACTGCACTTTCTCAAGCAGCTCTTTGACCAAGTCTGCTAGTCTCAGGGCTGTCAAAGCCTCTCACAACCAAGTGTCCACAGCTGTGGCTGCACATCTAGCCCAGACCAGCCAACAAGGCTGATCACTGAGGTGTCGAATGTCCGTGCACACCCCTGTCCGTCACAAGACATTCATCAACACCTATTTACTCAACTCCGACTACTTTTAAACTGATTTACAAATTAACAAAAAGGCACAATGGACTTAAAGTGGCATAGCACATACCTGATTCAATGTGTTAGTGATACTCTTTTCAGGTATAAATATGTTAGCGGTTGTTTTTTTTTATTTTTTACTTGAAACCTTTCAAATGTGCTTCATGCACTGCAGCCCTTTGTTGTTTTCTGTAGCATTTTCTTTCTGCGTAGGGTGAATATTTCTAGAGTCTTTTCATCAACCAAAAACACCCCTGTCACCCCTCACCTCACTTGTCTGTCTGTGTGGGAGTGAAGGAGAGAACCCAGAAGTCCTGAACACAGGAAAACATGCAAATTTCACACAGAAAGGGTCAAGAGCAGGAATCACGCCCAGGTCTTTTTTTTTTTTTTTTTTGCTGTGAGAGGACAATGTTTACCACATTTTGGGCTGCTGTGTCCAGTTTCATTACCAGCTCTCAGTATTCACTGCCTCACCTTGATCAGAGGAGTCGCTCTCTGCAGGGGAGCTCTCTCCCTCCTCCATTGCCTCCTGTCTCTGGCCACGGAGAACCTTCACTCTGGGCTGGCTTAGATGGGAGGAACCCTTTGACAGGGTGGTGGATCCCTTTTTGCGTCCACGGCGCACCGCTCCAGTCCAGCTGTCTTGGGGGCCACTGTCCACACTGGCTGCTGAGAAAGTTTGCAAAACCACCATTCAAATTTGGGTTAAGAATTGTTGGATTCAAAACTTATTAAAACGAACAGCAGGAGGAACAATCAATACTGTGATTGCCAGTATCTACCTGTGTCACTTTGTCCCCCAGACTCTCGCCTGGACTCAGCTTTGCTTGTGCCCTGGCTTCTGTGTCTATGCTTGGGGTTGGAGTTGCAGGGCAAAACCTCCTTGTCCCTGGAGCCTGTTCCTGAGAGATTCTTTTTACCCTGGGCCTTCTGTTTGAGCTGAGTCACATCACTGGCCAGCTTGGAGCTGAGCATGCTGTGAAGACTGCTTTTTCTGCAGCCCTGTGCTTTTATCTGCTGCAACAGAAAGATGAGAGAGAGAGCGAGAGAGAGAGAAAGAGAGAGAGACAGCCAGTTACACTCCCGGTCACAGCAGCCGCAAAAGCATCAGAACGTCAGAGGAAGAGGGCTCTAGTTTGCTCACACACAGAAGAAAAAGGAATAGTCGAAGCCCAATGAAAAATATATTAATATGGAGAGCAGAGGATTTGACTCCTGAGGGTAGCACCTAATTAGAAATAGTGTGCAACAAAGGAATATTTCAAACGCAAAGAAACAAAGAGTGGCCTCTTTCATTTCCTGTTGCATAGAGGACAAAAGGGAGGAGGACAAGGGGACCCTGACCTGTGTGCTGCTGAGTCGCTCAAAGCCTCGACTGGACAGCCTCTTCTTCCTTCTCTGGCTGTCTCCGCCCCCTCCTAGGTCCTCAGGCGACAGGGCAAGCCCCGCCCCCATCGACCTGCCAGTCATAACAAGGGAGAGGCATTCATTAGAGGAGAATGGTGGTGGTTTGAAAGAAAAAGAGGGGGTAGGACATCACAGGGGAAAACAGAGTTGAGTCACCTCTCTGTGGGATCTAATAACTCTCTTTCTCTGTCTGATGAACAGAATGACAAAAAAGAACATGGAGAGCCCAGTGTCTGAACCACACACTTGAAAAATTGGGATCTAACAAGGAACCTGGGATTGTTTGAGGGCAGTGTGGCATAAGAAGCCTTAACATGTCTTATCGGCGTCTGTGTCTTTGCAGCCTGTGAAGCACTGCATAGTTTTTGAAAGATACAATAAATGGTTGGAAGGCATTGCATTTGTATGCAGCTCTATTGTTCTCAGCGAGTATCATAGCTCTCCAGTTGCATTTTCATATCACTGTGGCACACTATTTCCCCTACACTGAGCAGCATCATAGGCCAACCACTCCAAATGCCCTTGAATTTCCCTCTGGAAGCCTGCCCAAAGACCACACCGACGTGAGCCAGGCCATGCTCAAACAAAAGATTAACTTCCCCACTCCTAGTGTGCGTACAGCCTAGGAAATCAGTCACATTTACAGAGTAAGCAGGGTTTAAATGTGAAGTAGATAAAGTACAATCAACATTTCATGTTAGTTCTTTGTTTGCATATTGTACCACATACAATTCTGCAACTACACATTGTTTGGAACCAAATGTGTGTGTGCGTGTGTGCTTCTTTGTTTATGTGTAGTCAGCAGAGGAACACAGCACACATGTAGGCCTTGACTGTGTGTAAATCTCACAATCAGAGTGTGTCAGCGTGCATCTGTAACAGAACATGAAAAGAATGAAGGCGACTGTTGGGCAGCGGGACTGTCTGCCCACAGACTGACAGGAGAGTGACAGAGGTGGCAGTGAAGTGTGAGTTGTCCCTCTGAGGCAGATCCCGCCACGGCTTGCCGTCCCGCTGCTGACAAACACAACATGACAGAGTCCCTCCCCTCTGTGGGGGGGTGGGGGTGGGGGGGGGGGCTGGTGGGGCTGAGCGTACAGTGACTAATTAAACAGAATTGATTAGCAGGGTTTGCTGGCGAGCAGTAGTTCTCTCCAGCCTTCCCTCCCAATCAAAGCCGCACCACAAAGGACCCCAGTGCTCTACCCGCAGGAAGGAGGAGGCACGCACAAAAACAAACAATGCCTGCATAAATGCTCATAAGCCCGCAGCTGCATCCATACCTAATTGCACAGATGCATAGAATGCACAGGCAGGGAGGCTTGAATTTATCATTCACTCACACACTGCCCCACACACTCCCTGTGGTCCAAGCAAAATAAGGTAAGGAAGGAGATACTAAAAGGCTGGGATGTTACCCACTGACCCACTGGCCTCCCTCATAGCACCCAAGCGTCAGCATCTTGTAGTGGCATGAGTGGCAGGTGCAGTACATGCTTTTACATAACCCTGCCATGTAACGCAACATGGGGCTAATCAGTCCCCAGTCTGCCTGTTTCTTGTTCAGATGTGTCATGTCATTCTCTGCTGCATTGTACACACATATCTGCAGAAACAGAAGGGTGTACACCCTGGCTGCCTTGAAGAAAATTATACCTGTGGCTAGCTGTGACTCCAATTTTAACACAGGAGAGAGACAGACTGCGGTTTACTGTACTATGGCCTGCAGAACACCCCACCTCCCCCATGTCGGCCTCCACTGCACTTCGCTGCAGGGCCCGGACCCGTTACCCTTTCATTTGGGTGTCATTGTCACCCAGCATCAGCGTCCCCACTCTGATCAGTACTGGCCTGGCGAGGGGGCAGGGGTACATGGGTGGAAGGAGAGTGGAGGTGACATCGCAGAGGGGCAGCTGGGAACACTGTGGACCGCTGCCCAGAAACCACAGTGAGAAAAGAAGGGAGAAGATGGAGAGAGAGAGAACACTGCGAGGTGACATTCAGTGCTCTGTCTTTCCAAACCCTGATGACAAGGCTAACTGAAGAAGCATGACAGCAAACCTTTATCCCCTAGACCCTTTGGTTTATCAGTTCCCCCACCACGACCAAACAGCAATGGTACCCCTGTTTTGACGCTTGCATTTTATCTTTATCTCCCTCTTTATTTTTATTCTGCTGTTCTGCTCACTGTATTCCTCCTAATTGTGTTTTTCCTCATACACACACGGACATTGTACGAGAGCTGTAAATGTCAGCTTATGTCTGAGTGCCTGGACTGTCTGACCATCATGTTATCTTTTGGACCCCTGGTGACCCTGTGGGGCTGTAATGGCAATGGTGTGTCACATTCCTGCTGCTGCTGGGACAGATTACAGGAGAATTCACAGTACTCTAATTACATCCTCTGCCTGTCACCCCCACCAGCCCGCTCCCTCTGAACCCAGCCCATCTAAGTTCAACATGCACTACAGTAATGCCACTGAGGTTTAAGATTAGCTGGGTTGAGACCTATGAGCGGTTTTCTCTTCATCTGCAGTACATACTGTGTATCAAGCATACATAAATATTCTGTACTAGCAGAAATACACACAACTGACACTGATTATGCTGTCATACAATTAACGCTGGTGTTGATTAGATTAGAAAGAGTTCAAGTGGACTTCCTTGAATGGTTCAACTGTGTTCTCCCGTTTCCTGTTTATGCCAATGAGAGGCAGTCCCTGTTTGCCAGTGATATGGAGGGGCTTATCAGGCAAGTTTGGACTATAGCCAGCCAGCCGAGGTGGGCTGAGTGATACTCACTTGACTTTTCTATGGCCCTCAGATGAGGACACTGGACCTGTGCTGAGGGTGGGTTTCCGCTTCCTTGGCCGCCCCGGTCCTCGTCGCGCTGGGCTGCGAGGTGTTTCCTCCTTCCTGCTTGCACACGCAGACGTAAACACACAAGCAGACAGAGAGGAACTCTGATATACTACACATATCTATACTCAAAGGGTTGTAGCAGCAAAGAATACAGAAAGGAATCCTCTGAAAACTAGAAGCAAATGTGTTTAAGGTTTTATTACTTTTGAAATCTCCGACTGCAAAGGGTGGAGATAAGCCTAAGGGAAAGGAGGATAAGGTCATACTCACTGATGATCGTGCTTCCTCTGAAGTTTGGCCAGCTCCTTTTGTTTCTCTTTGTAGCGACGCTGTAGCTCAGCCAACTTCACACGCATTGCAAGCTCAGGACCATCCATTGTTTCCATGGTACCTTTGGCCGGGCACACCTAAGGTTTACATCATTGGTGGTTATTATTAACATTAAAAACAACCTTCAAGAATTCAAAACACATTCTTCACTAGTTTATCTATTCATTTATTTAAGTGAAAGACATTAAAACCCTGTAGGATCTTAGGGTGTTAACACGGGCACACTGTAGTTGCAGTCTTACTGGTTCATTGCGAGGTGTCCAGCTGCATTTCCTGCGTAAATTGAGGATCCTGCGGGCTGGAAAGTGTCGCCCTGAACCCATACTGCTGCACTCCTGAGAGCCCATCTCCAGTGCACGTGCTGTGGCCAGGGTAGCAAGGCTCTGGAGGTCAAACATCAGCAACTCCTCTTCTGTTACGGAGCAAAGGAAAAAAAAAAAACATTGATTTCGTTCACATTGTGTCCCTGCGTGCTTGATTTAGAGACACTAAAATTGAAGCTTGTTTCTTTAAAATATGTCAAAAGAACCTCATGTCAAAGTGAACAAGAAAGATAGAGGGGGTGTTGCGCATGTGAGTGTTACACGTGCACATTCAGCATCAAAACTTGCACATGTGGCTTATTTCAGCAGTAATCTTGTGATATATCGAATATATGGCGAGGAAGAAAGAAATTGAGGGAAATTGGGCACATTATGCCAATATGAGGAAGCAGCAACATATCATTTCAGAGGTCATATCAATGTGGACTCACCAGATGATGCTATGTTAGTGGCCATCTGGGCCAAGCTCTTCCTATATTAGCCCTATCTGCCTGTGGCACTGACTGGACTATTTGCCATCAATGGACTCAGCTAAAGGCTGAATATCAGGGGTTGCAGCTCAGTCACAGTGAAGGAGAAACATGACATTTTGTTCACAAAGTAACACTGTCTTATGTTTTTACATATAAGGAAAACAATACTGACTCTTCTCACTTGCTTTAGTTCTTGTTTTGTTAAAGATTATTGTTCTGACTCGACATGTGCCACTTCCCTGAGCTGTCAACAGTATCGCATCAAAAAGACAACATCACTGACTCAGGAATCAGTTGATGATACCCTTTTTATAGTACCCTCTTTTGGGAGCAGTTAAATGCATTAGGATGCTGTGGTAAACACAAAACATCCTTTTGCATGATTAAAAAAAAAATAACACATGGCGTTTTGAAAAACAAGGAAGCTTTTAAAGGCACTTTAAAACAATGGGGTCTAATTAGCCAGGCAATGCTCCAGGGTGCTGAAAACATCGACTGCTTTTGTGATTACACACTAACTTTCAGTAACGTGTTGTGTGTGGGAGAGAGGGAAGCCAATTGGTGTCTCTTTTTTTCCTTTGTTAAAGTGTGTGTATTTGAAATCGTGTGTGTGTGTGTGCTTTTTATGTGTTTTTAATGTGTATTCAAGTGTGTGTGCATTTGTGCACACGTGTGGATCAAACAGCGGCAGGGTGGAGAGACGGCTCCCTAAGGAAAGCTGGAAGGGGAAGAGAGGGAGTGAGAAAGAGAGGTGTACACCCCTCACTGGTAGTTCAGCCCTGTCCTCTTGCTTCTTCTCCCTCTCCTGAGGCCTCTGCATCGTTAGAACAGCCTTTTAGAAAATAAAAGTGCCTTTAACACACCAAAGAAGAGGAATGGCAAGCAGGCATGCAGACAGTTTCTCTGGGGACATGTTAGAATCCACCAGAGGCTCCTGAGACCAGCAGGAAGAGAGGAGTATCTGGGAGGGAACACAGAGCGACAGAGGCTAGGCCTGAGGGGGGAGTGGGAGTTTGTCTCAGTGGACGCGGAGGAAAAGGAGGCTAAACTACGAGAGAGAAACGCATTCTGCTGATATGAGTGTGTTTCTGTGTGCATGTTAATGTGTGAGTAATGGAAGACCCGCTGTCCCTCACCCTGGCTTTTCCCACAGGTGCGCTTTTGCTGTTGCAGCTCCAGATCTGCCAGCTCACTCAAAAGCTCCATACCCTGGTGGGGGTTGGGCTGGGACGGGGCAACTGCTGGGGTGCTGAGAGGGAACAAGGGAAATGGAGGTACGTCTGTGCAGAAGGCAGCAGCAATCAGCAGCTCCAGACTCCAGTAGCAGGGCACAAGAGGTTTGTGGGGCACGGCAACAGTTGCCTGGCTTGGGCTAGGGGCGGACGCTGAGGCAGGGGAAAGACACACGAAATCCACTGAGGCGTCAGGGGCCATCTCTTTCTTGTGCTGCTGCTTGCTGTCCTTTGCTCCCTCAAGGGCTGAGGACTGCGGCTCCGGGCCTGCAGGGGAAGCAGGGTCAAGCTCGATGATGGTGGGCAGCTCTGGCTCCTGCTCTCCAGGCATGTTGACCTTTTGAGCATGCTCCACCTGGCTCTCCTCACCCACCGCCTCATCATCCTCTTCCTCTTCCAAGGTGATGACAGCTTCTGGCCTTTCAGGCTCCTCCGTTGAAAGGGGTACTGGACAGGAAGCAGCCTCGCACACTGGGCTCTCAGCAGGGGGGCAAACCAGGACCTCTTCCTCAGCGGGCCCCTGCTCCTCCACCTCCTTCTCTCCAGGCACATAGTTGGCTGCTGTCACCGCGGCTACCTCCACCTCCTCCCTCTGTTCCAGAACTCTCTCAACCACTCTGTCCTCCTCTTCCTGCTCCACTTCCTCAGGTGGGAGTGACTCTGGGAGAGGCCTGACCACCGCTTGGCAGTCAAGCTCCTCCCCCAGGCTGGAGAGAGACTGGGGAGCATGCTCAGCAGGCTCCACTTGGACAGCTTCCAGGTCGGCTGGCTCAGCCAGTCGAACATCCTGGGGAGAGGGCCCACTCCTGTAGCCCATGGCAATACCAGTGTAGGTGTATCCAGGAGGTAAGTCTATAGACAGAAAGAAATAAAGATAATAGAATCATCAATTGTCAATATTGACTAAACGATTCTGATAAAACCTCCCACATATCTCATAATGCCGTTGTTTTGTAAGTGATATTTTAGCTGAAATACAACAGAAAGCACATTTCTTCTGAATGACAGCATTATATTTAGAGGTGTCTAAAATCCTTACACATCAGGCCCACTCTAAACCTAACTCCCTTGCTACCTTTGAGGTCACAAGGGGTGAAAACCAGGAAAAGGAAAAGCACTCTGCCTTGATCTCCCAGCAGTAGGAGGGGTAGAGGACCACATGCAACCCTGTGTGAGTGTGTTATTTGAAGTGGGCCAGGCCTTTGGTTTATCAGAGCACCTGACACAATTCCTCTGGCGTGTGGCGGCCGTTAGCCAGACATTAATGATGATGAAGAGAGTGCGGGGCCTGTGGGGGTGGAGGAGAGGCGAGTGCTGCTGCTATTGAGGTGTTTCTCAGCCATTACCGAGGTAACGGCACTGGAAAGCCCCAGCTCAGCCGGCAGCCATCTTCTGCAGCTTTGAGCTGTTCAGTTAATCAGGGGCTTGCCAACAGAGCCACCCACACATATTACCACACCACCAGCAGAAAAAAAAGGACCATTAACAACAGTGGCTATTGCAATTACCATTGGGTATATATTTTCTGTTGCTATATCAGTTATTTGGCTTAACATCTGTCATTAGCGGCATCTTAAAATAATAGCATGTTCATTGACAGGCTTTCATCTGATGATAACAGCGTAGCTCATGCTTAAGCCATTACATGCAGTGCATCAAAGGCAGCTGGAAAACATTGGGGCTCATTTGTATATTTGTGTTTGCATATAGATAATTTTGCTTATGCTCACCTGGCTCCAGAGACTCTGGGTAAACCTGTGGGGGCTGTCCCTCTCCTCTCTTGTCCTGGGATTCGGCCCCCTTGGGCATCTGAGGTGGGGCAGGGCTGATGGCAGGTGAGTGAGGGGCCGCTGCAGCAGGGCTGGGAGCAGGGCAGGGTGTAGAAGGAGTGCTTTTAGGATGTGGTCGTAGTGAGGGGGACTGGTAACAAGGGGACAGGTGAGCGGCGCAGGACCCAGGGGGAGAGGTGTTCCTCTGAGGTGGGTTATAAGAGTAGGGTTTGGCAGGTTTAGACGTTCTGGGTTCCGAAATGAGTTCCTCTAGTTCAACCGAGGGCTCGTCTGGCCTCTTCTGCATCTAAGGCATTAAAACAAAGTTAATACTCAAGGGCCCAACACATCTTGAATATCTCAAGCAAGGGAAATTCTATATTAACAAACTAGTCATTGACACAAAAAGCTACTTGCTTCACAGCCTATATTCAGCGATTCACTGTGAGAAAATCAGCATATCCCAGAAAAATATTAGGGTAGATAAAAATAGACTAAATAGTCATGTGAGAATTTAAGCTGACTCATGCCTCACTTACTCTGCCTCAGTCAGATAGATAGATGGATGGATGTCTATGTAAAACAAAAACCCTCTTTCTTCACACTAAAATCTTAATGTTTCTTGCATATTTTGACTTTATAATCACCTGTGAATTATGAGTGGCATGATGTTGCATGTCCATGCCATGTGCAGCTCTGTGCTGCTGATGCTGCTGCTGGGTTTGAGACTGTGGTTGTGGTTGCTGTGACTGGTGGCTCTGGTGCTGATGTTGATGCTGATGCTGGAGCTGTTGGTGCTGCTGGAGAGCGTACAGCTCCTGTTGCCGTAGAAACTGGGATCGGGAGTACACAGCAGGATGCTGCATGTGGGAGGGTGGGCCCCGGGCGCCATACACAGGGGGCCACAGCCCTGGCTGCTCCATCACATCTAATGAGAAAAAGGAGGAGGAATGTGACAAAGGGGGATACCTTCGAACAAAAACACATACATGCACATACACACTAGCGCATACAACCTTTTGCTTTGGATTCAGACACAACTACACACTAGGATACAACATTGTGTTATCCATATCTCTCATTATCTACCTCCCACACACCCAGCTCAAAACAGTGAAACCATTATGAATCATTTAAAAATCATTGTATTCACATTTTATAGCAACGACATAGACAAATCTCTTCAAAAAAATATTTTTGCCTTCACAGAACAACATCTCCCCAGGCAGCAGAAATCCCACACTCTCCCCCGCTCTGAACAGAAAGCTGTCTCTTAAGAACTGCCTTGAGAGTTTGCTGGAATGCTGGAAAAAAAAAAAGTTATGACAATGATGAAATGTGAACAGATCTGATGATGGTTGCAGGTTGATTAGAGGTCAAAATACTGGGCTGGAAATGCATGTTTGTCTCGCTGGAGCATTCAGCGTGGACTTTCCGCCGAAAAGTCCCACCTGCCCAGCCAAACCACAGAAAAGGGTCTGTGAAAAAGTCCAGCAGGAGGCTTAGTTCCCATGTCTGTGGGTGGACAACCGTTCTCATTATGTGGCTTTAAGGACAAGTACAACTTGATGTGGGTGAAGTGCTGTGACAGAGGTCCCACTTGGGAAGTAGTGAGCCTACACTATAGGAACCTCAAAACTAGCATTTTTCTATTCTCTCGCCCTTCCACCCCCTTTTTTTCTAGACACACCAAAAATCCTTGTTCAGAGACATAAACTAGTATACGCAAATGTTTCCTGTGGGAAAGCTTTTGTGGATGCACTTCCTTTCTCAGCTGAAACTCCTGTAGAGCACAGAAGGAAACGTACCGTCGAAAATTGTGAGCTAATCAAGTGTCACAGCCTGTGTTTACAATGAGTTTTGAGAAGTGATCTTGCCCTCACTCTCGCACTTCCTCTTCCTCTGGTGTGCATATGTTGGGGAGGTACACATACAGTATAACTTTGGGTGAGTACACTGACCTGTTGAGAGCCCTATTCCTGCTGGGCCAAGCAGGTGGTGTGCAGGAAATGTTTGAATTGTGTTTTGTGTTTGTCTGAATGAGCCCATTAAGGGAAAGTTCATCAGAAGTCTTCACAGGATCACTACGATTACCAACAGTTCTTTTAATGTTTGCCCCAGATTATATTAACACTAAAACAACTTTGTGTTAATGACTAGTCAGTGGGAGGCGAAGCTATGGAATATAGGCTACATTTAGTCAATTTCTAATTTATGGGGATTTATGTTTCTGTGGCAGATTATGAGGGCAAATACATAATGTGTGAGGATTTGCATGTATAATTTATGTGTACTTGGCAGACTCATTTGTTCAAAGTTATTTATAAATACACTTGGCTTTATAGGAGAAAGCAAGGTTATGGCATACCCAGGTGATGGGTGCCAGGGTGAGCGGGAGGCTCAGTGGGCAGGACCACCAGCTGGGCAGAGGGGTCCTGAGGCAGAGGCAGGACTGGCTGCAGAGGGCCTGGCATGGCTGCAGAGAAACCTGGGGGCAGATTCTGGTGCAGGGCTGTATGACCTATACCTGCTTTATAGAAAGGATGTCAGGTTAGATTCATATATTACATTCCATGTAACAAAAAAACTGTAATAAATATACTACAACTACAAATCCTAATCACTAAATTGTGAAATCAATTTGAAACCTGACTGGGAACCAATGAAAAGATGCTAAAGTTTAAATGATGTGTTCTCTTCAGCATAATGTAAAATCCTGGCTGCTGAATTCTGCACAAATTTGAGATGACACAGAGGTCTGTAAGGCATGAAAGGAAACTCAATGTTTGCTGCTGAGCAAGATTATATAAAAGCATAAATGACCTTTAAGTCGGTTTTCACCTATTCCATAAATGGGAAAAGCAGGACTGTACTACCGTCTATACATAAACTGTACCACTACTGAAATCAATTAAGTCACACAGTTGGAATGTGTACGTACAATTTTAGCATCTTAATTTCCAAAACTAATATTCTCTTACCATAAGAGTGTCCTGTCATCCAGAGTGATGGGCTTCCAGTTCTTGGCATCCAATGATGGTGAGCAGAATGTGCAGCAGGATCACCTAATTGGCCAGACTGCAGGGAAGTCCCGCCTGGGACCATGAGATGAGAGGTGAGGTCTCCGTGACAGCTGTTGGAGGGGTGGATTCTTGCAAACTCCACCCTTTCCTTATTATCCCTGGCATCAGGATAAGATAAAGATAAGGAAATACAGATGAAGACCAGTGTACTAAAGGTTTATAACAGTAAGAGATTTTAATTGGGTATTAAGCAATGGTTTTACAGTTGCTTACCTGATATATGCGTCTCTCTCTCTGTCCAAGGAAGTCAGACATATCTGTTCCCCACTCATCCTCTTCCTCTCCTCTTCGGTGGTGGGATCTGAGGGATACATGGAGCGGGGCGGTCCTGTGAGACAAACATTAGTTTAACCATTAGCTTCCACCGTTGTGTCTCCTGTGAGGACATATTCCCAAGTCTCTCATCTCAAAACACTACCATGACTCACAAGAGAATTGCAGCACTGACAGTGCTTATTAGATTGCCCACATTATAAATACTGATTTTGTATCATACCTTTTAAGGCCATTTTATCCATATTCTTATATACTTTCCTGTTTTCTGGCCTGTTTCTTCCATCATACCTGTATTTCTTCCCAAAAATGAAATCAGTCTTCCGTTGACATGTTTGCTAGGACTTTTGCGAGGCATTATATATTTAAGATATCATAAATTACATTTTGATGAACCCAAAGCAAAAGCAAAACTATCCACTGTTATCAAAATGAAACCATGAATCTGTGGGCAATGAGTACAGATCAAAACAAGGACACATATGTGTTACTGATTGTGTACTGTTATATTTAAAAAAAAAAATGCTACAGAATTTATTTTGATAGGCAGCTAAATTTAATTTAAAAAAAAAACTTGTGCTGTTTTGTCAAAAGCAAACAAAGGAACAATACAGGTTTGGGAGCCTAGCTTAGTAATATTGATGTAATGTAAATTGCTATTTCTATTTACTGCTTCCTAACATTTACTCAGATTTTACTTCGTGACATTTACTAATGTTTGCCTAATACAGGACTCACCAAGTTAGTTAGGCATGGTTTTTTGTTTTGTTTTGTTTTCACATCATTAACAGGTCACAGATCAGAAAAGAAACTGGTCTCTGTTCCCTGCACCTCAGTTTATGAGGCAGTGACCTAGACTGCTTACCTTTCACTGAGGGATGGACCCTGCCCTGCCGGCTGTTGGGGTGACTGTCTGCTGAACGACAAGGGGGCTCCCTTTGTCTGGCCACGGCCACTGCAATTCCCACTGGCGGCTGCCGCACCTCACTTTCCCCATGACCTGCTTCCCCCATATCCCGACCCCGCCCACTGTAATCAGGGCGCTCGTTGTCATTGGCTGGGCCCTTTCTGGAAGGTAGAGTCTGTTTGTTGCCCTGCATGGCACAGCTTCCCCCAGCAGGACCTGATTTGAGGCTTCCCAGCCCCCCAAAGGGGCTCTTCTGGGAGAGGAGCAGTGGCTGTTGCTGGTTGCTGTACTTTAGTAAGCTTTTCATGGCACTGCTCTCCCCCTGAGTTTGGCCCTGGGGCTCAGGTTGCTGCTGTGGCTGCTGCTGTTGCTGTTGCTGACTGAGGGGAGGTGGAGGGGGAGGCTGGGGAGGAGGTAGGCTCATTCCCGGCTGCTGCTGTTGCTGCTGCTGGGAGTGTTGCCCACCAGTGCTCCCTAACTCCATGTAGGACTTCCTCTGCTCCTCCTCGGGTTGTGACATGTGGTGGGGAGGCCTCATGGCCCAGGGTGGCACCGGGGGCTGCTGGTGGTGGTGCTGCCCACTGCTGTTGCTGTAACCATAAGGAGACATGTCCATCTTTCTTTTCAGCTCCTGACTAGTCCCCTGGTTCAACTCAGCAGGAGAAGGAGCATCTGGACCAGGTCGGCCATGCTGCTGGTGGCGTATCCTGGCTACCTTTTGGCCATCTCTCTGTAAGGAGCAGCTACCTCCAGGACCAGGGCCATGGGCTGCTCCAGCCCCACTATGTTGAACTATGCTTTTACTTCCTAGTGGGGAGGAGTTAGGTGGGGGTCCTGGATGTGAACAGTCTCTGTAAGGAGAAGTGTTGACAGAATGAGGAACAGAGTGTCCAGCCTTGGGCCCCTGGGGCAGCGAGGGTCTGAACACATCCATGTCCACACCACTGTTGATGCACTCAGCACTGCGTGATCGTACAACCTGGTGCTGCTGTTGGGGATGTGTAGGCTGTTGTAGTTGGGGAGGCGGAGGAAGCTGTGAGGGCTGAAGGTGTTGGTGGTGGGACTGCATCCAGTCTGGAGCCTTCTCTGTTTTTCTGTATGGGTGCTGCTGTTGCTGTTGTTGTTGCTGTTGTTGTTTTCTGTGCCAATTACTATGGTGCCCACTGCCTCCATTCTTTTCTATTACCTTGTCCTTGGTATTGCCGCCTCCCCCTCCACCGCCCACACCCTGGCAGTCAGGGTTACCAAGCTGGAATGGCCCACTAGATTTGTCCCCCAGGTCTGCCACAGATGGCACAAATGTAGGCCCTGTGACTTTAGGTTCTCGCCCCACATTGGCCGGCCCCCTGTCATGTGAGGCAGGGTTGGCTAGAGGAGCAGGAGGGGGAGGGCAGAAGAAGTCCGGGTGATGGTGTGTATGGTGGGAATGATGTGGGTGGTGTGGGTGGCTGGGATGGAGCTGAAGGCAGTGGAAGCCCCCTGGGTGAGGATGTGTATGGGGGTGAGCATGAGGATGCGGATGGGGGTGCACCCCTCCAGCAGCAGAACCCATGTGTAAGGGTGGGGGTACAGAGTAGGACAGAGAGTGGTGGAGTGGTGCCTGACCTCTTTCCAGACAGTCTGAAGGTTGTTCACTGATCCTCATCTCCCCACTTACCCCCTCTTTGGTGCAGCGACTACTGCCACTGGACCCCATATGTCTGCCCTGGCTGCTCCCCCCACCCCCCATAGCCCCAAGGGCTGTGCCCTCCCCCCCACAGCTGGACATGGAGGCCTTAGCCCCTGCTCCAGTTCCTGCATCTCCATTTTGCATCTTGCCATTGTGCAAGCAGGCACTGAGGGGTTTGCCCATACTCTGAGGGTGTTCCTTGCTGTACTCCATCGTGAGTGATGCCTTGTGCCTCTCCATGGCCCGACTGTTAACCTCCTCCAGGGGTAGTGGGTGCTGTGGATAGTGTGGGTGCTGCTGATGGGAGTGGGAATGGTGGTGGTGTGTGGGGTGGGGTGGCTGGTGGCTGTGGTGCTGTTGTTGGTGCTGCTGCTGCTGTTGTCTCTCCTTTGCCTCCTGTTTGCTACTGGACCTCTCCTTGTCCTTGACAGGTAGCACTCCTCTCTCCACAGACCCCTCTTTAAGACCCTTATGTAGACCTGTCCCCACCCCTGGATCTCTGTCTCTGCTGCAGGACCCCTGAGAGTGTCCTGAACCTGCCCTGGACATTGGTGGCAGACTGTGATTGGCTGAGATGAGAGGTGGCTGGGACGGGAGACCTCGAAGATAGAAGTTCTCTAAGAGAGGAAGGAAGACAGGCCAGTTAAGACAAATGCATTAGTCAAGAAAGGAAAAGGCAATGACAGAATTAGATTATTCAGCTCTCATGATAGTGTCCCTAGGCATCCTTATATCAATATCTCACATCAAATTACACCATACTATGTTGTATAAATTGGATTTAAATGTCTTATTTCTGTCTGATTAAATTTTAATTATCTCGTGCCTCACCTTTTTGGGTGTCATAGAAACGGTGCTGCCCATATAGAACTCCACTGTTGGCATGGTGATCCAAGTGGCTCATGGGAAGAAAAGTGTGGGCCAGACTCCCTGAGAATCGAGGATACCCTGGAGCTGCTGAGATGGATAGCAGAGAGAGGGAGAGAATTGATAAGACAGGACAATAACCACCATGATGCAGTTATCCAGACTAACCCAGCATAATCCTTCAGGTCTAATGCAGCTGGTGTTGTTCATACGCAAATAAGTACTGGCTCTGCCTGTCATGTTTGCCTTTCCTGCCCGAGTTTAGAATGCAAACAATACAAGACAAGCTTGGGGATTGCTGTAATGTATGAATTTTGTCTTTGAAACATATGGCTTGTTCTTGATCTCTCTCTCAGAACTGGCAGTGGCAGCTCTATCCATCTGAATGGAGCGATAAGGGCGGATTTGAAGCTTGTGTTTGCAATGAAGAGAGAGCTGGGCGGCTGTCCTTTACTGATCTACGTCTGGGGTACAAGGTCATTTGGATGTTGGGCCTGTAAACCAGTACACCTGGGCTTATTACATCAAGCCCATCTGGAGGACATTTACACCACAACCAAACACAAAACTCATTTTGCAATGGGACATTCAACAACACAAAGGACTTTGAAGGTGGAGGAGAGAGAAAACATGGGTTGAGATGAAAGCCCATCGCAATATTAGGACAAAGAAACAGCATCACTATGACAACCCACTTCCACTGCAATTGGGTAACTATAACATAAATCAATGTGAATTGAATTAGCCTATCTCTACTACTGTATGATTAAAGTACTGTAAATTACAAAAATAGGGCAGTATGGGCGTTTGATGAAATTCTTTGCTGACAACAGTGCTATATAACTACAGTGAATATTCTCTACTGAGCATATTTTGTAATGTGATACAAAAAAACAAAACATGTGCCCTCCCCATATACTCCATGCAATGCACATGAAATAAATAAGGAAAAGAAACCTGACCTATATGCACTATCACCATGAGTGAACCAATGTCGGGAAAGGAAGGAAGGAAGGGAAGAGACAGACATGTAGCGTTATTATGCGTTAGTTCTTCTTTTTTATTCCATGTGACTGAGATCAAGACAGAAGGGCCGTCCACCGGCACCACATACAAGCATCTTAGTGACCTCTGAGTCATCTAGAGAAGTGCAGGTGTTTCACGTCTCCTTCTCCCTGCTCTTGCACCTGTCTCACCATCCAGCCTCACTTTCAAACACAACTCACAGACGGAGTGAAGGAAGGAGGAGGGGGATAAAGGGAGGAAAACATGGCTCTACAAGCTAAATGAAAGACAGACGTATTTGTGTTGGCAAGCATGCGACCTGATCCCGGAAAGCGCAGATGCAGTTCATTTGGCTGTGTGTGTGTGTGTCTCAACGCCGTGGTTTTAACAGGAGCTCCAAGTGTTGAATGTCTCACTTTCTGCCGGTGGAACAATGGGGCCAGTGCTATGAGCTGGCTCTGGGGAGGGAGGAGTGTTGTGGTGGGCTTAATGACCTCATCTCAGAGCGGACTCCGCATGCTCCCATCTTAATTAATGAAATGTTCAGAGAGGGCAAACAGCCCTGCAATAACACAGGAGGTGCTGCTTTCAGAGGAGGGCAATGGGGTGATAATTACATACCCTCACTTTTTCTCTTTTTCTTTGTTTCACCTATTTTTCTACCTCTCTTACTCTATTCGCTCTCTCCCCTTTTGTCTCCATCTCTTTCTTTGCTGTCATGATTAATAAGCACACACATTTATGCCAATTCATCTACAGTGGGAGGAGGGGGGATCCTTTGTTTAAGCAAGACGTTTTTCTCTGATTTTGGGAGGAAGAAAAGCAGAGAGCTGTTTGGCAGTCTTTATCCAAGCTGGGAGAGAGGCTTTTTTTTCTGCGGCAGCATGTTGTTTGTGAGCGTGACGATTGACGGCGTAATCCCTTTTCACAGCGTGGTCTGGCTGTGCCCGATAAT
Organism: Macquaria australasica; assembly: GCA_005408345.1. NCBI lineage: Eukaryota > Metazoa > Chordata > Actinopteri > Centrarchiformes > Percichthyidae > Macquaria > Macquaria australasica. The sequence continues at coordinate 192,368 of SEMN01000427.1, read as the reverse complement.
GCCAGCCCGCTCAGTTTCAGCATGCCCTCCATTGGGGCGGCAAGAGGGGGACTGCTGGGCACGGCAGAGCCCATTCAGCCATTAATCTGGCCAGGACAAGGGAAGCTGCTGCTGCTGCCGCTGCTGCTGCAGGCGACGTGAGCAGGGTCTTAGTGCAGTCTGCTGACTGCACAGCAGCCTCGCTCTCTTTCGCTCCCTCCACACACACACTCGCTCGCTCACACACACACACACAAACAATTCTGCATCGGCAAGTGAATGACAGAGGGGAGTTCGCAGCGCCCTTTCCACGGGCAGAGCAGGGGCGAGAGGCAGAACAAACAGAGCTGCATCCCAGGGAGGGATTTCCAGAAGTTCTGAAGGTATTTCTCACAGCATGGTGGGTTGAGAGAAGCAGGCCGACAGGGAGGACAAAGAAGGGGGCTGGATATAGAACAGCACCTAGAGGCAGAGGAGAATTAAGCCTGCTGAATTAGAGGAAGACGACAGAGTGTTTAGTTTCTCGCCAACACAGAACCATCCTCTCCTCTTATACCTGCTCTGAAAACACCAGCCCATACAATTGCTCATTGAGGGTTTCTTCACTTTTGCTGAATTGTATATTGTCTCCTTGGACGTGGCTGTAGCATTTCAGAGATAGAGAGATAGAAGGACAGAGAGAGGACCAAGAGGAGAGGAGGAGCAGGCTTAGCTGCCTGTCAGGTCCGCTAATTGAGAAAAAGTGACAGAACCATCAAGACCCCGAAAGGGAGGAGGGAGGGGTTTGGCAGAGGAGGGGCAGTACTGTGGTGGATCTCTTCAGGTTTGACTAATTGAAAGGAAGGGATGCGGGGGGAAGGGGGGGAAGAGAGGGAAGAGAGAGAGAGAGAGAGAGAGAGAGAGAGATTAAATCCCACAAAAGGAAAAGCTAGCAACTGCTAACAGAAGGAAAGATGGACAACTGAAGATAGGCTTGGAAAGGCGTATCAAACAGAAGTGGATTAGACAGGTGTGTGCAGGCAGTTGTGTGTGTGCATGCATGTGTGTCTATATGTGCTGACAGAGATATGAGATTGTTTTTGGCATAACGTAAGAAGTCATTTGGACCGCAGCCAGCTGGCCTCAGGCCTGTGAGGAGCCCGCAGGTTTGTTTTTTTGTTGGTCCATTTTTGTTTTTTAAATTTTCCACCCAGTTGATTCAGTGGGGTTTATTCAAACGGTTCCAAACATGAAAATAAATCTTTCAAAAGCTCAGAGGGCCTAATCCTTTTTACCAGGTGTTATGAAAAAACATTTTACATTACATTTATTAAAACGGTCACTGCATGTGTCCCTGTTTGTTTTTTTTAATTGTTGTTTTTTTCCCCTGTCTTCTTGCACCCACAAGAAGACAGGGGTGCCACCGCTCTCTCTCTATCTCTGTGTCATTGAGTCCATGTCTCCCCTCAGCAAATGAGCAACAGACAGTCCCATTTGTGGTACACACAATGGCTGTTACTGTATTTGGCAATCAATCTGAAGAGAGAATCTGAAACAAAAAAAAACTCTTCATCCGTGCTACCCTCTGACATCATGAAAGCCATTAATGGTTTGGCTCTTGGTACTGTCACCTCATACAAATATCTCAGCATTTGTAAGACAGTGTACTGTACACTTTCCTTTTCCCCAACTCTAGATCTTTAAGCAAAAGTCAACACAAAACGTTTCTGTGCCAAATTCACCGACTTCCTCTGCCAAAGTCCCATTACTACCACCACTGTTATGTGATGTTTTTTTATAGGTTTGCTTAATGTGTCACTCAGCTAATGGTTTGTCGTTCATGCCCCCAATAGAAATGTGGTCTGTATGCACGATTTAACTGGCTCTCTCTAAACATATTCAGACCATGTCCACACTAATGTTCACGCTAATGCGGATTAAGTTGAAAACGCATCGTTTTTCTCTCTGATTTGGTCTTCCAACCCCAGAAACTGGGCTTTGAAAGCTCTTTCCAAATTGGATTGATTACTCTGTGATTAGTTATTGGTGCAAATCCAGATTCAATTTCACATCCACGAAAAACATTGCGTTTTTGAAATATTTTGCTATTTTTTCATGCACTAGTGCACTTACTGGAATAAAAACATATCAGCCACATGCATCTTTTGATTGATCACTATGTGAATTTTGTTGAAGATCTAGATCCAAATGAAATTTAAACATTTCTACGCCTTTTCTATTATTAAAATAAAACATTCAGATAGGATTGTGCAGTGCTTTCTAATTATTATTATTATTATTATATTTTATTAGGCTTCTTTCTATCTCCACCATAATTCTATTTCAGAAGCCTGCCATGATTATTGTAAATATATATACATTGACTTACCTAATAAAGGTAAAAAAATAAGATAAAAAAAAATCTCTGCTAAATTTGCTTGTAATGCAGCCTGCTTCATACACTCATAGTGCACTAGGAAAGTCCTTATCCACACTAAGTGACTGGTTAGCAAGTGACTAATGAGATCATTGTTATCTATTGCTCAATACATGGTAGACTTTAGCTCTTTAATCTGTAGCAAACATGTCAGAAGAATAGCAGAAACAAAGACATTCTGCACCATGAGAGGTATATGCCAGAGACATGCAGATCATACAATAATCTTTGAATACAAATTTGAGCTGCTATGCTTGGATTTGCATGCAAACAGCCACTTTAGAAACACACAAACACAAAAAAAATCCAGAGAATATCTTTAAGGTTACAAGTGACACACTAATGTGCCGACACATACATGCACAAGTCAGTGCCTGCTCTGCTGCTGGTGGGGTTCTGCTGACACCCGGAGAGAGGAGGCGAGAGTCTGGGTAATTGTGCCGCTCATTTTGATGACTTGCTTTTTATGCAAAACAGGAAAAAGACAATATGCAATTATCTTGAGGAAGGAACAGCTGAATGTGGTTGATGAACAGTCTGGATTCAATCATGCTCTTAGTGCGTTATATGCAATTAAACTGCAATAGAGATAATGGCCTCCATTGCCAACTGAGTAATAATCCCAGTCATAATCACCTCCATTACTTTTATTAGGCTTGGCGTTATCATCATCACTCTTATTAATATTATTCTACTTTTCCACAAGAAGAAAATCTTTGACAATGAAACCCTGAAAAAATAAGGTGAAAGAAACACTGATTACAAAATGAGTTTTGAGGGAAAGTGTTTGACTGAGCCGATGCTAAAGTTGATATTTCATTCAAACGTATTCCTCCTGTCTCCATGTTTATTTGAAGAAGTCTGGAGTTTCACCTATTCTCACCACTGTAGCAGCTGTCCACTGACTCATCCCCTGGTGGCCAGGACATGAGAGCGAGGTAGGGGGAGGGGGAGGGGGAGGGGAGGAAGTGGCTGGGAGGCATCCGATGGCTTAACACACTCAAAAAAACAAAACAGACAGCATCTCAGCTGCACTGCACCCAGTCAGCCCCAGCCACACATCACGCAACTGGAGCGCCGCTGATCAGTGACCACAAATAAACACTTCCCGACGGCGTCCCCCCATGGACTAACAGCTGGGCTATTCTTAGAAAATAAATACATAAATAAATATGAGAGGGCTGAAATAACAAAAGTCAGTCAACTTCAAAGTTGTGTGTGGTTCACTACATCGCATTGGGCGGCCATCACGTTGTGTTATTAGCAAAAGATTGTGACCGTGTTAATCTAAAAGTGAGAGAAGTGAAGTCACAGGAAAGCAGACCTTGCATTAATATATCAGTGGGTGGCATTGGATCTAACATTTATCTGTCCTCCTTAGCATCTGAATTTGCAAAATATTTAGCAGATTAATCTCTCTACTTTATCCTTGTCTGACGTCCTGGCTGTTAAACTGAGTGTGCGTGTGTTTATATTTTCCTGACTGTGTGTGTGTGTGAAGCCAGGGTTTTGTGATGCTCAGCGTTCGGTGGGAACCACCCTATTAAACTGTGATGGAGACACCAGCTGAAAGCTCTGCAATCACTGCAACTTTTCTCTGGCCCGCATCCGTGCTTGCTGCTTCAGAGAGTCTTAAGTGACATTCCTGCTGACGTGAATCGAATACCGCAAGATTCCTTGGCTGAACTTTTGACCCTGTGTCCCCATCCAGAAACCATGGCACAGTGCTCCATCCCAAACATGCTGGGCCTTGGCCTATTTTGGTGCACAAATAAAAGGGCGGGAGCCTGACTCTTGCTAGATGATTACAAGCCGTGCTTTGGTGGAAACCTAACACGGCCTAAAAATACACAATATCAGAGTAACAATACACCCTGCAAAGCTCTGTCCCCAATACTGCCAAGACATGAATATCTCCTCATCCAGACAATGTGGTCAGATGAGGGGGTGAGGCTGTGGGCGTGTGTTTGTGTACATGTGTTTGAGGTACCTTCATGCGAATGGGGAAACCATATTTGCGAGGCGCTGGAGTGGGGTCCGCCCCGGAAGGAGGGTGAGGAGGGCGAGGAGGGCGGCCGGGAAGGGTGAGACGGGTGGGAAGGGGGGGTACCCAGACTACTGGCCAGAAAGGTCCCCATGAAGGAGGCGGAGGAATTGCCCATCAATCCACTGCCTGCATTCCCACAGGGACAAAGGTAAGGAGAGAAAACATGGTTAGAATCAGAGGAGTGCATGTACACTGTGACCATGAGTGTGACCAAAAAGAAAGGAAACTGCATCAGATCTAGATGTAGATGTAAAAGGAAGGGCCCCACTGGCCCTCTAGGTGGAATCATTAAGCCAGGCAGATTTGATCGCTGCCCTGGGGAGAGGGTGAATGAGTGAGAGCGTATATGTGTGTGTGAGAGAGAGTGTGAGACTCTCCTCCCCCTCACTGACAGCAGAGTCCTCTCCCCTCGTCTTCTCTCCCCTCACACCGCCTCTCCCCATGGGCAGACAGAGGTCTCATCTCACAGCTGAGTACACACTTTCTCAGGCTCTCTCCCTCTCGCTCTCACACACTTTTGCTCCTGCTCCCCAGTGTCCCTTTCTCAATTTCTCTCCCTCCCTCCATTATCTTATGCTCTCCATCTCTCACTTTCATGCCCTCAATCTCTCTTATTGCTCTGCTCCATTTCACCTCCTCTCTGTCTCTCCTTCTTTCATTCTCCCTTTCTCTCTGCGTGACTGACAATCCTGTATTCTCACTTTCTCCTTTGGTTCCATTTTGGCTTTTTACTCCTTTTGCTTCCCCCCTCTGCTTTGTCACAGTGGCTCTTTCCTTTCTCTGTCCCATCTCAATGAGCAGAAATACACTATGTGCATGCCTCTTCCCTCATTGTCTCTACTTTCTCTCCCTCTGTCCCTCTTTCTCTTTGACACATAGCATTGCTTTGCTTTGCTTTGTTCTTTACCATAATGATAGCACCAGCAGAGCAATCTGTCCCTGGCTGGCTGAACTGTGTGTTTAACAAGACTATGATGAGTAATTGACCATTCGTAGCAATGCCCGTGTGACTGGGGGCTGATTGTCTATTATGCATTGCTAGGCAAGTCGAAGAAAACACACTGATTAACCACTGCTTAAATTACATTCCCATTACGCGCCCGCCAGTGCACTTGAGCGAGGGGCCTGGGTGCCCGGCTCTTTGCACATTCATTTCCCCCAAGTCACACTGCCATGAAGTCTCATGCATATGTATGAAGATGCCTGGATGAGAGCACACATGCACATACTTGCACAAACGCACACATTGGTGTAGCATACATTGTGCGCACGGGGCTAGCTGTGAAAACGAAGGGGAGAGCAACATGGTAAAAATTCATTATCAGCCCCTCATGACGAGCCGATCTAACAAGGAACGCTGTGCGATTTGATTTTCTTTAAGCGTGAATCAGTCCAAACATGAATCGATCCTTTTCTCAGAGTGTGAGAACAATTGCGTGGAAGTCTTAATCAGCCAGGCAGTGAGTGAGCACATCCTCTGGGCAGACAGCAGGGATAAACCCATCAGTCTGCCGCTCGCTCCTGCACCCAATAGTCTATGGCTCATGGGCCAGAGCACAGAAGCATGCAGAGGCAGGCACACACACAAATACACACACACACACAAATAGGCATGGACAAGCATTCTATCACAGACACACACACACACACACCTCTGTCACACTTTGCACCACAGTCCCAGACAAGTGGAAATCCCCCACAATCCCCAACCTTAAAGAGCTCTACCTCGAAAACTACCTTAAAACCTTGCGTGTGTTCACAGCGGTCTATCACAAACTCATGGAAAAACACAACAGTCCCCTTAACTAGCACGTTTATCAGTGCAACTCCGAAATTTGGCCACAAGACAGAATATAAAAAGCAATGTGTGTTACGTTCCTTGTTTCAATATTGGTCATTATTAATGCCATTTTTGCTGTTTGTTATTTGCTTTACTATTGTTTTACAGAAACCTGCCATAAAATGGTTTTTAACTAACTTGTCGTCAAAGTCAGCAAAATCAATTATAACTGAAATTGAAGTGTCTTTCAATCAATGGGAGAACTTCTACCACCATTAAAAACATTTGCAGGATAAAGCACACAGAAATGATGAGGAAGACTTTAAACATTTTTAGGAGGCAGCCACTTAGGAATGGGTGCTATTAGCAACATTGTACATGTCGGCGGGAGGTAGCCTGATGACTACTACAGTATTCATGTTTTTCTTCCTTCGCCATTGCCACCTCAGATCACCCCTGACCCTGCGGAGCGCTCCTGGCAGAGCTCTGTGGAGCACAGGGTGGGGTTCGGGGGGGGCAGTGGTGGGGTGGATTGTGGCCAGCGTGCACGCTAGGCACACATCCAGCCCCCATCATCCCAGGGCTCCTGTACGGCACCGCCCTCCACATTGCACACTCCTCTGCCCTCTCTTTCTGCCTGTCGCCCCAAGGAACCCCAGCTTTCCATAGTGCCTCCGGCTCACATAAATCAGCTAATCCTCCTGCATTATTAACAGTCTCACCCCAGAGAGAGAGAGCGAAAGGGTGAGAGAGACCGTGAAGCCCCTCTTCACACACCAAGAGAGGAGAGAGCCTCTGCCAGAAAGACAAGGAGGGGAGAGGGACAATACATGAAAAGGGAATGTCCCTCTGCCAGAAAGACAAGGAGGGGAGAGGGACAATACATGAAAAGGGAATGTCTAGATGTCAGGTAAGGGGATCTTTGAAGTTTAAGCTGATGTTAGGGGGAGAAGGGGATTGGAGGAAAACCTTAGGAGGGTCTCAGATCTACTCATACATGAAGCCCTTCTCGCAACACAGCCAGATCAGACCTCTCAGTGATCCAGTATGGCCACACGGTCTGTACTGGGAGAAGGGCTGACCAATGGTCCAATCTGAGCTGCAGCAGTAGGTCCAGAATTATAATGCAGTGGCCTTCACCTCTGTCACATTGGCTCTTGCTGACTCCACAGCCTGTCACTCAGTAAAGTACCCCTCCCTCTGTGTTATGTCGGCCTCCTGCTGAGAAATATACTGTGCATGTTGCTGCGCAGATCTTTCTCTTGCAGTTTGCTGAAGCGTTCTCATACCACTGTCGAATCTAAGGGCACTCACACTGTGTTAACATGATGCCCTCCCTAAAACCCATTTAAAGATGAATGAATCAGAGGTGTCGGTGAGAAAGCACACAGGTTATATAAAGGTGGGCTGGTCTGCCTTGGTGTTGGGACAGTTTCAGTTTGGGTGCCAACCAAAGCGGTGCGGGACAAGTGGAATGAAGGTCCGAGGCCTGACAGCACCAGTGCTGGACTTGCCATAACTGTTTATTTAGCAGCTTATTAAATCGTGACATGGATCCAGGGATCCTGCCACCGCTACGCCAGCTCCTTGTAAAAGCTGTGTGTTTTCTCTGCCTTTTTTTTTTTTTTTTTAAATAAAAACCCTGTATATTTATTTATCCAGTTCTTAAGTGGTGCCAGCAGTGCACTTGTATGGGCTGTTAAGAAAATCGGGTCATGTGCATCCTAATCGGCGCCGATCCCTGACAGCGATGGAGATTAATCCTATTAGAGAATTAAAGGAGAGGGGAGCATTGGGATGGAGGGACCCCACCTCCCTCCCTGACATCTAAACATCCCACCCTGACGCCCTCACTCACACAGTGGTGTCCAAATGAGTTCAAATGTACAAACACAGAAACAAACACACATATATCCCAGAACCTCTGGAGGTGGAGGTGTTAACTAGCGCTACTCCACCCACGCTCCAGTGTGGGTGTGTTGGGTGAAGGAGTCCAGTTTGTGCACAACAGACCAAAACACACATGCTTGCACACACAGTTAATGTGGGCCCAGGCAGAGGCCCCCATGGACGGCACCGAGTGAGCAGCAGGCGGAGAGGCGGCGCAGGGAGAGCAAAGGCCCAGTTGTCATGGGAACGAAAGAGAAACAGCGCTCGAGGCAAGGAGGCTGAATGCTAGTCATTACAACAGCAGTGGGCAGATGCAGTTGGTCACTGCTCAGCAACAGCAGCCCTCCCAGCCTACCTTGAAACCCCACCCAAGCTCCTGTGCAGCTCGCAAACACACACACGCAAGTTCTTTATTAACACATGCACAGCAATTCCAGTAAAGCAGTCATTGCCAATGAAAAAGTTAATTCTCAGGCAGATAAAATAGTGCAGAAGTTAAAATACAGGGATATAATATAATATATATAATACAATGAAATATAATACTGTGGTAGGCAGGTGTACGGAAATGATAAAATGTTACGGACAGGTAAGAACAGGATTTTAGACACGTAGTGCACTCATAAATATGTACTGTATGCTGTGATGGTTACACAGCTTGTACACACCTTTCTCTGGAATTGAATCTGGTTTTAATTTTTAGGCTGCGGGGAGGAAGTGTGTCATAATCTTTGCCCCGTTTGGGTTGCTAATCTCCGATGAGCACCCCTACACATTAATGTAACTCGAGGGTGAGTGGTTGTTTGGCGTCTTAACAAGGAATTATACAATAATAGGATGTAAAGGGATTCGTGGGCCAAGCAGTGATGGGGAAAAAAAGAAAAAAGCTGAGAAGACAACAAGCACCCACCCACAACGTGTTGTTCTTTTGAATGCTGGGAATCAGATCCAAATTTCCTTCTGCAGAAATACACACCCATACACACCCATTCACACGCACTTGTGTGCTTGGGCATGCATGAGCGCGCGCACACACACACACACAGACAGATCTACAACCATGCCTATTGTCTAAGAGAAGATATAGTACAATTATTTCACTGTGCATCATATTTCCCTCTCTGCTCTTGAAAAATGAGCCAAGGTAGTCTGCAGCTCTCTGTCTTATCTGCAGACGGCAGCCTGAAGGGGACGGATGGACGTGTCGTCTAGACAAGGACACCAGACAGACGACGAGAGATGAGAGTGATGGTGACAAGAGAAGAAGAGAGGCAGAGAGAGAATTGCAGGTGTGACTGCATCAACCTGTTCTCCACGGCTCAGTGATCAGCAAGCGCCAAAGAGGGGAGGATAGAAGAAAAAGAAGAAGAAATGCCAGGAGATAGAGAGAAACACACACACACACACAGAAATAGGCATGGACACACATTCTATCACACACACACACACACCACTAGTTTACAAGACCTCCTGCCAGTGAGCTCAAGCCGGTTGAGGTTGCACAGTCAGCGGTCAGTGCCATGTGGCAGCCAGGCTCTGTAGCTGTTCACAACGCACCCTGAATGATTACAGCTCACATACAGTCCCTCTGTCGTGTCCTGTGACAAAACACACACTCCCTTCCTTCTTGTCGCAAATAAATCACTATCAGCAAGAGTTAGATGATCAAAGAGAAAACAAGAAACCTTTTCTTTTCCAAGAGCTGCTTAAAATCCAGCGGCTAGCTGGAGTAGCTGTTGCTGGCACTGATTTAACTCTCTAACACAGCGAGACAAGACACCAGAACATGTATTGGTAACATATTAGAATTGGATTACTGATATCAGATAAGGTTTCTTCCTCAAGCCATTAACAGGTTCTGTGTTTATGTGACCATAGCTGTGAATCTTAATGATTTGGCTCTTTAAACACTTGACTTAATATAAAAGGAAGGAACCAAAAAACAGGGAGTAGACTATAGACGGAAACAATGAAGAAATAGACATTTGAATGTTAACTTACCAAGTGAAAACATATTGAGCAGGATGTCTGTTGGTAACAGTTTCACTCCCACTTCAATGTCTTTCTCATCAGACTTTCCTACCGATGCAGTTCCATGTTCTGCCCAGGAATCCAGATGCCCAAAAAGAAGCCAGCCAGACTTTCCACACACATTTTCACTCATAAGCACCCAACTAAGTCGTTTGACCCTCGCTAGTATCACAGGGAAACTGGATTGGATTGGGCAACTGTACACACCAGCAGCCCCAGACAGACTGCACACGCTACCCTGGAGGGCCGCTGACTAACCCAGCACCTACTTCCTCACAATAAAACACAGAAGGAATTTCAAATGGCTACTAAAGAGGGGGGATTTCCTTCAAACAGTCAAAGTCATCTTGAAAACATTAGCGCAACTGGTAGCCAAATTCCTCCTCACTTCGGAAACAACTGTAGCAGGAGTTTTTTTGTTTTTGTTTTAGTTGCGTGCCCCCTGCTTTATAAACTCCCTCCCTGACTTTGTCTTTTCGGGTTGGTGGGTGGTTGAATGGTGGGGTTTAAGGGAGAGGGCCCCCCTCTACAACAACTCTAGTAGGAAGCTGGACTGATCAGAAGCATACTGAAGTGAGAGAGAGAGAGAGAAAGCAAGCAGGCGGTCCAATCCTGGAGCTGGGCCCAGTGCAGGGGTGGGGGAAAGTGCCAGCAGCGCACGCCTCCGACACTCTCCACACTGCGTGCCTGTGGAGTGAGTTTAGTGGATGTGGTCAGTGCGGGGGTGGGAGAAGTGGAAAGGGAGCGAGAGAAGCAGTTGGAAGAATGGATGGAGGAAGAGAGTCTGTACTACAGGGCAACATCCAGTGGGGTGGGTAAGGGGCAAGAGTTGAGACTAGAAGTGTAGATAAGACTGTGAGAAACTTTGAGAGTGAAAGAGCAGGCGAGAGTGTGTGGGAGTGTGTTGCTGAGCATATGCGAGTGTGTGTGCGTGTGCGTGTGTGTGTGTGTGTGTGTGTGTGTGTGTGTGTGTGTGTGTGTGAGAGAGTGAGTGAGTGAGTGAGTGAGTGAGTGAGTGAGTGAGAGAGAGAGAGATTGTGTGTGCGCATTGGTGGTCGTCTCGCTGAAGTTGACAGCCTGTGTTTGCAGAGTGGCTTTGTGGTCAGCCACTCGCTCGCGATTGAAGCGATGGCAGGGTAAAAGAGATTCTGGGAATTTTTTCGCAGAAGTGCATTGCAAATAAAATTGGCTCGGGGAGGTCAGCTGAAGCACCCCGCCCACTTCACCCAGCTGTTTATACAATATACAAGTTGACATGATAGGGATAAGAGATTCTAATCCTAAACAAATTAGTCCAACTGGCTCGTCCTGGGTTGGCAGGGAGCCTGAAAACAACAATGGATCCACACAGGCAGTGATGCTACAGAGAAAACAGATAGGAGAAAATGTCTCAGGGATATTTTGTTCTAGCAGGAGTGGAGCGATGTCAAAGAACATGCACACAACCCACCAATATATGTTTCTCTTCATCTATTCTCTTTCTCACCCACATCAGCTTTCCTGACAAAGCAGGTATCACATGTGCCACTACCTGGCCAGCCTCCTTGAGGGGTATTCCACCTCAATTTCACCACAATTAATCATTCATAAAGCCTCCTTTTCAGGGAGGGTAATCATTGTCAAAAAAGGGCTACACCTCCAATCCCATCACTCCTGTGCCAACAGTGGTGTGGGGTGGGGCAGGGGGGTGGCCGACAGAAGAGATAGCAATGTCTGGAAGAGTTCCTGCTGAAGAGGCGTTTTATGGGCACAGTAAAGGAGCTGGACACACAGCACGGGTGCAGCTATTTGCCAAGGAGCCGGCCAGGATGTGTGTCATTTAAGGGACAATTAGAACTCTGACTATCAAAGTAAGAACTGGCTGATTGGTTGAAGGCTTACAGGGGAAGGTGAGGCATGGGTGAGGAGGTTACAGGTGGCTCAGGTTTAATGCTACTGAAACTGGGCATAGAGTAGCTGGGACTAATGGTCGGACAGGTAAAGGTAGGGTCTGTTAGGTTTGGGCTTGTCACTCGGACCTGTGTTTAAGTGTGCTCGCTGTGATCTGTGTGAAAGTGCAGTAGTGTGCTGAGTCACTGGCCCCATCTGTAGAGAACATGCAGACATTCCAGGCTGGGACACAGGAGGTGGGAGGACAGATTCGAAACAGCAGCAGGACCAGGCCAGGACAAATGAGCTCAAGGCCCATTACCTTCCCTTTACACCCACCCACACATGCTCACTCACATTCCCTACTCCCACAACACACATTTAACAGCACACACAAGAAAAACAATGTCACAACACACAATCGCTAAACTCTGCTTTCAATTTCTCCCATTCTACTCTCTCTCTGAGAACTTAAATGCTCATGATGTAACAGGAAGTGCATATTACACCAGACCAATGCAGTTTGCCTTGGACTGGACTCTCATTACGGAGTGTTTTCTCTCCAAGCACCACCTTGTTATTTCCATCAGCATTTTACTTTATTAAATCCCCCTCCACGATTCCTACTAAAGCAATTGCTTTTTTTCTCTCTTGGTTCGGATAAAATGCAAGTGTTTCTTATGGAATGGCCAATAAAAGCCTGCCATTTTGCTGAGCACTTGCAGGGCCAGAAGCACTTTGTTCTTTGTATACAGGGCAGCAACACACTCCTCAAGGAGAACCATTTGTTATCTGTCCAAACTTTGGTGAGTGTGCTTGTTAACTGACCCATTGTTTCATGAGAGCGTTTCAGGGCCGTTTGTTGCGCTCCGGCTCTTTATTCCTGAGGCATGAAATTGTGATTACCATAGTGGGGCTCATCCATCTCATTCTCTCATCCACACTCGCACGCTAAACATCCGCATTTTTATTTTGCTTTCTCTCTTTCTCTTCCCCTCTCTGGTCTGTCTTCCCTTTCTCATGATATACACACACACACACACACACACACAGCAACACACCCAAACACAAAAAGAGCCGCCCACAGCTGCGTCAGGCCATCTCTCTAACAATCCAATCTGTTTTCTTTCCCATGATGTTTCCCATTGGCACAGGGAGGAGAAAATCAGATTTACTCCCCCACAGGGCCCATGCAGTTGCACTGATATGGAAAATGATTTCAGTGCTGCTTGAGCCCATAAACATTATTTTGGTCTCCCCTGTTAATGACACATTTCTTCCCAGCATTGTGGATCTCACAGAGGAAGAGATGAGTGTAAAGGGGGTGGGGGGGAGGGGTGGGTGTGTGGGTGTGTGTGTGGGGGGGGGGGTGAAGAAGGGAGGAGGAGGAAGAGAGGAAGGGGGGAGGAATCCTCCAGGGCCTCACATACAACAGGGGAGTCCTTCACCCCTCAAACTGCATCCTGACATCCAAGACTTCTCTCACCCTCATCTTCATTCACTCACAGAAACACATACACACACAGCTAATCAACCATGCAGGAACTTAAATTGTCACGGCCTTCAATAAAGCCCAAAAAAAAAAAAAAAATCAGAGCACAAAGATATCCCCGCTGGAAAACGAGGAGAGTCAAAGAGGGATTTCTCACCTCTCTCTCTATCTAGCTGTCAGCCTGATTCCAAACACACTGCATTTGGCTCCGGGGCTCAAAGCAGCCCCGCTACAATTATGTCATAGAGCCCACATATCTTTTATTGGTGGTAGCAGCCAATATAGCAACCCCTCCTCCTCCTCCTCCTCCTCTTGAACACAGGGATAAAATTTGTACTTTTAGTGGTAGGTTACAAACACTTTCTGCCCGAGGCACATTGTCAACGAGAGGAGCACGCTGTAGCCTCAAGTCCTAAACACAAGTCATTTAATATGATGGTGTTAAAAAGAAACTGCAACAGGCCAATAGTGAGGCACTAAACCTCCCATTTGGCATCCATTAAAACCCATCTGCAGGACCAAATACGAGGGGGCGAACAGGAAATAGCCACGTTAGATATGACTAAAAACTGTCTCCACTTTTGAACATTCTCTCACAGGTTTCTCAATCTCCAGATCCAAAAATGGGATTTCCATGGTTCTCCTGTTCCACTGGAAACATCACATGGAATGCTCTGGATCTGGTTTGTTTTACAGCTGATGACTGATCTGTCTAAATCCATTGGTTTTATGTTCTGGCCATGGGGATGGATGGGTGACTAACGGCGGCTTGCGTGCCATGTTTCAGCCGACGCAGCCAGAGCTCAGCCAGCCAGGTCACGGACACAGACGTGCCTGGTAGTGGGAAAAAGACAGATTAAAACAAGTGCTCAGCACTATTCTCTCTAATTAGTCCCCTGTTAACTTTTGAACTTAATTGGTTAATTGAGATGTGGTTAGACTGGGCAGGTTTCCCCTCCCTCAGGGTGACCATACGGCTCCAGTATTTCAGCCTGGCACTGCCTGGCACAGGAGGTGGCTGCCTCTCTCTCACTCTCTCTCTCTGTTTCTCTCTTTTTGAGCATCCCACCGCTCTAGTGACGAGGAGTAATGATGCCGCACAGGAGGCAGTAAAACTGTGTTTTGCGAGTGTGTTTTAGCAGAGATTGTACCCATGCACTGCACATATGCTTGTGCCACATCAAAGCAGCTCTTTGACTACCCAGTCCTGGGTGGTCCAAACCTCTCTTCTCTCAACCAGCAGTGCTAGATAGATAGGCTACAGAAAAGTGGAGTGTGGATGTGGGTGGATGTTACCTCACCACAGGCAAGTGTATTCTGTCGAACTCAGAAGTCAGTTTGCTTTGGAGGAGACATGAACAGTGTGAGGAGGGAGAATAAAAGTGCGGTGCAATGCATACACAGATAAACACACACACACACACACACACACACACACACACACACACACACACACACACACACACACACACACAACCCCATAGGCGTCACATTGCTTGAGTCTCCCCATCTCCCCTGGTTGATGTATAATGATACCCACAACACCACATAAATCTGCAAGCAGCTCGATTCAATGGGGCAGATTTTGCCTGCTGTCTTCCCTTTTTCACTTTCATCCCCTCTTCTCCCTTTGCTCCTTCGAGCCCCATCACTCATTCTCCTTCTCAGTTTTCCCTTTCCGTCCTCACACCCTCTCCATCATCCCTCCATCACTCTGCCTCCTTCCCCCTGCTGCTCAGCTCCATATTTCTGTCCTCCCTCATCACCTCGCTCTCTTCCCTCAGTTGCCGTCATCCACATGCTTCAAAATGGAAACACTTTCTCTTCATTTTTTGGGTTTTTAAAAACCGCTTTCCCTCCCACTCCCTCATCCCACTTGCACTCTGTTTCTCTGCTCTTGTTCGTCCATCAGTTTTCCTGAGGCCTGGGAGGGTAATGAACGTCTTGTTTTATGGGGAGTCACAGGTTCACCCCTCCCTCCGTCAGAACCACCCATAAATCAGCATCCCAGCATTCAACTGGCAACCAGGGCTCATCGGAATGTCCTGTTCTCTCTTGTCCTCCCATCCTCTCTCCCTTCCTCTTCCATCTGTGGCCCGGCGCCTCCTTTAGGTCAGGGGGAGCAGTGCTGGACATGAGGGGCCTGGTGCTTGAAGAGACTGCTTGCTGCTGTTCTCTGAGTTCTCTTGGATTGGCCTGTAATATGATAAAGTCCTGGAGTGATGTGTGTGAGAGAAACAGAAGGCAGCTCCCTGCTCTGGCTTCTCTCCCTCTGATGTAGCTTGTCAGAGGCGCAGAGACAGAACAGTGCAGATAACGGAGCCGAGAGCCGCCGCGCCAACCAGCCAGCCCAAGGTCTTTGTGCAGCCCTGAATATAATTTGCTGCTGGTTCACAAGGGGAACAAAGGAGAAATGTATAATTCTTGTAGTGTTGGCCAAGACAAACGCAAGCATTTTTGTTCTGATAACTTACAGACAAGGGGAGAGAAGGCACCTGGGTAGCCAAGGCCAAACAATACACTGTATTACCTTGTAAAGAACATACTGTATAATACGCGTGCGTCTCCTTGACTTCTGTTGTTGCAAAGCTTCTTAGCCATAAGGACAATACTCCAGTTGGCCCATTCAGATAACTACCTTCTTTCCCACTGTAGCAGCCTACACTTTTAAGTGCGTACGAGGTCAGCCAAATCACACAGTAAATTCTTCTCTGAAATGCATCTGACAAACTGGGTTTTAAAGTTGAGTTATGTCTCCCGACTGCTAACACTGGTCATCCATGGAATGCCGCTGCCGGGGCCTGTTCAGCATCTGCAGCACCACACTTGAGCAGAGATGAGTAAAATTAGGAGCATTTCCTGCAATCTGTACAGAGGAGAGGAGAGGTCATCCTCACCCGAACATGAGCAGATGAAGTGTAACATAGAGCAGGCCAGTCATAAAAAGCCTCTCCTCTCCAGCTGGTTAGCTTGACGTAGGCCTTAACAGCTAGGAGTAGAAAAGGCACAATCCAAGGTCAAACCAGGGAGACGGAGGGGAGGGATACGATCTTGATCAACTGCTCATGGCTCGTCTGTCTGGTTGGTTGGCTGCACAGCTACCATTGCAGTCGTCTATCTCCTTTGCAGTGATCACATCTAGTCTGCTGGACAGGTGGGCGGGCCGGACGGTCACGTGTTATCCACCCCCCCAACACTCAGTATTTGTCTGTAGGTCGTATATGGAGCTAGCATGGGAGGAGGGAGTCCTTGTGGGGTTACACGAGGCTTGCAGCATCTGATCGAAGTTAACAGATGTGTTGCAGCTGATCGTTTTGTTTGCCATAGCACATCCTCAAACACACCCACACACAGACACACACTCACTGAAAAGGCACACAGAAATACCACTATATATACACACACATGTTAGCAGGATGGAAATTAAAATCATATATTTTCCAAGTGGCGATGCTCAATAGCACTACTGGCAGTGTTTTTGGGTCTCAAATAAAAACCCTACATCCCAGAGTAACCATTAAACTGACTTTGAACAGTGTGCCTATGAGTGCACATGTTGGCTTTTCTTATTTTTCTTTAATATACGCTTAGCTCTGCTGGCCATAAAACATGTCATCACCTACGCGTTGGGCCAGAAAGCCTCAAGCTATGTGACGGGCCTGACCAGTGAAATGATTTGGGGAATCTGTGGAAGGAAGACAGGGAGTCACGGTTGTGGAGTTAAAGGGAGGAAGCACGAGGGAGAGGTAGCGCAGAGAAACCCCAGCTGGGTGTCTTCATATCCATGGGAGAGCAACAGCTTTCAGCAGGTTATCACAACGCCAGTGTGAGCCAAGCTCAGTCTAGACCTGGCAGAGGCCATAATGGAGAGAAAGGGGGAGGCAGAAGGGGGCCGGGGAGAGACAGGGAAGGAGAATAAAGAAGAGTTATTAGGGTGATGTGAGGCAATGAGGGGAAGAGGGCTTACTGAAATGTTTTGACACAGAAAAATAGCAAATGTGACACAGGTACTTAAACAAGGGTTTGAAAAGCAAACCACCGCCATCTTTCTTTCTGTGCACTCTCTCCCCTGTTACCTTACACACACTTAGACAAGTGATAGTTGCAGCTGCAACTTCCACAAACTGCTCATTCACTTAAGCCTGATGGCAGAGCTTGCCTTCATTCTTTGCCAGGTTGAGCAGTTTGAGCAGAGTCCGTGTCCCTTCACCCAGATTACTGAGATCCTAAACACCCCATTATTTTCATGAGCTCACATGAACACCAGGCAGTCTGGTACCATGAACAGCCCATGCTAGGACTGCAACTTGATTACACAATGCTGTACAGTCCTGCATTATCAGTAATGCATTGTTTTGTGCCATATTGATGCCAGCAGCAGCAGCTTTCACTTGTGGTGCCACGCGACACATTCCCTCACAGCCAGTGTGTGTGTGTGGTTTCTATCTCCTTACTGTATTTGTTCTGGCACAGCGTTCTATTGCGGGGCTGGGCTTTGCACTTCTCAGATAAGAGAGCAGTTATGTCAACACTGGGTGCTGTGAAGGAGCCGCCTGGTCGTGTTGACATTCTACAACACTGCTTATTTACTCTGACCACAGAGTTCAGCCATCATCTAGCCTCTAATGCACTAATGACCAGGGGCCTCCTGGGGTGGAGCCCCCTCCTGGCTCTGCCCGGTACTGGCTCTCTGCTTGTCAGGTGAGAAGAAAGATGAGGGGTTGGGGATAACTAATGGCTTTGGAAAACCCTGAGTTTAAAGCAGACTGCCAGCAGCTTCTGAAAAAATAAAAAGGTTGACGAATGCTTCTCACAATACACACAACCCTTTGTAGACTCAGGCAGCATGAGTCTGCATATTGAGCTGAGCTGAGCAGCCCTATCAGTAAAGAGCCAGTGGAGCAATCCATGCATAATTAGGGAAGGGGGGAGGGGGTTAATTGACTTCTTTGAGAAAGATCCTGATTTCTATCAGCCAGTCCCATAATCATGTGAGCCAGGGCTCTCATTAAGCCCCCTCCCTCATTTATCTCTCTTCCCCTCTAACCCTTTACCCTCTCCCTCCCTTTCCTCTCTCCTCTCTCCTCCCCGGCTTTGAAAAAGGGTGAAACCCCAACCGCTCCTGCTGTGTCCTCAGCAGGCCAGGAAAGGGTGAGGCAGATTTATAGCTAGCACCTGAGTGAGTAAGGTGCACACTGGCACATAAACACATGATGAGTGCACATTCATGCGTGTGCGCGCGCGCACACACACACACACACACACACACACACACACACACACACACACACACACACACACACACACACACACACACACACACACACACACAATTGCTAAGGCTCCAGACTGCAGTTGACCTGACTGTGACCCCAGTGCGGTAATGTACTGGCT
The DNA here is from genome assembly GCA_005408345.1 of Macquaria australasica. Taxonomy (NCBI): domain Eukaryota; kingdom Metazoa; phylum Chordata; class Actinopteri; order Centrarchiformes; family Percichthyidae; genus Macquaria; species Macquaria australasica. The sequence continues at coordinate 173,470 of SEMN01000427.1, read as the reverse complement.
AGCAGGTATTAGCAGAAAACCTATGTGCATGTGTCCCTGTGCCCAGAAATGTTCTACACACACACACACACACACACACACAGTGTTGCTGATTCAGACCTGATGTTTGTTTTTTGTTTTTCTATTTCCAACAATAATGCGCAAACCACAGTGTAGCAGGAACAGCACCGTAACAAGTGCTTTGAATTATTTACAGGCAGAAAGTATACACTGCTTAATGACACGCATCCTTACCACAAACAAAATACATTACGCTGGCATGTCAACACCTATGAATATTTACTAAAACATATCCACTAAGACAAGCCTTTTGTTCAACGTGGTTTTAACCAGGTATGGAAAGAAAGCAGCTCCCTCCTGGTTGCTTTCCTTTTCTCTTCCCTTCCTCCCTTATTCTCTCTTCCTCTCCGTTCTTTGGAGGCAGTGGACGATTTGGGGAAAAGCTGAATTCCACTGAGAGAGAGAGAGAGAGAGAAAAAAAGTCTGACGTGGAGAAAAGAGATGAAATGTGACAAATGAGAGATTTCCTTCACAAGCTCATAAATCAGTAGATGCAGGCAGGGGCAGTATGAGGCCTCCCTCAAAAAGCCAAACTTTTTTTCCTTTCACAGCTAGCGCTAACCAACCTCGCTCCCTGTACATGCACGCAAACACACACCTACACAAACATATGTGCAGCATCACATACACAAGTACGCAAACTTTCTCCCGTCCACTTTGCACACACTCCCAGATGGCGTGTGCTGGAATGGCATCCCCATTGCTCTCCACCAATCTGGTTGTGGCGCAGTGGCCTGGCTGACTGGCACAGAAACACGTCTCATAAAATCACTTACAGTTAGGAGTGCTGGAGGCTTCAAAGCGGCGCGCCTTCAAACCAGCCCTGTTAAAAGGGTCCAAGCACGCGTGCTGAAATAAATCCTGCTCATTCTGTCACATAAAAACACACAGGGTGGAGGGCTCGGGGAGGAGGGTTGTGTGGTACAGCTGCTACTGCAGGTAAGTGGGACAGACAGACAGGGGAAGACGAGGGAAATTAACTCTTCTGAGCATTTGCTATATGCAGTAGGGTGCCACACATTGGGCAAGGATGTGGGAGAGCAGAGCGCAGGGGCACCCTGCTGGGTTTGGAGGTATCTGCTGAGTTGGTGGGGAGCAGAAGGAGTGAGCAATGGGATCAACTGTCAGCGGCCCTTTTGCAGCTCCAGTGTTTGTGCAAGCCGCTGCTGAATGTGAGATTAAAAAGCACTGCCGTAAGACTGGACATGTGTGCGCTGTGGAGGGAAGGCGGTGACTACGGCCTGGTTGGAGAGCTGGGAAGGCTCAGTCAATGCTGAGAAACGTGAGCCCCTTGCAGGACGGTCCCAGAAACTGCCGGATTGATGGAGATCCAAAAGGACTTAGGATCTGCTTTCATTCTGAATGTTCACCATCTGCTTGGCTGGAAAGAGAACCCACAGAGCTGGAGAAAACTCTGTCAACTGACAGATGAGACAGTGAGCGTAAAAAAATGTGTGTATGTGTGTTGTGTGTGTGGACTTGTGCAGACAGTGTATCAGTATTGATCCTCAAAGCAGCTCCACTTTCTGAAAGAAGATCTGTCAAATGGGGATACACACATTTACACACACATACCAAAAAAAAAAAAGTGTTAGGCGTTAATACATTGCGGACCTCATAGCTTAAATAAAATTCCTTCTCTAAAATAACAGACATCTGCAGCACCATCACATGTTCCAGTATCCTTCCCACACAGCTGCATAGTTTACTCCGCCTCCACCATGCCAGCGGTATTGATCCATCCAGTTTCCATGTGTACAGACAACTCTGGTCTGCTAATGCCCTGTTACCAAGGATGACCACTTCTCTCCTCATACTTCACTGGTTTGTCACACAGTAGCCAGGAAGGTAGGTACACGTCCACTTCACCAAAATAAACCAAACATGTCTTGTTTTGTTTCCCAACAACCGCAAATGAATCCACATGTGCACAACCAAGTCCATTTATGATCCTTTAGCAGCCATGGTCTGCTGCTGACCCCCAGAAGCCCTCCTGCATGAAAATGCCTCCTGTAGGTCTCTCGCATAATCCCCTGGGTAGTCCTTGAAACACTCCAGCCTATCTATGACCCATCACTAACCCAGGAAGTGATCAGCAAAGATGCACACACAACAAAATTCCTGTTACTGTGTTGAAAGTTCTCTCTGACCTCCTAACCCCTGGAGAAACCATGATGATGTCTGCATCCCTTCTGTCTAGCTTAAAGAGAGATAACACGGGCCCAAGTGCCTGATGAAGAAACAGCAGATACACTCCCATAACTGTCATTATTTATGCTGGGAATGCGATTTGATTTACAGCACTTGCCAGCAAAACAGTAAACCAGAGCTTCTCGCAAACGGGGGCGTCTGCACACCTGAGAACAAGCTGTTCCACAAGCAAAGAATGAGTAATTAAAATTATGAAGTGAAAAATGAACACAGCTTCTTAAGATTCTTACCTGATTATTTATGCACAAGACTTACAGTATAATGCTGTATAAATCCATCTGTGCGTGTTATTATTCTGATTACCGTCGCAGATATATCGGCTAATCAGCATTGTAATTGAAGCAGGTGGATTTACTACATACCACAACAGCCCCATGCAGAAGTGAAGAGAGAGATGGATGGAATATAAAACGCCCAGGGCTGAGGTAGAATTAGGCACCTGCATCAGCCCCCCGTCCACCCCCACATGCTGCCCTCTCAGCTGCCTGCCACTCTGTTTCCTCTCTCACTCCTTTTATACAACCACACACCACACAGCTCCTTTGATTGCTCTTTCCCGTGGGCACACACACACACACACACACACACACACACACACACACACACACACACACACACACACACACACACACACACACACACACACACACACACACACACACACACACACACACACACACACACACACACTCCTTCCGTACTGTTCAGAGACAGTTGCGCCAGCTGAGTTTTGATTTGGAAAGAAAAGTTGCCTCCACTACAAATAACGACAGGCATTCAAGAAACAAGCAGAGCACAGTTATCACGCGGAAAATACACACACAAACCCACACACACACATATGCAAGAAAAATGCATAACTCACAAAAAACATGCGAAAAGCACAGGAAAAAAAACACTCTGAAAAGCAAGTTTAATCACAGATACACTCAAGCAGCCACCCACACATTGCAAACACACACACACACACGTGCGTCCACACACCCTCCCATTATGCTGTATAACCAAAAGGCATTCAGCCATTTCAGCAGCATTCTGAGAGCCAAGCCAAGTGAGAGGTCTGTCAGTGCATTAGCCAGCATGTAATCATAGCCCAACCTCGCTGCAATTAGGAGTGGTTCTAATTCTTCACTGGAAACGCTGCCTTCTCCCACCGCTAATAGTTTACTTTACTCCAACAGCTGACAGACCCTACCCTGCCTCCCCGCCTCGGCTTCCTACACACACACACACACACACACACACACACACACACACACACACACACACACACACACACACACAGCTGTAGCTCGTCTGTCAGTATGGGAGATCAAAATGGATCCTGGGAATAGTCCCCAGCCATGTCCCACTTGTGCCACATCAATCCCACGAGTCTTTAGGCTGTGACACAGTTCACCTATGCGGTGGGGCTCTGCGAGCAAAGGCCTCCTCTCTCTCTGCCTTCCCTCTCTGCTGCCTACAAGAAAAAAAAAATCTCCTATTTTACCAAACATGACAGAGAGAAATGACAGTGGAATCATGAAACAATTGGAAAAATAAAAACCTGAGAGCTCCTAAAGGCTCTCTGTAGATGAGGGAGGCGTGTGAGGGGAGGGCGGCGAGATAGTGCTGGGGAAACGTTAGTTAATGAAGACTGAGGAAGAGGGAGCGCTCCCTATACTGATGGTATTGCTATTAGCCTGTGAGCCGGTGCACTTGGGTGTCACTTCAAAGCATTCCCCACTATTAATCAGAGACTATCCAGCCCTAAAGCAAGGGCCCCGCAGGCTGTGCCGCTAACTACCCCCCTCAACATCAACACAATGGAGCCATCATTACAGCCGTTACGCTACGCCTCGGCCAGACAGCGCACCTTTATCTCGGCATATACGTTACCTACTCACGGCCAATTAATTTACCTGCCATGTCTCAGAATAAAGGGGGTAGAGTGGGTGGTGGCGGGGTGTATGCAAGCACACATTTCCATTATGTAGTGGTTTATGTATTTGGGTGGGGGATGGGGAGCACCTGGCTCAGGTTGCATCCAGCGGGTTGTGCATTCTGCCTAGGGGGCTCTTTATGAAAGCACCTGCAAGAGGATTCAATCTGTCTGGCCCAGACCCACAGGCCCAACCCTGCCCTGATCTGGCTCTCACCTGGCACCCCCAGGCGGGCCAACAGGCAGCGCAGCATCTCCCTGACAGCCCCCCCCACCCCCACCCCCAGCTAACAACAGCCACTCAGCTGGATATCAGCCACCAAGCTTGAGGATTAACTACCGCACTGGCCCTGTCTCTTTAATACTAGATACATTTTATACAACCCTAATCCTCAACATCAACTCTTTCTTCCTTTTGTTTTGACTGTTGTGATGGACAGTGCTTTCCGCCGGGTCGAAGCGAGAGCCCGCAGGGCAGGGGTGAGGAAATTATTCTCTTTTTATCGGGGGGGATTGTCAACTGAATGTATCAGTGAGGCTAATGGGGAAAATACATCGCCGTGTTTGCCGTTGCTCGCTTCTCGTAAATTTGCACATTCATGTTACATGAGGATGAGAGGGCTTACGATACAAGACACTCTCCCCCTCCCCCTCTGTCTCCTGTTGTACTGTACTGAGAGCCTGCAGACTGTAGCAGCACTGAGGGGATGAGATAACCGTTCACCATTGTGAGAAAAGGCTGTCAAAGCTTTGTTTTCTCTCTCGCTCTCACTTCGCTCTCTCTCTCTCTCTCTCTCTCTCGTAAGAATATAAAAAAGCTGGAGCAGTGGTTGCAGAAATAGTCCTGTTTCTATAATTAGATGTAAACAGACGAACCAGACTCTCAAGCTTGCTCTGTCCCACTGGCCCCACGGCCTCCTGGGAAGCAAGATGTGTGAGTGTGTATGACGTGTGTGTGTGTGTGTATATGACGTGTGTGTGTGTGTGTGTGTGTGTGTGTGTGTGTGTGTGTGTGTGCACGCCTTTGTATGCGTCTGCTTGCAATGCACCAGTAAGTGTATGACAGCATGTGACAGTACTCATCTAGTCTTGCTGTCGCTCTCCTCTCTTTCTCGTGCATACACACACAAACTCACTCACTCAGTCAGTCCCCTCCCCCACATTCACCAGAGGGTAGGTCAGTGGCCGTGCATGGCAAGCACAGAAAGCTAATACATGCAGCACCAGCAGACAAACACACATCTGTTGCTGAGGAGCCAGTCATTTGCCCCAGATCCCCAGGACACATACAGTATCAGAGAGAGGAGGCAGTGTAGCCTAGTGGTCACACCAGGCAGAGGGGACAAAAAAAAAAAAACTGCAGAACGAGGTGGAGGGCAGAGAGGGACCCACACTGAGAATCATGGGGGACAATGAATGTAAAAGAGAAGGGGGAGGTGGGTGGGGGGACTGCAGGGAGGAGCGGACAGGGTATGGACATGGATCATCAAAGAGAGAACATGTAGACATGAAAGAATTTGTGGTGTAAAACAAGAGATTTGACAAAAAAAAAAAAGCAGAAGAGGAGGGAGAGCGCAGGATTTGTGTTCTAATCAATGTCAGAAGGAGCACAGGAAATCCATGCAAGAGAGAGAGAGAGAGCAAGAGAGGGGAAGAAAAATGAGAGAGAGAGAGAGAGAGCAACAAGTCCCCTTTGGATTGAGGACTAGGCAGCTGGTTGGATGGTCCCAAGAGACTTATTAAAATGGAATTCCTGATGCTAATCTTTGTTTTCTCACAAAAGGGCTGACACATCCTTGAGAGGCATACTGCATGTATATTTAATGGCAAATCTCTGCATATATTTAGCAGCACACCTCATTGTTTGGTACTGTGTCAGCGTCGCCCGCTGTTTCACTGACAGTCACCGAATCGTGGCCCATTATTTGAGTTTATCTGCTCTCAGTCCTGCCCCTCAGCCACACACCATCTACATTTATGGTCTGTAGTCTGCTATTTGAAACAGGGAAGCTCAGAATACAGAAAATCTAAAATAAAAATAAACAGGAACAGAAAGGAAGTGCTGTCGAGGAAGAACTGCTGAGTTGTATAATTGCTTCCTTTTCAAAATGAGTCCCATACATTAACAACATGTTAGTGCTACAATAGAAACTTTTGCCTGTTTTTGGCAGGATTTTGTAGAACCGGACATGCAACCCGCATGCTAAATTGGCGTCTGACAGATAAAAACTCACAAAGTGGGACCGCTACACAAGCTGCATCACGAGCATGAAATCCTGCCAGGAGCACTAGCGGCAGATCCAGCAGGGACAGACTCAGACGTTAGAGGGTTAACAATGCACCTGTCTAGGCCTCACAGCCAACCACAGGGTGCCTCGGCTCTAGTGGGGGGTGTCTGGAGAACACAGCCCAGCACACACACACACACACACATATGCGTGCAAAACCCATCCACCCACCCAAACATAACCACACACACGCTCAAACACACTCATGTCCATACAGTATTGTCACTGACCACAAATCTGCTAACAACAATAGGGCAACGGCCCTTTTTTTGTTCTTTTCACTGAACGATTACAATAATAAAATTTAAATTAAAAAACAAGTAATCTGGATTTTCTGCTTGAGCCGTTAATAATGTCTAACAGCTGTCACATGCAATACGGCCCTGCGCTGAGGTGGGCCTGGGGCTGCCTGATGAGAAGCAGCCTGATACTGGGAGAGGGAGGGAGGAGTGAGGGGGAGAGAGAGACAAAAAGAAAGAGAAAAAGAGCAAAACAGGGAGAGATCCAAATCACAAACAAAACAGCAGTGGTTGACTTTGGGCAAATGTATCAGTCTATTCAATCTCGAAACAATATATTTCCAGTCCAGCAACTTTTCTTTTTTTTTAAGTTCTGATGTGTGTATTCGTCATGGGAAGTGAACAAAAGACATTCATAGCCTTGTTGGATTCTTAATGCAACTTCTCACTTCCTCATGTTGAGTGTAAAAATAGATAGGAAGGTTTTGAAATCCAATGCCCTGAAATCCGATACAGGAAGGTATTACCCTGCCCGTCACTCTCACCCGTGGGTCTCCTTTGTGTTTGTCCTGTGTACACGCCCCATGCTCGAGGCGAGGGCTCTGTGGCACCATGCCACACGGTGTAGTGTGGGTGGCGGTCTGTTTGAAGAGCCCGTCTCTGAGGCAGCATGGCCACTCACTAGCCAAATTCCTCTTGCAAAGCCAGACCCCTGCTTTTTTTTTTTTTCCTCCACTCAGCCTAAGCCTTCACTTTCTGTGGACAGTTTTGCTGATTAGCAAAGAAATGCAAAGAAAAGGAACTAATTAAATAATTTATCCAACATCAAATCTGTCACTTAAGTTACCTGAGTGTAATGATTTCCAGATGCTGTTACTTGTTTTTTGATGACTGGTTATTGAACACCTGGTATGATGATCCAATAGTGACAAAATAAAATGTTTCAGGAAAGTCTGCGGCTTGGCAGAGTTTTAACCGTGCCTGTATCCACTTGAAACATGGTGAATGCGTGTTACTGTTGTAGTATTTGCAAATATGCGAGGGATAGTTGACTGCCCTTGCAAGTCATTTGGGTTTCCAGTGGGAGTGTCAGGGAGAGGTGACAGATGGCGACAGCACCGGGCAAGGTGCTATTTCAGCCAGGTGTAGGATGCCAAGCAACACCTCCACTATTCAAGGGAACTCCTGTGACATCGCGTCTGAACCGTGTCATCTCACAACAATCCACAAACGAGCCCGACAACAGGCCAAGGTTCTCACTCCGTTTTGCAGAGCTGGAGCGAAAGAGAGGGGGAGTGCACAAGGCCCGAGCCAAATGGAACTTGGCCTAAGACCCACGTTCTGTCACTGTACTTCCACCACGGTGGCTCCCGGAGACAAGTAGCCTTTTAATGAAATATTTAAGATGGGTTAATCAAGATCAGTCAGTTTTCTTTTCACTCAGGTAGGGCTCACCTCTTGAATTTCTCTCACCAAATCCTCAAAAAGTGTTAGATTTAGAAATAAAAGACAGGCACAGGCTTTCAGTTGCTCTCGGTGCTGTGCAGCTAAATAATTACGCTGAGCACGCAACACACTCCAACCATTGCTCTTGTCTGGGGGTCAACAAGGATGGGGGGGGGGTAGGTAGGTAGGTAGGTAGGTAAAGCCAAAGGGAAGCAGGGTACGAACTGTGAGCGCTCACAACACAAGAGCTACAAGGCCAAGAAGAAGGAGCCTCCCTTTCCACAAACAACCCTCACCCACTTACTGAGGTTTATTCTTTTAAAAGACCCTGGTTGTAACCAGCCCTCTGCTAACTCCACCAAACACCTGTGTTTGTCTTTGAAGCGTCTTCCTAACAACCACAGACCCATGGGATATTCCAGCAATGAGACGTTCAATAAAAGTCTCAGTAAAGTTATTTATTTGGAAAAAAAATGGGAGAAGGCAGACAGCATAGCTAACCTTTGAAGGGGGAAGCTGCTCAGATATCCAGCTAGGACATAAAAACCAAGGGAATGACAGGGACATCCTACCAGAAAACAATAAAGGGGGTGGAAGGGACTGTTTTTTATCTTTAACAGCAGCCGTAAAACACACACAAAGCTGGGGTCTGCAACAATGGCCCGGGGCAGGGGAGGGTGGCTAAAACAGAAGTGGCAGGAAGACTACCGCTTCCCAGACACAAGGGTCTTCCTGCTGGAAAGAAAGGAGACTGAGAAATGGAGGGGAGGAGAGAGAGGACAGCTTATGGAAAGGGAGACAGAGGAGATGTAAAGGAAGGGGAGGCAGGGTGAGCGAGATGACACAAATATGACCTTTGATTACACGGGGTGTTTAGAGCAGAGCTCAGCCATGGACAGCCTCTGAACCCCTGCTGCTTTCACACAGCCACACCTCAGCCAGAGCACACTGATCAGAACAATATGGCTGAAAGATGAGCCCCCAGCCATAAATGCCAGCAGTAAAGACAGCTCCACTGTGTCTCCTCCTTTGACACTATCCAACATCTGAATCCCAGCCTCACAGCCAAGCGAAGACTGTCTCCAACTCTGCACCGGAGCCAGCGGAAGATAAAATTACTATTTCAAAGTCCTTGTAAATGAACTGGCTGAATTAAACCGCATTAGATGAGTTTACAGGTCTGTGTCTCCCTGTATCAGCGAGCGCACACAGAGAGAAGTTGCTCCAATGTCACATTCCCAGAACACAGTGCAAGCGCAAACTATAAATCGACCACCTGACATGCATTACAAATGACTGGCTTGTAGTAGGTGAAGATGGACAGAGGCAAATGCACACTGACAGAGTGTCTACCGGTTCTAAGTTAACATGGTTCAGCGGGCAAGAAGGTAGGAGTGTGTGTCTGCGTCTGTTGTTGCCTAATTGCAACCAAACTCGCCAGTGTGTGCAAAAGAAAATAAAGGAAATTTCCTCCTAAAATCTGTTGAAATTCTGTAACCTGGCAAGGAACAATGCCAAGTGAGGGTGTTGCAACCGCCATCACTCTTTTCAGCGGCGAGGGTGCAAGGGAGCGCTCACAATAAATACCTCTGCAAAGTCAGAGGAGCCCTTTCAAGGAGCCACATCAGAAACTTGCCACTGAATGCATTTTTACATCAACCCTGAAATATTCATGCTCTTTGTAAAGTATTCATGTGAACCAGTGTGCAAGTTAGTCCCCAGGGGGAAAGTGCAGAGAAACTGAAGGGATCCAACACATTCAGCAAACAACATTCTCAGTTGTGCTAATGTTGCTAGCATACGGGACACTTGAGGGGACGCTAATGACCTGCCCTGTCAAGACAAACAACAGTCTGGGACCAGTTTGGTCAGAGCATTTGGTCATGAGCATTTGACTGTTCTTCCACAGTGCGACTGGCCTGTATTCATGTGGGTGAACTGACTGAAAAAAGGGAAAAGGAAATATTTTATGAATGTTAACTTGATAGTGTGATCATAAATTGTTGAAAATAAATAAATTTCAAAAAATAAAAAATAAATTAGCGTGTTTTTGCTTAAATTTGAACATAATAAATGAAAAATGGCTTTGAAAAGGTACATTTTTTTGTTTGTTTTTTCTTGTGTCACGTGGATTATAAATTTGCATTGTGTGCCGTTTTGATGAATTACCATCTTAAAAACATATGTCATGAATAACTGTGAATTATGCTTCATGTCTCGTCCACCTACTTGCATTATGACATGCTTGACATTTTCAAATATTATTAAAATAATAAATCAAAGATTGTACATCAGCAGAGCACAATAGCAAAATAATTCTAACGGCGCCTAGGGGGGGATTTAGATATACCGTGAAGTCATTATTTTTTTATTTTATTCTCCATGTTAATTCAATACAACACCTGAAATGCAAAGAATTAAGTAATTTTCCAAATTTGAGGATATTAGATGGACGTCTCTCCAGTCACACCAATGTGTTACTGACAAGACTAAGGGAGAACAATAAACCACCTGTGCTGCTCATTGAACAGTGATGACATTTGGAGGGTAGGTCTTCATGTTGGTGCAGCACAATACGACAAAAGAAACACCAAATGTGGTTTGGGGGGGTGGGGGGCACCTGTACCCTGTAGCCAGCATTAGCCTTCATGCTCTCAACAAAACATCTATAAGAAAAAAAACATACGGACACAGGCACTTTGTGTGTGTGTGTGTGTGTGTGTGTGTGTGTGTGTGTGTGTGTGTGTGTGTGTGTGTGTGTGTGTTTGCATGTGTGAGCACTGCCAAAAGCAAACATGAATGGTGAGAGATGAATGGTGAACAGTGCCCATGAATTCTCCTGAATGACTAATTATACCTCATGTTTAGCATGATTTTGCAAATGAATTCAGAATCTTTATAAACACAATGAATTTGACAAAAATTATCTCTGATTAGCCTATCACAACACAGCCTACAGTAGAACAGTGTAATAAGGCACTGAAAGATATAAATGAACAAGTAAATAAATAAAAAGTAACGCAGAATACAAAAACACTGCAAGAGGTTGATACTGTATTTAACCACCTACACTGAGCCCACAGAATTCAGTTATAATTTTAGCTGATATACGTTATGTAAAATTACTTTAAAGGGCTAAATATTCCTTGCTTTCCACTGACCCAAGATTCCTCAGCTGCTGCATCATAATAAACATGTTTTTTTAGAAGCCACATTAACATATTTTCAAAGGAAATTGTTTCAGAAGTGTAACTGTTTGATGCAATCAATATGCCACTTTTGTGGCTTATTTAAATCTATTTTGTTTTACATGGGTGGGCAAAATAAAATTGACAACAGTATATTGTGATCCAGTCCATAACAATGCTGTGCAATAAATATATTTAGTTGGGTTTTTTTTGTCTTTTTCTGAACACAAAATTAGGAAGACCATTATATTTTTAATTAAATCCAATGCAACATCTACATAAACTAGCACATATGATCTCAATAAGGATCAAAAATCAGTTAGCGCAGTCAACAAAAACTGAACATTAAAAGCATCACCGAGGTTTTGTGTTTTGGAGGGTTTTTCTATTAGATTGCATTTGACTGTGCATGTGCTGCTTTTATTGTGTCCACCACTGTATCACTGTATTTTAAAAATATATCAGCTGTTGTGAATTATTCTGTCCAGCAGTCTTTGGGCTGAGTTGTACATTTTGACTGTTCTGTGTGGACACAAATGTTTGTAAAGGTGCACATTTGGGTACACAAAGATACCCAAGTCACTTGTTAAACCTGATGCATGCACTGTGAACACATTTGCACCCCCACACTTTGAAGCCCAATATAGAAGGAGGATTTTCTAGTATTGCTCTGCTTCCTACAGCGTCCATACACTGTAACCTATGCAGACCTGTTCATCCAGCCTCTTCCTCTGCTCGCTTATGGCTCTGGGCATGGCCCAGGGTTTTGGTTAAGCTATGGCACCTGGTGTGACACTTATCAATTTAAAGTGAAGTGACAAAGTCTCATTTCAGATTCAGCTCAAGAGCCAATGGGAAACCAGTGTCAGTGTGCTGTGTCCAACTTCCTACTGCCAAAACATAAATTAAACGTCATTTTTAATGGCATTTACCTAAGTTATCAAATGGCTATTTGTTTAACTAAGATGCCTTTATTTCCTTAGAGAGATTTAAGCTATAGCCTAAATATTGATTCAGCTTAATCAAAATTCCTGATCGTAGGCCTAGTGTAAATCAAATTCCACCTGATTTATCAGCAGATAGCCTATTTGAATAGTGAAACTCTGTCAACAGCCACACCTGAGCAACCATTTATTTTAAAACAGAAAGCCCCGTCTGTTCTCTTTTGTGCAAAAATAATCAGCTTTGTACCACACCACACATGCAGGCCATAGCCTATTATTCACGCTGATAGATGAACACGCTTTATGGCGCAACATTATGAGAAGAGCATTTGAAACAACAGCCAGCTTTGAGATAGATAAATGTTGCCGCTATGGGAACAAACAACATTCCAGTAGCTACATTCTTGTGTGACAAAACCCACGTAGATGTTTGACTAACCTGAGTGGGGAGCCATTGGTATGTGCGAGGGGTAATATTTTCCCGGCGGGAAGTGACCGGCATGCTGTACAGAGCTGTGGCCCGAGGGAGCGATCCGAGAGGCGGCTCGGTGCACCAGGGCGCCCCGCTCTGATAGGAGGTGCGCCGGAGCAGCGAAATCCCGTCCTTCCATTCCGAAGAATGTTGAGTAATCCGAAATCCGGATAGGGCAGGTCAGGAAAATCAAATGCAACCCATATAATAATCCTTTCCTTCAGATCTATGTGTTGCATTCAGTCGATCGCAGGCTTCCCCAGCCAAAAACGTAGCCCCCGATCATCTTTTCTGTCAAAGGAGAAAATCAAAGCAATTTTCATTATCAAGACAAGTGGAGAGCCCGGTTAAGAATTACACGATGCACAATACTGACAGTGCAGTCTAGTGTTATAAAAATGCAAGAGAAAACAAATCATTAGTTCCGCTCCATTGAATTTTGGTGTAATACCTTTCTGTCATATCAAGGTTTCTTTTGCATAGAGCTGAAATCACCCTTCTCGACCTAAAACTGGTGGTGCAAAATAAGTCACCGCAGACAGAAACGGACAGCGAGGCGTCCAGTAGCCCACTGAGCCTGGCTCACATTCAGCTCTATTGATCAGCCTGGGATATAGGCCTAATATGCATCATATGGAGAAGAAGATCACTTCATATTCCACACAGGCACAGGCACAGCGAGCAGATTGACACATTTTAGCTTTCTACATATACCTGTTCATATTATATTTTATCCAAACAATAAATTCAAGCACCACGTCAGCAGTTGCCAGCTGTCACTCTCTCCCAAAACCATGGTAAGCATATTAACATGCAATATAGATTTTATTTTTTTATGAAATCGTGATTGCTGCAACAATATAAAAAGCTTGGTAGTTCTGTCAGAGGAGGGAGTGTGTTGTCCTGTTTGGGTGGGTTAAAAATGATGGAAGCCTGCTCAGCCTACATCTCAAGGTGAACAACGCTGCCTGTCTTCATGCTCGTCCTATTGTCTCGGACTGATACAGGCGTTTTGGGGGTTTTTTTCCTGCCACTGTAACCTCCATCCAGCTCTCATTACACCTCACACTATTTTTTTTTACATTTTGCACTACAGTGAACTTATATACAAACTGGCATAAATATCAAATATATTATATTTTGCACCATCTGAAGACTACAAAATAACCTAGCTTATCATAAAACTGGGAATTGAAAAAAAAAATGCATCGACCAATTTGCGGACCTTCAGGCACGAGGAACCTGCTGTCAGTTTATAAAGTTTCGCAACAAATATAGCAAGATATTTAAAATAAGTATATAATGAAAATATTGCTCCATAACAGAGATGCATCAGCTCCTGAAAGACATGGACTCTCTCTCTCTCTGTGTGTGTGTGTGTGTGTGTGTGTGTGTGTGTGTGTGTGTGTGTGTGTGTGTGTGTGTGTGTGTGTGTGTGTGTGTGTGTGTGCGCGCACTCGTGTGTGAGTGTGTGTGCATGTGAATAACTGCACTCTCACTGTCTTCATCTGCCTTGACCTATTTCAGGTCAGGTAATCAAATGGAGTAGTAAATACATTACAGGCTGCATCCTCTGCCATGCCACAAAAATAGCATTATAAAGTCGAGATGGGAGGAAAAAAAACTCATTCGCATAAATTAAAATAAAACGTAATTTCACTGTAAAAATATATGGTTTTGTCTTTACAACAAGCCTCTGAACGTGACAGCCCAGTTTTGTGCCTCAGTGATGGCTTTGAGTAATAAAATATAAAGCAGGCAAACAGAAGGCAGCTTAATTTTATAGTTCCAAATAAGTAGGCTAAATAAATTAATAAATAAATAAATAAATCCTACATGACTGAATTTTCTTAATACAGTGGGCTATTTGTCTGATTTTACATTGTAGATTCTCAATTTGGGGCCCCTACAGGGTTTCTCGAAGGGTTTGCAGGGGGTCCCCAGCAAGATAAAAGCATCATTGTACCATAAATTAAATTACAAAAAATAAATCTAAATTCTACAATGTGTAAGAATGCGCAGGCACATCATATGTGCTATTTCACTCACAGCACTATTATCTCCCCATGCAGCCAGTTACAGCCTATCCTACAATTCAGTGCTACATCAACAACAATAAAATCCTTCCACACGGAGCTCCCTGGGACAAAATCGTATCAACTGAGGCTTTGAGAGCTAATGTGTGGGCATGCATGTGGGCCCTTAACGTGGAAACGTTTAAGAAGCCTTGCTATTGCATATACATGATGGCTGAGTCTTCAGTTTGTGGACTGTATAGAGATCCAAGGTGAATGGCCGCCCGTCAGCAGGACTGCCTTTGTCTCCATACTGAGAAAGTGCTTTGCAGTCAGCCATTACCTTCCCCCTCACCATGCTGTTGCATTCAGCCCACTCTATATGTCCACTAACAACCTCAGAATAAAAATTATTCAGCATTTACGAGACTGGGAAGAGGCTGCTGCTCTGTGTAAATGTTCGAATTGTACATTCATAGGAATTTAACTGCAGTAGCGTAAATACTCACCAACGTGGGGGAACCTTTTTGCATTTTCGCCTTAAATGTGCGAATCCCCTCACGCTATAATTTTAAAAACCGTTCAAATAATCGACGCCGCTAATGCAATTCATTAAGCAGCTGTCAATTGCATTTGCAGAAGCCAATCGAAAGCAGAAACGCAGATAATAAATCAAATTATGCCGTATAGGTCGGATCGCGCGGCGAGAGAGGCGGCCCTCCGTGCCTGAGCTGCCCGGCAGGGAGTGCACCTCGGCCGGCTCGACTGGAAACATGTCTCCAGTCCTTTCAATGCAAATCCTCCGCTTGGAGTTTATTGGGACCTAACTACAACCTTCGTCTACACCCCACCGACAGGTTAACAAAACTATATACACATATTTGAACAATTTATCAAAGGCTCTTAAATCTTGGCCAATTGCATAAAAAAAATAAATTAAAAAAAATACGTAGCCTGACACGCTTCTAAAAATGTAGGATAATTAAAAAGAAAACATCAGCAAATAAGTCATCGATCAATAATTAAATATCTGATCGAATTACAATTTCAAAACATCTGATGAAACTATTGCCATTATTATTAAAAATGTTGTTAATGTAATAACAATAATGCTGTTGATAATAATTACAATAATAATCATAATTTAAGATTATGTATTTTTTCAGCTCAATACATTAAATCATAGATTTATTCCACATACGATCCACCTCATACATACTGTTTTGTTATTTTGTAAATTATAGCAATGCACTGTGTATAATGAACAGCGTGTCACATATTATTTTGGACTAAATACAGCCGCTATCATTTTACAACGAGGAAACAGGCCTTAAAATATTTTTATTCAATAAATAAAAAAATCAAGTATATAAAATTACTACTTACTGGTATGTTAAATCCTTGCATAACAATAAATTATAAAATCACAAAACACAGGGAGGGAAGGAGCAAGGTGAAGTGCGACGCCCATTTAAAATCAAAATCTGAAATAAACCATGTGGCTAGAGTGAAATCCTACAATATTTCCATCTGAGGCTGTGCAGTAGCCTTCTGGTTCGGTCTATGGAAGCAGTGGGACTAGGGCTTCCGGCCTGGCTGGATCGCGGCTCGGATCTCAGAGCAGCGGTTTCTCTCCCGGTGCAACTGCGTACCTCGCGTCTCTGGGGCAGGGTAAACACGCCCTCCCATTGGTCGGATACCTGCATGTTAATGAGCTCGTGCCGCCCGCCCGGAGATACGGAAGGTTCTGATTGGCCGGCAGCAGAGGCCAATGGTGTGGTGACTGGCAATGCTAAACAGAGTGAAAAGCGCCAGATTTAAAGCACGGGATGGTCCAAATCACTCACAATAGAATTCAGTGCTGCCTGAGCACAGCTTAAAATGCGTATAGGCTAGATAATGAAAGGTCTACAGGCAGTCGTCATAATAATGTAAAAGCAAAATTAAAATTGTCAGAATTGCAACTCAATTTATGCTTTTAAGAAAACCCAAATTGAATTTACATAACTTGGATACTGCTCTAAATATAGAATACTCCCTAAGGACATTTACCAAGAGCTTTAAGCCTGAATGCATCTCAAAGATGCACAGTAGTTACAAAGGTGTTTATTACATCAGTTGTCATAAATAATGTAAAACCAAACCAAAATTAAACTAATTTTTAGAGGTGCGGATCCATTTATGTTTACGTTCAAGAAGACCCCAATTTAACTTAAATTGGTTTCATGTCTAAATCAAAAAGTGAGTTTTTACATCTCTGCCTATGTGACATGGAGATTTAAGCCTGACACAAACAGGCTAGCACTAAAATATAAAGAGTGCTAAGATATAATGATATAAGAGAAAACGTAAAAATGACATTTATTCAGTAATGTTTGAAAAACACCTGTTTTGAAGTTTTCCAAACATAAACAGCTGAATAAATGTTATTTTGCAACATAAAATTGAATGAGAGATTAACATGTATTTTTTCGGCTGTCACTGAAAAAAATCCCTTTTAAAAACAAAATGTTAACAATTGAGGGCATTTATAGGCTACACATCAAATACTCTCTGTACCTGTGTCTATATTTTGTCCTTCTTTAGAGCCACGAGAGGCTTTTTGACAAATGCTTTCAAAGCCAATTTCTTGAAACTCTGCACTGATTCATGCAGACAAGACGGTAATTCCAATATTTCCCTCATGTTATTACTATGGACTTTGGTTATTACATTATGCTAAATGTTTACAAATGAACCCCCCACACACACCCCTCCCACCCCCTTGTATGTAAGGCTCTGATTGGCTGGCAAGGCGCCAGAGCATTGTCAGTCACAGAATGTAAACAAGACTGTGATTGGCTGATGGCCAGTCCGCATTGGGCTGTCTGAAAAAAAAAAAGGAAAAAAAAGGCAATAACTGGCCCTGCGGTTTCAAGGCTTCCCGGGTTAGATGATGAAAGGGGATAAGACGAGGCGGTTTCAAGGCACCCCAAAGGCGGACCCCTATTGGCCCTGAAGCCATATGAGTCAAGCGTGAATCAAAGGGAATACTGCAGAGAGAGGGAAATTATATGTTGGATATTTAAAATAATCGAGGTTAGTTTTCGGATAAATGGGGAAAGCGATGCCTAATCATTATGAAAAGTTATGAAAACAAGTAAAACGAGCCTCGAAACAATTCAGGTTAGAGGCTGCACGTGAGGGTGAAAGGACAGAAAAAAGGCTCCGGTTGTGGATCGCCCTGCCGAAGTCCGCTTTAATGGAGAAAATCTGCATGGAGTCTTTCACCATTTTAAAGTGTGGCTGCACGAGGTTTGTCGTAGTGGGGTTACTGCGGTAAAAAAAAAACAGTGTAATTTGGTTGATGTAAAATTTGACGTTGAGCTAATCGGATGATAGCGTCGCATGCTGTTTGTAATAGCTGTGGTCTGGCTTTAGTCTGTGAATTCAGATCAGGGTGTAAAATGCTGACATGGATCCAGGAGAGATAGGCAAGCGGATGGATGTATGAAGACAATGTGGAGACGATCATGAATGTTGTGCAGCCAAAATACTTGACTTTTTTTTTAACCCGCATGTTTGTATGTAGCCTGTTCAATTCAGCCATTTAACAACATTTTTTTTTCATCACGTTTTTTCCTGAAAATACTTTTGGGAGGCCCCCTGATTTGAGGTGAATACGTCTCATATTCAAAACATTTTTTTTTAAATTGTATGTTTACTTTGAGAGAATAATAAAAAAGAATATTGTCTTCATTTATTTTCCTTTTGGTTATTTCCCTACACAACTGTGCTTTAAACTGAGTAACAATTATTGTATTTTTCGTTTTTTACTCTTGAGTAATTTAACTGTCAGGTCACAGGAAAATAAAATACTCAAGGAGGCTTAATATTTACGGCAAAAAAATGATTTATGTTAAATTATTACCACATTTTCTTGTGTGTTAGTGACCCCTGACCCACATAAGATTGTTGTTGTTTTTTAACACTTTAGATGGCCTGACAAATATACAAAATATTCTTTATTGAATCATTTTTATTTATTTATTTTTGGGCAGATGAAACCTCAAACTGGCTCGGTGTTATTTGTCAATCCACGTTTATAGCCTGATATCCTAGATTCACCTAACTCGGACACACATTATTAAAAGAAACATTAAGGGATATAAAAATATTTCTGACATTATATTTACTTGCGCAGAATAATGTCAAGCTGAATTTAATGGATTTATTTCCCCTTTTTTTTTTTTTTTTTTTTGTGTGCATCCATTCAGTGTGACCATAATGTCATTTACCACAGCGGACACTATTTTCCCTGTGCACTGCCCTGCGTGAGATTTTACTAAAGGTCGACTGCTTTGTTCGAATACTAACTTGTATTTTAGCAGAGGGTGTTGGAATTTCATCTCATCACGGGCTCCTCTCGAGTGAGTGCATGCAATGTGAAATAGTCAAAGAGGTGGTTAGTTGCACACACACACACGAGCACGCACAATAATACGTGCATGTGCATGCACGCACACACACGCACACACACACACACACACATGCAGAGCGATAATTAATGCGGAGTGAGTGATTTCTTAAGAAAAAGACCAGTTTTACGACGAGGATTGTCCTTGATCAATGAAGCGTTGATGATTGACAGGCTGTGCCTCCCACCCTCAACTACAGACGGAGAAAGGGCCTTTGGATATTAAGGACAGACAAACTCATTGTCTTTATTTCCACACATAAAATACTCAAGAACACTATAAGCATGGCTGATCATCTGGAACATCTGACAGTGATATAGGATTCATATTCTGAAAATATGTGTGCTTGTTTTCAGTTTGAAACAAAAACGCTTTATATTACCTCGAGATTAAACCTGTACGGTTTAAAATAGACTGTATTTATTATTTATCTACTCAAAATGTTGAAAATCTCACTGCAATAATTTAATATTTAAATACTAAATATAGTCCAAAATGAGTGATTGCATGACTTAAAAACTGGTTTTACGCGTTTAGTTTGTTCAAGTTAAGTTATGAAACCGCAGTCAGAAATCCTTTTTAGTGGGTTGATAACGGCTATAGCCTTTGACCTGTGTGTGTTTTGTGTATGTGCAAGCACTCGTGCGTGCACGCATGATCTGATTGAATATCAGTCGATATATTAATTAAGCCGTAATGAATCACATACGGACAGGTATATATCTTTATGCATAAATTATGACATTTAGGAAGCAAATTTAACAACTCGCATTTAGTGTGTCTTGGAAATATGCTTAACATGAAATATTGTTTTATGTTTATCATGGGTGGATTGGCATAATCGAGGTGGAGATGGGCGTGCGTGTGTGGTGGTGGGGGTGCTACGTAAGAACTGCTTGAATTGTAGTGGCATATGGCACAACCAGAAGCCTACTGAAGGCTGGCGCTGTTTCATGGATCTGTCTTCACTTCAAGGAGAGAACCCTGATCCTACCACACTAATAAAACTGTTCATTTTATTTTTAGATAATTCACGCTGAGGTGCAACTCTCGCTAAAGGGCAGCTCAAAACACATTCAAATATTTTAGCAACAGGCCAAAGATAGTCTGTTTAAAACCAGGTCTTGTTAATTCACATCATACTTCCTCTCTGACTGAAAACAAAAGATCATTGGAAGCATTAGTGCCTGCAGAAGACAGTGGACACAGGCAAAGCACAGAACTGCCAGATGCATCACAGTATAAAACGTAGTATAGGCAAAACGTCCAATTTTGATAAATAAATATATATTCACCCTTAAACATTAATATTACGCACAGTGATTTTGCTACTGAAGCATGCAGGGCATTTGTCTACAGTAAATGGAAGAGCTAATCATTTGCACTATAGCCTACAATCCTGTGACACCCTCTGGCACCTTTGCTCTTCTTTACCTTTAAGTTCTCCACCCAGGGAAACCTGACATCATATTTTAACCCCCTCATTACCTCACTGGGGATTACAGGAGGATAGGACTGTTTCTGCTTGCAGCCCTGCAGGCCCACAATGGAAATGACAACATTCTGCAAAGTTCACCAGCAGTTGGAGGCTGCTAGTACAATTCCATTTGGACCATCTCTGTAAGGATGTATACATCAGCATTTCTACCCGCTACCCTTGCATTTATAATATAATACATAAGATAAAGAAATAGACTCTCCGTTCAAGTAGCCCTATTGATCAATGCCTCAGACTTCCTTGACCAAGTCTTATGATTGTGGAGGTCTAACACAGCTGTTGAAGGCTTAACAACACACAAGAGCAACATTGTACCTCCATTATCAAAGTGATCAGCCATGTTTTCACCCAACATCTGCAGTGAGGACTTCTGGGGGACACTGGGGGGGGGGGGGGGGTCATGTGACCAAGATGGCTGTTGTCACTAAAAAGCTCTTGTTTGAGAGAAGAAAAGGGGGTTTGTGGTGTGATTGATTTCTCCCCCAGCTGCAGGTTGGAGGAGCATTGCATAAGTATCACATGGCTGAACTGGGCAGCGATCATGTAGATCAGTTCAGATCAGTCCCAGACACAGGCCTGGTATCTCCCAGACCCAGGTCTGTCCATGGCTAAGTCAGCCCAGCCCTCTGGGCTCCCTCTTTTCATTCACAGAGCCCCTGCATTCATTTTACACAACTCAGGCTTTATCCTCTTCCTCCTCACAACACCCCAAATGCATGTTAGGCCTATTTTAATAGGATGTTCTGATTTCTCTTGCCAGTTTGATAGAGTAATAACACCACAGGATTTCTATTGGCAGTGAAATGGTGCAAATGGCTGTGTATTTGTCCTGCTTATATAATAATATGAGAGAGATTGGGTTATGCTGCAGAGCCTGCTTCAAGTTGACTGGAAACAGACTACTAAAATCCTCTGCATGCAGATGAGCTCAGAAACCAGATTATCATGACATTTCACAATGAGGAAGTATGGAGAGAGAAAGGTGTATGAGTTACAGTTTAGTTTCCCTTAACTGTAAATTAGAGCATATGGTGCACATGTCTTTTCGGATACATGGTCAAATGATTTGATATGAAAGTAATGACACGTAATAATTATTGCAAAGAATAATAAATGTACATAAAGCTCTTGGGATGACACAGAGCTATAAATCAGCAATTAAAACTTGGTTTACACAAAACTTTAGCTTTGCAACCAAACTTTTGCACTGGGACCGCCCCGAAAAATCTAACACTTATACACTAATGTGAACCTCAGAGCAGAAAAAACTCGACAGCCAAACATGTTTTAGACCAGAAAATTAAACCAGAGTATAACAGTGGCAGCGTCCTCCAATCACTCTGTTAACTGTTGCTGAATGAAGAAGGTGCTGAGGCCGGACCACCAGTTACTGATGAATGATCAGTAGGGATTCAGTGGTTCAGGCCTTGCAGCACAGCAGGCTGCAGCCCCAACTAAGAATGTGTGGCTTAGTTAAAAGGTAGTTAAAAGCCTTATATGTTGATGCGTATCTACAGTAACAACAACAACAACAATAACAAGCATGCACTGAAGTCAGAGCATGTTAAAATGCCATGGCTCCTGATAACAAGCAACTTTTGAACAATCAGAGTAAAACTGAGCATTCCTTCACAGTTATCTGATTTGGTGCACTGATTCTAAAGTAATAACTAAAGTGTACAGCTGTCTGCCTCCGTGCACTTTATTTTCTTTCTCTCTCTCTCTCTCTCTCTCTGTGTCTCTCTGCTTGCTGCCATAAATCCAGCTCAGCCATCATACCAGCGAATCAGTTTATATGACATGTATATGCTTTTCGCATTAAGCGTCCAATTAAAAATGTCCTCTGCAGGGCCTAAAACTGTTTTCCTGGTTGCCATTGTGCCCCCCTATAGCAGACGGCCCCTCTGTCATATTAATTTCACATCCCAATAGCCGATTGTGGTTCTGGCATAAAAGTGATGGGCTGTATTTCAGTGTCCCACCTGATACGACTCCCAAAGATATGGGGGCCTTTTTCTTTTATATAGATCTTCAAATATGCAGTTATCACTCTTGCTGCCCACCTGACAAGCCTGCAACATCTGCCACAGATAAAAAGTTTAACAACGCCAGATCATTGCAACAATGCCCGAAGTGGAGAAAAGAAGAAACAGCAGAGGGCACAGTCAGTTCAATGAGCAACATGTGCTCTAAAATCCTCAGTGTAACCCTTCATGTAGAAAAGGCGGGATCATGCGCAACTGATTTTTCCACTATTTACACATAAATGACACCCTTTTTTTAAATGTTGATTTCAAACAAATAGATCCAGAAGTGAGAAAGATAAAAACAAAGAGAGATCCATCCTTTTTGATGGCGCACACAGATTCACTACAGGCTCCACACTGTCTTTCAGCAGGTCAGCCATAGCAGTAGGTTGTCACATTTGATTAAACCACTAGATACGCATTGAGAATTATTTGCCAACAAACATGGAGCTAACTTTAAATGTAGTCTAGATACAGTAACATGTTGTCAGATTATTAATCTGTGCCTCCAGTGCATGCAAACATCTTCTTCTATGTCTTTTCTTTTTCATTAAGATTTGTTTTTCAGAAATGTAATATCTTTGTAGTTTGTAAACTGTATTTATGTTTCTGCATATGCCTGTGCACATACAGTACATGTGTGCCAGTGCGTCACTTGCCCCTCTGACACAGATATCGCAAAAGATATAAGTTAATATTATTGTTTGGCCGAATATGACCAGGGAGCCATGTTCTCTGTTCTCAGGAGGACATGACACATGGCCTAGGCCAGAGGATGGAATAATGTGTGGCAGAGTGAATGGCTGCACACACTCATTAGTATCATTAATCACCAGGGACAGAGATGCCTAATGATAGAGAGAGGAGGGACTTCACAGAGTGAGGAGGGAAGGGATATGACAGAGATGAAGGATTCCTCAAGAATATTAACATTTGGAAAATATAAGTCGCCTTCAGATTCATTTAAATTTATCTATTTTGGGCACTCCTGGGTCTGGCAACATCGCAGGGATTTCTCGAAACAAAAGGAAGAGTGTAATTAATACCAGGCTTAATTGTCACTCTAAATTGTCACATAATTCTAATTTAATGTGGCGTTCTCACTCAGAGTGAGGGAAAACTGGGCTGAGCCAGTTCCCTTGTGGAAAAAAAGGATCTCTGTAGGGATCAAATGGGGTGTGTGACATTTTCTCACAGACGTTTGATTGTGAACTGAAGGATTCCTCTTATGGGGCTTCCACTCGCTCGGCGCCCACTGTAGAATGCAGCTAATGGGAGTAGCTGAGCCTTGAACCAGATCTCAGGGTGGAGAGTGTCGGGTGTAGCTCCGCCGACTCCTCTGCAGCCTGTTCGGTGGGAGCTAGAGGCCCTGAGCTTGGCCGTCCCTCTGCAGCAGCAGCAGAGGCTCTGGGGATAGCCGTGCATGGTGAGGGCAGGCTGTTTGATCAGCACATATTTTTAATTGGCTCCCGGCACCCTGGAGTGTCAGCATTGCCACGGAGTAGACTCCTATTGCACCTTTCCTAATTAAAATCATTACAAATTCCAGGCGCATCATAAAGGATTAAATGAGACTTGTGTATGTGTGTGTGTATGTGCTTATGTGAGTGAGTGTGTGTGTGTTTTATCCATTGGTGTGCCTGTGCATGGTTGCGTTGTCTCCTTGATAGCTAACACGTATAGCTTAATTGTTTTTCTCCACAGTAATAGTAAATGAGGGAGGGCTGGCTGTAATCCTGGTCCACTAATCAAATTACATGAAAGAGAACCTCTCATATTCAGACTAAATGAGGAATAAGTTTCTATATGTCTCCTCAAACTAACTGAAATTAAATATGAGCACCAAAAACTTTGGGGAGTGTTTAACCTGCAGTTTTATGTCTTTTATTGAATATTCACATCTGTCCTGCTGTGTATAGCGGATTTAACGAGAGCAGTTTGTCTTATTTGAAATAATTGATGTCAAACAAACTGTGCAACTCCATGGAGAATTATTTTGAAAGGCTTAGAAAACAAATGGTCTCAAGAAAACTTACCTTCAGTGGATGTTTTATTCATCACTGATGGAAACAAAACTCTTTCCCTGTGTTAAATTAGATGGATGGATGATGAAGATATTGTATGAAAGCTCAGTGATCTTGCTGCCATACTATGCTTTAGGGGGCTGGGGAAGGAGTGGCTTCAGTCCCCTAAACAAAGGAGGCTTAAATCTCTTAAATATCTACCAGTGCCACTTTGCCCTGGGGGAGCATAGAAACAAGGGCGTGTTTCTTTGGTCTGATATTGGAAGCTAGAGTTCATGAAGACGAAATGCAAGCGATGACTATGGAAGGATTTTAAGAGCTGGCTCTGTTCGAAAACATGCCCCTAAAGCCTTAACACACACCCTGACACAAACATTAAAATCATATGACATATGACAGAGAAAATTACTACAATTTATAAAGGTAATAACCATGTCTGACCAAAGTTAAAGATGAATATCTCAGTCATGAGCCATTATTAGAACCTCTACAGCATTCAGGGACAATACATAAGTTTTGGACAAAAGCCTCCGAGCACAAGTCGTAGCCAATAGTTATAGCGACCGAGATTGATAACGTCGCTCATGGAACACAGTGGGACTTCTATTCACATCAACAACCAATAAAACTACAGCAAATCATATAGTTAATGGACAGTATTGTCCAGCAGTGAATGGCCATGCTATGTGTAGGCAGACACAACAATGGATAGTATGCACACGTCTCAAGGTTCACTGTAACTCTTGTGGTTGGGGGTTGTGAGGACTAAACAAGTTGCAGATCGAATATTGTGTAAACACAGAGGACTACAATGATTTTGATTGTCAAAACTGAAAAAAAAAAAAAACGTGGGACGCAGATGGATGAAATGTAAAAATGACCATGTGAATTAAGTGTATTTAGTGATGTATATGTTCCCTTTATCCGGTCAAAGTTTTCAGAAATAACATGGACATATGGAATTTCCTCGGAGTTGTTTAAAACCAACACAACAAGACTTGCAGAAAAAAGTTGGCCATTCGGAGCCATTGTGGGGATTCAATCTTGAGAAAATGAAAAAATGCAACCGCATATTTTGGAGGGCTGTATTTGTGGAACATGATGGCTCGGCTCCTACTGACTCAAGAAGGACAGACAACAGAGAGACGTGGCAGAGGAAAGAAAGTGAAAAATGGATCGGAAAGATGAGTGAGGGTGGGGTGTCTCTTCATCCATCGCCGCTTCCTGTCCGGAAAAATCCATTCATCATTTTCACGTCTTCGTGTCATGGCTTACTTTGGCAATAGCCAGACGTGTGGCAATGATGACACAGAGGATTGATGAGGTGCAGGCGGGGGTGGCTAGCAGGGGTTTTGGGTGGAGATGGTCAAACCAGATGTGGTGTGAGGTGGGGCTGGGATGGACTACGAGGGGGACCTGATGAAGGTCATGATGTTACCCGTTGCCCCCATTAACCATATCCATTTGCAGACACACATGAATGCAAGCCACGTACAAAGCCTGGGCTGTGTATTCTGGTGCACATTCAAATGAATCCACATCCCTTTACCCAGCAGCATACAGGAACACTTTACCCATAACGTGGACACCGACCTGCAAGAATTCATGACGCTACAACCGTATGAAAAAGACAACATACTGTATTAAAATAATGTAAAAACTAAAAAAAGGAATAGTGCTGGCAAATGCACTTATTAAGATTCTTGAGAAGACTGACACCTCTCTCATGTCTGTACGGTAAATACGAAGCTACCGCCAGCAGCTGGTTAGCTTAGCTTAGCACAAAGACTGGAAACAGGGGGAAACAGCAATGGTTTGAATATTCAATATTTGTTTATTATTTGATCAACACAAGTGCAGTTTAGGATGATTCTTTTAGTTGTCAGTGTTCTCATGTTGCTTTTAAAAACTAAAAAGTTTTCATTGTCAAATCTTATTCACTAACAAATGCTGCTAATTAGCCTTCAAACTGATACTCTACAACTCTGTAGCAGCATGTGAAAGGAATTAAGGAATTAACTCACTTAATTATTTTATCAGTTGTTACAGTATTTTGCCAACCCCTTGTGAATTTTTTGTGTGACTAACACGTGTCATAGCAAGAATGCATTCATATTCTATCTAACGTTAAATCAGAAAAGACCCGGCCCAGATGTCACACTGTACCTTGAGGTCTCTAAATTTTAAAGCTGAGCTCGGCTCCTCCCTGTTGCTCGCAGGTCCACATTAGCAGACACACAGTGATACTGTGCATGAGTGGGTATTGCTGGACTCCCCCTTGTGGTAAAATATTACACAACTGTAAAAGACCACAGTCTGCCAGACAGATAGGAATACACGGAAATGTGAAGTGGTAAGTGAACTCAAACTGAATTAAATTAGAGCCAAGAGTAATATCAAAAGGTGTTCTCTCTTCCCTCTCTCTCCTCACTTCGCTGTGTAGTGTATCCCCTGCTGGCACTGGGCGTGCTCCGAAGAGTGTGGCTCTCCCAACTCAGTAGCTGATCAGAACCAGGTGGGTAGGCCTCCATGTGCTTTCCATTTGTGCAGGATGTAAATGGATTCAATTAGATCCAAATGCACAACCTGTCAGCCAGGGGGAAGTGGCAGACTTTCAAAGGCCATTAGATTATGGACAGGATTTGGAATAAAAACTTCACTGGCCGGGATTGTGCCATTAAATTGGTTGATGTGAAACTATTGAAGTGATTTGAGCATGCATGCTGACTGTGCGCTATTCATGTGGGCGCAAATTCTGTCACACACACCCCCTCCCAAATTATCATTAGTAGCCCCCCCCCTTCTTTCTTTTTCCGTCTCCCTCTCTCTCCCCCTCCTTCCTTCATGCACATACAAATTCAAACACACCAATGGCATACATAAAGCTGTAGTATGCCTATCCTCAGACATATTGCCAGTGGCCTCGCAAAAAGGGTTTGCATTACAAACAGTAGCTCTTACAGCTTTAAAGTCAAATGGCTCCATCAGTCATGGCTGTTAAGAAGCCAAGCCATAAAAATTAAAGACTTCCAGCAAACTGACCAAGTGTAACACGTCTCCTTTGTTTTGATTGGCTGGAATAATATGATATCTACTGTTAACATTCGGTTTCACCCACTGGTCTCTGTAAACATGTAAAATATGGCGCAATTGAAGCCTGTTGAAGGAAAAACGCTGCAAAGGAGTCATTCATATATCCTCTAAACGGTAATGCATTTTCACACCTTTGTTAAGGAAACTTTAGAGATATGTATATTACCAGGCCAAGCAGATGTGTTAACTAAAAACTGTTTTCACTCATCATGAATTGGATTTTAATGCAGAGAGCCTTTACTTTATACAGGCCTGATATAGAAGTGAATCAATGGGACATTCCTAAGCCATTATTATCAATCACCATTGCTTAAGACACCCTAATGAGCTCATTAGATAAGATGAACAGCAGATTGATTGCAAAATGGGGCAAGTAAAAAGTAAGATGTAGAGAAGTAGAAGGTGATGGAGGAGAAAGGAAATAGGTCTCATGGATCTCCAGAAAGAAGAATGGGAGAGTGAAATTAAATGAGTAAGAGACAGGCCATGTGTCTTGGGCTGTATTTCAATTTTTTTTGCATCTTTTCAATCTATTTTGAGATGTCATCAAAAAGGGTCAACAAAATGCCCACAAACCCTTGCAGCTATAGAAATTATGAACTGGTGTGCGTCTCCCACACAAAGCTGCAGATCTCAGCTGTCTGTGGTCAGAACTAAGTGGTTCAACACGATTTGCTGTTGCCTCAATAATATGTGGCCATAAGAAGGAAGGGAAAGGAGACAGACATAAATGGAGAGAGAGAGAGAGAGAGAGAGAATCAAGAAGTTAAAGAACAAAGGAAAAAAAGCCAGAGAAAATCAGTGAAGTCGCAGAAGCAAGAACACAAAGAAGGAGGGGAAACGATGTGTATGAGAGTGTAAACGATGTGATTTGGGCAGACATTTGTTCCCCCTGGGCGAGCTTGATAGGCCATTCTGTCTGAATCTGGGGATTGTAAGAGAACCCCGCCGGTGTTGGATTTTGGCTGCTGTGGTACTGCAGCGGATTGAAAAAGTGAAAATATTTAAGAGAAGGTCAGTATTAAAGCAGCAGCAACCCTCTCTGTTTCCACCCAGGACGGAACAGATGTGCTCACAACTCCAGCTGTTGCCAGATGTGGATATAAGACCATCTGCGTGAGCTGTTACTGTGTGTGCATGTGTGACTGCATGTGCTTAAAAAAAGCAGGCCTTGAAAGCTGCAGCTTACATGAGTCAAATTGAGTAATGTGACTATTTTTGATGATTTGATTCTGACACCTACCTCTCAAATTACCCCCCGCCAGGATTATTGTAGCTCCTGATAGCCTCGAGGTAAACGTTGGCTCTTTTATGGGAAGAAAAACAGCTCAACGTTTAATTACTGGAACATAGTTTGGAGTGTGAACGCACACTTTCAGCATCTTGTCACATTTCTGCATTAAAAAGTCGATCATAAAATGTTGCTGCACAGGCACACTTTGATCTCATGTGTGGTCAATTATATTCCAAAGACTGCCTCTATTCATCAGTAGATCCATACTGACACACAGACAGCATTCATACAAGGTGAATTTAGAAGGCTGACAATATACCTTTCTATTTTAACGCAACGGTATATAAGTGCCTTTCTTTTTTGACTCTTCGCAAGGCTCATTTCATTCATTTGGCTGAAAATATCTAAGAAAAAATTAAAAAATATGATGCTGACTGTAAAGCCAAAAAGAAGATCGAAGGAATAAAAAAAAAAAGAAAAGTAATTTTTTTGTGTGATCCTAGAATATAAAACCTGATGAGACATATAAAGCTATAAAGTGTTATGAGACCCCAGGAGATGACAGATTAGAACGTGCAAGGGCGATTTCCACCAATAAAGGTGGAGACAGCGGCTGCTCCACCGCTGTGCTGTGCTCCACCAGGCAAAGAGAATAGTCTGAATAGATTTCAGCAACCTTCATAAAGCCAGGACTAAAGCCACTTCACAAAAGGGAATAGAAACCAAGCCAATCAATTAATGCCCCCCCAACAATGACGAGCATAGACAGGGAGAAATGCTTTCAGACCTGGTGTGCGTCTAAAACTTGCTGGGTTCCAACATCCTGTGCAGGAGAGTCAGGGTCTACTCTCTGCATGTTCACGGCTGCTTTCTTTGTGTGTGTTCATGCATGTGTGTTCTAATGTATTTGTGTGTGTATGTGTGTGTTGAAAAGCTCACTATTGAATGAGTACATTCAACAGAGCACCAAGCTCTTTAAATGCCAATGAAAATAAAGAGAGGGAAATTGTAGGCACTCTGAAGCAATAGGGAAAAAACCAACAGAGCGAGACAGTGAAAGCAAAACCTTACAGTGCCAAGAGAGACTTCATAAGGTTTAGCAGCCCTCCACTCAAATATATGGTGGCCATAAATCCTCCACTTAATGTCCTTTGGGCTCCATTTTTTATGGGTAGTGACAATGACAGTGAATGACTTCTTTTTAAGAAAATGTTAATCAACACACCAAATTTCAACAAGGCTGCCTGGACAAACTCCAAGGTTTACTCTTTCAAAAACTCCCATTCAGGTAATGAAAGTCGACATTACGCTCTGTTGCACCACACAAGACATTCAAAGGGATGTAAAATATTATGTTTCCACTGAAGTTTGGAAGGAGTGAATCATTAAATAGAATGCAAATAGGCCAATACATGATACGGTCCCGTTAAGAAGGCCACACTTGATGAAATAAATTTGTTAGGTTTCTTTTTTTGGCAATGTTTCTAGACTCCGATTCGGTCCTAAAAATGACATTTGCAGTGACGATGCAGTCAAAAGAAGTTGTACTTAAGTATCAGCGGTAAAAGCTACTACTCAGGTATTAAAAGTAACACCGCTCTTTGCAAAACAAATGGTGCCTGTCAGAGTGGTAAAGAATGAATGCCCAAAGCGGTAGGAATATTTTAATGTAGGTGGTCAAACTACTTCATGCAGTCTTGGAAAGCCTCAAATCCAACAATGCAACCTATTATCATATCATATAATATATTTTCTGGCAAAGTGACTATATGGTTGTTAGATGAAAGTGGTTCACTTAAATTACAAGTTCGACATTTTGAGAAGTACACTTTTTTTGTCTGGTGGAGAGTTAGATGAGAAGATCATTACCACTCTCATAGCTCTCGTTGAATATGAAGCTACAGCCAGCAGCTGTTTAGAAACAGGAGGAAACAGCTGGCCTGACTCTGTCCAATAGTAACAAAATCCACCTACCAGCATCTCCAAAGCTCACTAAATAATAAGTTTTGTTTAATCCGTACAAAAACGAAATGTAAAAACGTCAATTTAATTTTTTACCTCTTGCTGTTTTACAAATTGTTGAATTGACTATTTCTTGGCTCTGAGCAATTGCCAGGCAACCACCAGAGACTCCAGAAAAGTACTTCTGTCCAAGAAATAGTCTGGCACATAATCCCCCATAAAACGGAAAATTGTCATTTTGACACTTAGGTTTTTGTATGGATTAAACGAACAAGATATAATGTTTTGATGTGGGTCACTGTCGGACAGAGTCAGGCTAGCTGTTTCCCCCTGTTTCCAGTCTTTATGCTAAGCTAAGCTAACCGGCTGCTGCCTGTAGGCTTATATTTATCAGACAGATATGAGAGTGGACTTTTAAAAAGAATGGTCAAATTTGAAGCAGGAGAGGCTGAGATACCCTAATGTTTAGTCCTACAGCTCCAGAAACTACATTGCTCATAATGCAACTCAATAGTGTCGCCCTGATGACATCATCAGGGTTATTTTTTAAACTGTGTAAAGCTCCCTCCAGAGCCACAGAGGACATTGTACAACCGTTTTTACAGCCTGAGTAGTACTTCTGATGACGACTAAACTGAACTTCACTTATTGTACATAAGTGGAGTGCCCCTTTAAAGGTGCAGTATTTTGCTTTGAACTCTGGTGGTAAAAAGTCTCACAAAGTACAAACATATTCAAGACCAGGGCTAGTAAAATTAAAAATAAGCACTGTACTTGAGTAAATGCACTTATCCCACCTCCACTATGCACAAATCCAACATAGTATCAGCCTTTTTTGTGTCATATATAGTGCCTTAAGCAGCCTGGATAATACAACTGCTGTAGAGTTGACAGTCTTCATATGAGATGAGAATCACTCTCAACCTTTTTTTTTGATTGCGTTATTAGCTCAAGCTCAACCATCAAGGCTTTGCGAATGAAAAGGGTTGTATTGTTCATGGAAACGTGTTCCCTTCTGGTTTGATGATTACTCACCTCACCCCACCCCACCCCACCCCACCACCACACACACACATACACTTTGTAACTGGTCCAGCATAGACAAGTGTGCACCATCATTCACTGTGGCATCGAGGTGTTTCAACAATCATGTGCATGCCCAAACAATACTCTGTCCAAAGATTACTCACTATTTTCTTTGGAGAGTCAGTTTGTTTTTCTATTTTGTCCATATATCCATGACTCCACATACCCGAGCTCTGTGATGTCAGCCTTTTCTCTCCATGTTTCTGGTTGTTCACAGTCGGTCTTGATGGCTCATCAAGTTGTCATGGCCTTCAAGCTTTTACAGCATTCCTTTCTTTATGTCCTGAGAGGCGTTTCTTTTGTTTTTTTTCATCAGTGAACACTGGTTGCGCTGTAAAATAAGCCCATGAGTAGACCAAAAGCTTTGAGGTGCACTCAAGGCCAGGTACGTTGTGTTGATATTGGAGGAGTCCTGCCTTCCTTCAGAGTGTGATGCCACTTTGAAGGACCTTGGGTTTTTGTATGTTTGACAACAAAGGGACAAAGGGCTACAAGAGAGAAAGCTTTGTGGGAGAGAAAAAGATAAGGAGAAAGGAGAAGAAAGTTTGGTCGCCACGGCCTTGGTTTCATGTTCAACAGAGGAGTCATTATCAATGGCGAGAGGAGGAGAGAGGGATGGTGACTTAGCGACTACTAGCCCAACAGACATGATAGATGTCTTTAATAACCTCTGGCTGCTTTTTTAGTGTCCTCCAGGATTTGTTGTTATTAAGATCTAGGTCTTATTATGCTGACCGCCTCTTTCATCGTCTCCCACATCACGCTGGGCGTCAGTCCAGACAGTCAAAATAAACACAAAGTCAAAAGCCCCCCTGTACTTGTGCTGATGTGGCACTTGTTGATGGTGCCAGCATGTCTCAATCCTGACCAAGGGATATGTGGCTTCACAATAGTCAGCAGTGAGGAGAAAACACAACATCCTGCTTGGCGATCACCTGTTGAATCAATTGGAATCTGCACCTCAAAGCGCTGTAGCCACTGATCTAACATCACCACATTACCGACTGCAAAAGCATGTTTAGGTAAATGGCGTTTGATGGTTTTAATAAGCATTTCCATTACGAAAAGGAAGGAGGAAGGAGAAAGCTCATTGGGGATACATGTAGGACCACAGGAGCCATAAGAACGCACGCTCATCACTGCTGAAAGACAAAATGAGAACATTTTATTGTGCTCCCATTTCTTTTGATAATAACAATCACAAACACTCAGTCCTTTAGTGTGTCTAAGTAGCTTCAAGTTCTATCACAAGCATAGATTTGGTGAGGGCCCATGTTTTATTAATTTGCAGATGAGCTCAGCTATTGATGGCGTTGGCCGCCCATGGGTTCAATTAGGATAATACAGGGAGAGGGGCAGATTATGGGCGGCTATTTAAGTGAGGGTATATCTCTTCCTGACAGTTATAGTCCAAATGCAACAAATTGTACCTCGGTGGCTGTGAGCGGCGCCGTATCAGTCCTCCGGTGATGAAACATGCCTGTGTGGCAGGTCAGCCGTGTGGAGACGACACCAGGCTGTGTGAGCCATGTAGCCTGTCCTCTCTGAGCTAACAACACAGGCCTGAGTGCAGCCCATTCCCATTCAGTTAATATGGGCCACTTAGAAAACAGCGGTCTATATGGCGGTGTGCTGAGTGCACGCTCTGCCCAGCTGACCCTAAACAGTCCCACTTAGCACGACTCTCTCTAAACTATTGCACTCCTTCTCTCCGACACTCTCTGGGTTGAAAGCCTGCGAGTGTTGACAGCTGAACAGGGCAAAACTGAGCCACGTAAACATCACGGTTTACAAATACAAGGCAGGGTGTGTGAATATTCTCACAAGCAGCCATGAAAGGAGGAGCGGTTGTGGCCTGCATGTGGGACAAGAAACTGCTTACAGCCTTTCTTTTTGTGTTCTGGGGTGAACATTTATTATGATTGATCGGGGCCTTGACTGTAACTTCGCTGTGCAGTGAAAACAGTCTACTGTACATTGTCTCTGGAGCGCATTGTGTG
The DNA here is from genome assembly GCA_005408345.1 of Macquaria australasica. Taxonomy (NCBI): domain Eukaryota; kingdom Metazoa; phylum Chordata; class Actinopteri; order Centrarchiformes; family Percichthyidae; genus Macquaria; species Macquaria australasica. The sequence continues at coordinate 139,305 of SEMN01000427.1, read as the reverse complement.
AAATTGAATAGGGAGGCCATAAAGTGGAACCGGAGACACTGACCCAAGCATGCCGAGCCTGACGGTTATCTTACTTTTCTGGTCAGACCGTTCAAAGCATTAAGGCTGCAGATAGCTCTATAGAGGGTGGCTGGGCTGTTTGCTTTCTTTTGCTTAGGGAAATGACGACTGTGTCTCAGCTTCATTGGGGCAGCATGTTTAGGCTACAGTCAGTGAGATAACCCAGTCCTCCTCTCCACACCCTGACAGCAACAGTTGGGGAAAGAGTGAGCGCTCACAGGAGCAGCGTAGGCTGGCTCACAGTAGAGGATAAGGAAGAAGATCCTCCTCAGTTTTTCCTTTTACTCAAGAGCAGGTTGTTTCAGTCTGAGTGCTGTGCCTTCATAGCCATACATTTTGTCTTATAACAACCTCTGCCCGCAACTTCAGTCAACTGGCCTGCTCTGCCACCAGGTTAAGTGTCAAACATAGAAAGTAATACTGTACTTTCTTAGATACATTGCACAATAAAATCTGTCACAAATCCAGAATTTCTAACAATACTGTATGAAATCCATTACTTTTAATCTGTCAACATGGCTGTTAAATTAATGATAAGGGCCTATTGTAGGATGAAAAATGACTTGCATAAACGCAGTAAACACCCCAATATCACCTGAATATATATCCATCTTAATTCCTGACCTGTGAAGTACTTTATCTTCCTGACCCACTAACCCTTCCCTCTTCTTGTTCGCCTGCCACAGCTTTCCCTATTCCCCGCTCCAGCCAGGCCGGGGCAATAGGGCACCGCTAATGTGCTCGGTGGGTCATTAATTCTTCGGATGGCCATGGGGGCAGCAGAGAAGGCGAGCTTTGTTGTTTGATGTTGGGCGAAATGGTGGTGGGGAGGCAAAGCAGATGTTTGTGTTGGCTGGCGAGGGGAAGCACTATACTTGATGCCAACCCAATCACCATCTCATGCTAGGCAACAGCTGCCCAAATACATTTCAGCCCAAAGTCTGGCAAAGAGAGGCAAGGGTGACCAGATAAGCTTTACCTCACTTTTGCTTCCTTTTCTCATGTTCCTTTAGCCCCCTGACAATATTTATGTTTTGAATACGCCAAGGCCACTCAAATGAGTGGCTGTCCTGTGACCAGTTTCGTCTTTTTGTTTTCCAAAATAATCTTAGACAAGTGAGATTATTCAAGGAGATTTTGTTTTAATTTGCAAGTTTTGAAGGCGAAGGTGAACTGGACACTGATAAATTTAAAACACACGGTAGTTTGTCTGCTTGTCTGTATTTGTTGTGTGTAGCTGGTGTTCACTGTGCTTTTGCCTTTGAGGAGAGATGGGAATCAGAGAGGACACGAAGAAAAGGAGCCATAGACTAACCCAGATTTTTTCGCTGGCCACGGTAAAAATATAACAATGTATGCGCATACATAGACCCCAGAACAAGGACAGTTCATTTAACTCTCTCCTGCCTCTCCACTCAGCTGATATGAGCCATTCATCACCGCCCACCTTCATATCTGTGCGCTGCCCGGAAAGGACAGTAAGTGTATGTGTGTGTGTGTGTGCGTGCGTGCGTGTATGTGTGCGTGTAAACAGATTAAAGATAAATATCTTCTACGTGGCCCACACGTTTTGATCCTGTTGTAGAATTTCCCCAGCGTTTATGAGATCCAGACTGCGAGGAATACAGTGTGTCCAGCTAACACTCAGAGTGTGCTGCCCTCTGCTGCTCTTTTCATGAACATCTGGACTCAGAACATCTGCTGTTCAGAAAACACACTACGCGAGGATCGTTGCCTAACAATACTGTGTGAGTATCAATGGCGTTTTACTCTTTAATAAAAACCTTTTAGTTATTTTGCGTGTCTACTCATCAACCCTTCACCCCCGAATGACATGTACTTAAATGGTGTCAGCACATACACACATCCACATCTTGTGTTGATCTTTTTACACCTCCAAAAAAGTAGCCATTTTAAACAGCATGTTGCCCTTTTATTACAGAGTCTATAAATATACTTATTTTGCTGTTTTATCCAGTATGTTCCTTGTTGTAAACACTGATCTCTACTGCAGTGTGTATACATTACCAGAGCATTATAGCTTAACATCAATAGTTTAAAAAAACCTGTGGAGGCTTCGTTGAATTTGCAGTTTGGGGTAAATCATTTCTTTAATATGCAGTAATGTTCTTCTCAAACAGAAATTTAGATTATCACCGGGAAAATATTTATCCAAGCTGCTGCTAATTGCATCCTCACCACCTTAATTGCATAGCACTTGCCTGGCTCTAATGTGATGTTTGCTTCAAGACACAAAAGGCCATCCGAAAGACGCATACCTCAGATGATGCTAAGATGAAAGGTCCACTTACGACTAATTACTTGTGCCTCTCTATATGTTGCTGTATTGTATGTATGGTAGCTGCATTTCAAGATGATGAGAAGGCACGTACCTGAGAAGCAGGAAGATTTCTAATCCTGAATTATCATTGGCTCATTCGTCATCTCTAATTTAGTAGAGGTGGAGCGAAGGAATCAAAGGAGGCAAGTAATGAGGACCCATAGTAGCCGGCAAGGTAACCGTGGTTACGTGTGCTGCATTAATGTATGTAATCCGTTACTGTGTCTGTGACAAGACAAGGACACGTAGTGTGCTAATTAAAGAAACCTTTCGCTGCTCTTCGCTTAGACACAGGTCATATCTCATTACTGATGGTCTCAATGCATGGGGAGTCATTCATTACTGGCCATTTGGAGGAAAAAAAAGGGAGGATGTGGGGATGGAGGGAATTCCTGTTTGCACATACAGTACATAGCATGGAAAGCTAATTTCCTCATAGAAGAACAGCATGAATAGACCCAGGTCATCACCATGTTAGAGATTTATTTTATCATTTTAAAAAGAGCTAAATGCAGCCTTGAAATTTTTTATCTGCTATCACTTCATGACGAGAATAAAAAAAAAATAAGTAAAGAATGCCTTGTTCAAAAACATTAATTTTTATTTTTTTTAAATGAAGGGGTATTTACAAGAAAAAAAAATTCAATGGCAGGTTAATGTCATGTACATTACTAAATACAAAAAAATATATCATTGGAAAAAAAAATAAAACACATCTTAAAAATGCTTTCATTTCTGACACACCAGTCTGAAAAAAAAAATAAATAAACAGCCGAGCTTACTCCTGGGATGAGGGTTCAGCAATGAAACCAAACCCGCTTTAAGAAAAAGGAGAGACGCACAGCCTTACGGTCAGTGCTTGTACCTGGATGTTCAGTGCACGGGGACACACATACAGCAACCATAGAATGGTAGTGCACAGGCAGAAAGGCTTGTTTGCAATTAAAAACAGCATTTTAGTGGCTCCAGTAATGTTGCAAACAAAGCCAGGGGAATGTCTTTTTGTTCCTAAAGGCTGCAACCCCCCTCTAGACAGAAAGAACTACATTTTCCTACATGCTCCAATGCCACATCAAACAGCCCTCCATACAATACAAATTTGAGAAAGTCTAAGGAGCATTGTAGAGTTCATGGGTGTAACATTCATTTTGTTTTCTCTTAGTGGTCGTGAGAAGCTGGTAATGTTGTGCTCACTACATTTTCCCATGATCGCAAGAAAAACAAAAATAACCATGACTGCTTAACTTATCTCACCTAATCTGATAACAATCAAAATATTCTAAATGATTCTCTCATGATCTCGACATAGTAAGCTTCATTATCTCAAGATTGATTTTGGTATAAATCAATTTGTATTCTCACAATTATTAGAAAAGACATGCTAGATGTTGTAATTATCTATAATCTATACACATAAGGCAATCTCTGCCTGTTATTGCTTTGTGTCCAAAGTCATTATATTGTTAAATAACTGCTGACAACCACAGGTGCACCGTCACTCTCTATAGGGGAATATCAGTGATATTACAAGGGCTCTTCCTTTGGTTGCAGTTGCATCAGTTTATAATAATAACGGTGTTAAATTCTGATGTCAAATATGAGCCGTGGCATTTGGCAATGATGCTAATTATAGATTATTCCCATGACACAATCTACAGTTATTATTTAATGATCGTGAGACAACAACATGGGTTGGATCAAGATCACAAAATTTAGTGATCACAAGAAAACAAGGGATTCTTACGTCGAGATCGTGAAATAATAAGTCTATTCCATGATCAGGAGAAAATGAACAAAAACTGATCCGTGCTAAAACCAAATCCATGGCCTGACTGCTGAAATCTATTTAATTTTTTATTTATTTAAATACTCTATTTACTAATAAAATAAGGACAGAAAACACAACATCCTTAGTCAAGTTAACACCCATGGCTTCTACAAGTCCCTGTCTGAGTATGAGAGCAAATGAGCAGTCCAAGACAAGTGCAAATCCTCCCTGAGACTGGTCCATGTACTTACACAGACATCAGATTCAGCATTATACAACCCAAGTACCCAACTAGGAGACTAAACGAGTCACACTGACCGGCCTAAAATTGTGTTTGGTGCCATTTCTGCAGCTACAGTAGCACTGTTTTCATACAACATTTAAGACAAAATACAGGGATTCATCATCATCAATCAGTCACAATAAGGCTCTGAGAGCAGCATGTAAACCAGACTGGTCAGAAATCAAGTGGATCACAAAAAATGTTTAAGTTGATCACACAGTTATTATTGCTAAAAATGATTATCATTTTGATTTTATCTGAATGATGAACCCCCTCCAGATACCTGACCAGGAGCTGGTCTCCATCCACAGATATGTAGAGCTGTGTGATATCACAGTAACTGGAGATGGGTGGGAAGAGCTGAGTGAAGTGAATCAGCATGTGATGGTCTGACATGCCTCAGGAACTCAGCCCTCTGGTGGCTGACAGAGAGACACTTAGGTCGTCATGTGTCTCTGAGGTGACCACGGCACTGCAGGCTCTGGAAGTGGGCCTGCCTCAGGATGCGGTTGATCTGCAGGTAGGACACCAGGTTTGTAGGGCCGCCCACTTCTGAGGAGTCAGCGGAGCCGAGGGGACTGCAGGGGCCCACAGCACACTGACTGCTACAGCTCCCAGCCGCATGTTCTGGACTGCTGATGTTGCTGCTCTCACTGTTGGATGACTGAAATGCAGATGTCAACATTAGCAGTGTGCTAGCTAAATATGAACACAGGGGTTCAACAACAACATGCACATCAATTTCAGAGACTAAAGTGCCAATTCACAGCCTTACAACTGACATGTTTTGAAGGTAATTCATGGCGTTTGCCAAAACTAAACATCAGAAAGGCCTCATTAGCCATGACGCCTCTAAACAGACACAGTCAAACCATAGGTGGTTTCACACCTGACCCGTTTAGTGCAGTTCAAATAAACTCTGGTGTGTTTCCCATCTTGTTCAGTTTGTTTATGCTGGTGTGACAGCAAAGCAGAGCAACCACAGGATTTTGCAATAGTACATAGCATTTTGGGCAGAAATTAAAAATCTAAACTACTATTAAATCCGTCTGTTGATAGTAGGACCTGGTATGAAAGTGATCTCCTAAGCGTTCTACATATTTAGGTAAGATTATTTAGTAACCATGTATTCACACGAGTGTGGGGACTTTACCTGATACATTAAGACTCAAACCGATCAGATAGTGAAAAGTAGTGTAATAAGTTAAAACAGATGGGGTAACAATAAGGTACAAGATGCCATTTTTAATCCCGTTTCTCACTATTTATGACATCTGAGATCCAGTTGCTCATTGCTCATAATTAACCATTTCTTTGTGAACCACCAGCGAAAACAAATGAACACATAATGCACAGAAAAGTGCTGCATGACTTGCTGTCCGTCACAAATGTGAGGAAGGGCAACAATTAATCTTTTCTTTTTGGTTTTCTTCAGTATTAAGACTGCATTTCCCTTGACGGCCGTTTGCACCTCAGAGTCCCAGGCATCCCGACCCGGCTCAGGGGAGAGAGGATGGGCTCTGCTCAGCCTTTTGGCCTGGGGCACCAGGTGGCCACTCTCCTCATCACCACCGCTGCGCTGCCGCTTCCTGTTTAGGAGCAAGCACATACACAGAGACGTTTAAAACATACACGTCCATGTGCCATCACACACACACACACACATATATATCGTGTGAACCCCGATCATTTGTTAGCACACCCCGGCTGCTGCAAGTGGTTAATAAAGGCCACAGTATCGTTACTCCACCGTTTGTTTCAGGCAATATTTCATCAGTTAGCGTTACATAAAGTACCGTAGGCCTTGCTCACCTGTTTTCAGTCAACATATGATGACACTAAATGAATCTCGACGAGTCTCCTTTGTATTTGCTCGGACCAGACTGGAGGACCCGGCTGGTTGACGTAAGCTAGCTTGTTTCCTGCCGATGGCCTGTCACCTGAGTTAGCAAACTAGCCTTGCCTGGCTAGCTAATTACGTTGAATATTGATGTAATGCTCTCGGCCATCTTGTCAACACTAAAATAATAATCTGATATAATTAACTACACAGACACTTTGGATAATTGGCTATGAAACTGCATAAAGACCGGGCGTTAACGAGCTAGCGTTAAGCTAGCAAGGTTAGTTAACAAGCCAGTCCAACGTCAATTAGACAATTAGTTGACCACAGCACATAGTGCGGAAATATCGCTAGGTTTCTTTGATAACAATTTAACAATCTCGGAGCCAGAGTCCGAGCAAAATTACATGTCTTTTACTTCAACCTAGCGAGCTGTAACGACTGCCAACCGCGGCAGTTGTGTTTACATGGCACTGCGGCTGCGCGAAAACCAACAACGGTGCTTTTAAGGGCTGTCGGGGGAAAAAAACGCATAGTTGTTTGTTCTACTAGTTGGGGAATCAGAGTAGAGTTTTCTGTGGCTTCGGAAATGTAAAGTGTGGCGAGCGCAATAGTCAAGATGACAATGGAGGCAACTGAAGTAATAAACTATTTTACTGTTTTTGTACGTTACACGTATGGTAGACCGGTAAACCCACGTCGGAGGCTTACGAGCAGCACTTAAAGGCAGCATGAAATAACGCTGGCGCACATTCAACGGCGCAGTACAAGAAAGCTGCTAATAACTTAATGATTCACTAAAGTTTGTTAAACGCCATGAGTTCGTTCATTTGCTTATGCTATAATAAATGTAGCCTAATTGTTCTCCAGTCGACAGATACTGGCCTAAGGTCTGACACCGTCTGACACAATGCTAATTTCCCCTTAAGATGTCGCTGTTTACAATAGAAGGGTTTCCTATGGCACATTGTAGCTGAATGTATTTGTGGTTTTAAGGGTTGAAAATACAGACCCGTGTCCTCAATAAAAATGGATCTACAATGTAACAGACAGTGAGTGCAGCCCATCTCCCCATAAAACCATTTTGGCTATTTTATACTAAAGTATGGAACAATTTCCAGCCTAAGGACATTAGAAAAATATATATTGTTTTGTGTATAGCAGTTAAAATGCTGGAGACAAAACATCCAATCTGACTGAATGGTTGACATTTTCACAACCCGGAAGTTGCACCCTGTAGCGCAGTATTTGCAGCCAGCCAATAGAGTAAAAAACGCCTCCGCCAATGACTCAAGCGAAGGACGGAGGTGAGATTAACAGGGATTCTCAGCAGCAGCGGTCCTGTTATTATAAAGGGAATAATCGCAATGGGCAGCACCGACTCAAAGCTGAACTTCAGGAAAGCAGTGATTCAGCTGACAACCAAAACACAGGTATACGCGCTCCCATACAGCTCAATAATGGATCAAACAGAGACACAGTGCGCCGATGAGCGCACCGGAGAGCATCACGGAGAAGATGAGATAACGTGTATGGTGGTAGCAAAAAACCAACAGTGTTCATGTTGCCTGCGGACCTTTCAATTCACATTCATTTATTTATTTTGGATCATTTAAATGTTTATACGATAAGGTCGGTACAGAAAGACTGCATGCACCGTACTCCAAATATGTCGCAGGCTATTTGTCATAAACTGTTGGATTAGGCTACGCGATGGTCGATTCTGCGATGCAGATTACCACGAACCCTTTATTCAGGCTGTGCGCGTTTAGTTTTGACGACAAGATAAACGATGGCGTAGTCAAACCAAAGCTGGTGACGTAGGTCTTGAAATGACCACGTTTGCAGATGCGGCAGGTGGACTGTGCTTAGATAAGTGTGTGCGCGCCAGGTAACGCTTCCTCGCTGTTGCTAGAACAGAGGTTGTGTTTACATTGCCATTAGGTAGGCTAGGCCTTGGAGGAGCTTTGTAATGTAAGACTAAACAGCCATGTAGGCCTATGTATTATGATGAAAACGGGTAATATGATATTTAAATGCGCTGCAAGATCAGCCAGGATATTGTATTGCAACTCTCACTGACATAAAATGCTCCATTTGGCTCAGATATATGGGTATTGAAATGTAATGTAAACATATTTTCTACAGCCAGTGGAAGCCACAGAGGATGCCTTCTGGGACCAGTTCTGGGCAGACACAACCACTACGGTCCAGGATGTTTTTGCGCTGGTGCCAGCTGCAGAGATAAGAGCTGTTCGAGAGGAGTCCCCCTCGAATTTAGCAACCCTCTGCTATAAGGTACACGCTGTATGAACTGTTAATGCATCAGTGTAATACAAACATGTTTCTGAGATGAGATTGCATGGGGACATTACTTGCTTTGTGGCTACAGAGAGTAATGATGTTTGTTAAAGCTCAGCACAGTCTGTCAGCAAGGCACTGCCTCATGCTCTCAGATGTGGGAATAAATGAGTCAACTCCCCTTCCTTTCCCTTTGCTTCCCGTCTCTCAGTGCCAGCTTCCGTTTGAAGCTGCCTATCAGAAAGAAAACAGACATACTGGGCACTTACAGCCTAATTAAATAAAGAGGAGGAGACGAGAGCCCTTGAAGCTGAGCTGATTCAAAGGGGTTTGTTACCTATTTTAAATACTGGCTGCAACATGCTGTTGATTAAATGTAGATAATGACTCATTTTGTTTGTTAAAGGCCCAAAGAAACAACATATGTCCTCATCTCCAAGGCTAAATATTTTTGTTGTCAAATGAAACAAACTGTAGATATCTAGCGTGCTTCCCACTGTAAATGATATACACAAGTATACACAGGCTTTAATGAACGATTTATGAGTATGAGATGCTGCCGTTTCTTGGTAAAACTGTTGTATCTTTGTTCTCCAAAAACTAAATCATTAGTGTCCAGTTGATGACATAGTGAAAGAGAAATATTCTAAGTATATGCTCACTGTAAAGGTTTTTCCTTACTGCTCATAAGACCAGTCTCATCAAATCATTTGTATTTACAAAGAATATGATGTTAAAAAAAACTGTGTTACAATCATTTTTAATGGAACAAGAATCTAAGATGTTTGTTATGGTGCTGTGCAGGTTGACTCGCCTCCTTAACTGACTGAGAACTAACAGTAAGAAAATAGGCACCAATGTTGTTGTAGCAAATTGGATTAATAAAATTGAATAAATAAAAATAAATAAATAAAAACTATATCAAGCTTTTTCTGTGTGAAGTAACATGATCAAACAGTGTGCCTGGCTCAGTAGATGTGTCCATACCCCACATATACTGGCTCTCAGGTGCCTCCTGGTCACATTTCTTGTCTCCTCAGGCCGTGGAGAAGCTGGTGCAGGGTGCAGAGTCTGGTTGCCCCACAGAGAGGGAGAAGCAGGTGATCCTGAACTGCACTCGCATCCTGACCCGCATCCTTCCCTACATCTTTGAGGACCAGGACTGGAGAGGATTCTTCTGGTCAACGGTGCCTGGTGCTGGGCGGGCTGGGGTGAGTGGGCGCAGGAAAGGAAAATCTACTTGCAAAAAGCATCAAGACAGGACTTTTTTTCATCACTCTTGACACTTTTTATCAGACAGTGTCGCTGCCCTTTGCATGATCTTACTTTGAACACAAGATGTTGTTATTTGTTACTTCAAATATGATTGATCAGTTATGAAAATACATCTCAGATGCTTACTCACTCCAGTGATACAACACATTGGTTTCCTCATTCCAGTTCTAAGCACTGTAGAGCAGGAAATATAAGGTTGCGAGGTAATTTCAACTGTACTGAGTCATTTCTTCCAAACCATGAACTTTTCCCATTTTTTCTATTTACATAATTTCTCTCAATGAATGGTAGAGAATAATGTTCATCATGGGGATCTAGTCTCATACATATGTCCATCCTTTCCAGACAGATGAGCTGGATGATGATGACGGAGCCCGACCACTGGCCGAGTCGCTGCTCCTGGCTATCGCTGACCTGCTCTTCTGCCCTGACTTCACTGTGCACAGCCACAAGAGAGGCCCCGTGAGTACCCGGTGTCCCGTCGCTGCGCAAGTTTGTCATCTCATCATCACTCAGCAAGATGGATTATTGCCGACACATTACATCAATAGCTTGAAGATGGTTAACATGATCTATTCATCTATAAGGTTTTAAGGTTAAAGATATGTTTTTCAACAGTGTTTCCTTCTTCCTGGTCTAAAGTTTCCCAACAAACCTGTCACACAACTTTCCCTGAAGAGAGAGTATAGAAAGAGATCCTGATTGATGATACACTGTCAGTCTGACCAGGAAGAATTCCTCATCCCTCATGAGCAAGAAAGGAATGTTGCACGTCAGACTGCGACTTTAAAGCTTACAGTGAATGTTCCCTAGGGGTTTTAACTTACATGATAAACTGTTGTATACTATGCTCATTATTTCACCTTTCAAGTGCATCATGGAAAATAACTGCTTCGCATCCCATTTCTTACCAATGTTTTCCATTTAGCCATGACTACGATGTTTCCATAACCTTAACGGCTGTTTCAGTTGCGCAACCTTAACCACACAACCTTAACAATAGATTCTGTGCTATGACCATGATGTTTTTCTATTCCTAACCAAGTAGTTTTAGTTGCCAAAACTTAACTTATTTTAAATAGACGGATCAAGTTGCACATGCTCATGTAGACAATGATTTGCAATGTCACTGAACAAATCTTCTGAGAAATATTAATCCTGCACTTTGAATGAATTATGAATATTTTTTGTGACCACATTCAGGACTCGGTAGAGAGCATGCAGTCTATAGACAGCTGTGAATATATCTGGGAGGCAGGGGTGGGCTTTGCACAGTCCCCACCTCTCAACTACATCCATGACCTGAATAGGTGAGTCGGCTGGCTGTGCATTCGCCAACATCTGCATCACAAACAGTCTTCACTCTCTCATTTTTACGTGGGACTGACTTTTTTTCTCTGTCCACCTCTGTGCTTTTTTTTCACTGATCCTCTTCAGGACCGAGTTGCTGAGACTGTTACTAACCTGCTTCTCTGAGGCCATGTACCTGCCTCCTTCATCGGACAACAATGTCCTCAACCCTTGGGTGACGTTCTTCTGCTCCACAGAAAATAGGTAATGGGCCAATGTATGTATGGACAAATGTATGGACAAACATATATGATGATGCACATCCATCCAACTGTCAAGTGACTTTTCACCAGACTTTTTAAAATTACCACAAGTTACAAGAAGCTTGTTACGTGAATAAACAGCAGAATTTAGCAAATGTCAGAGAGCGCAAGAGTCTTACGAGGTTCTTTCAGAGCTTTTAACCACCTTTCATGGTCTTCATCACAAGTGGAGTTTGCTCGGTTATCATGGTGATGGCTCAGTGAGATTTGGGTGAAATTTCCAAAATAAAAGTATGTAAGTGGACCTTGAGTTAAGATTTTTGTTTTCTCTTTTTTGTCAAACTACTGTTTCCAAAGTCACGAGTTTTTCCGCTCAAGAGCCTTTGTGCTTCCACATTATTTTATATTTATGCAGATATTATGCAGAAATACATTTTCATTTCTTTTGTGGACTTCACTACATCATTTCTGTGTTGACTAAAATAGGACAGATTACAGTATATTATAATTTTTATTAAAACCTTTTGCATGTAATGACAGCTAGAGACTCAAATGGTCAATTCTACACACGGATGCCCCTGATTCGCTAACACAGTCTTCATGTCTTTGTCCCTAGACATGCTCTGCCTCTGTTCACCTCTCTGCTGAATGTGGTGAGTGCCTACGATCCAGTGGGCTACGGCATCCCGTACAACCACCTGCTCTTCTCTGACTACCGGGAGCAGCTGGTGGAGCAGGCTGTACAGATCCTCATTGTGACACTGGAGCATGACGGAGGGGTTCCCCACCGCCCCGCCTCCCCGTCCAGCATGGAGGAGCAAGAGGTAAGACACACACAAGACTGCCACAAAGAAATCAATCTGATGACTATAAGGCATGTGTTTAATGCCATTCAAATAAATCTCTTTATGTTTGTGCAGTCTACAGGCCCTGAAAACCTGTTTGTGAATTATTTGTCAAGGATTCACAGAGAGGAGGTATGCCCATTATCATTTCTATTAAATACGTGAAGATCTTCACTGTAAAGCTGTCCAAAGCACAACCCTTCTGTCTCTCTGTTGGCAGGACTTTGACTTTGTGTTGAAGGGCCTAGCTCGTCTGCTGACCAACCCTTTGACTCAGACTTACCTCCCCAACTCTACCAAGAAGATCCAGTTCCACCAAGAGCTATTGGTGCTTTTCTGGAAGCTTTGTGACTTCAATAAGGTTGGAATAAAGAACCAAAATTAAGAGTTTTTTTTTTTTTTTTTGCAAAGATGTAGAATTAAGAGTTTGTGCTTTTATGCAACAAAATCCCCTTTGTGTTCCCATGACAGAAGTTCCTGTTTTTTGTCCTGAAGAGTAGTGATGTGCTGGATATTCTGGTTCCTATACTCTACTACCTGAACGATGCCAGGGCTGACCAGTGTGAGTCTCATCCCAGTGTTACCAGCTTCCTTGCACCCAACAAGCCTCTACTAGGCATATTTATTATTAACTTCTGATGTGTTTTTTCCCTGGCTGCAGCCCGTGTCGGACTCATGCACATTGGTGTGTTCATTTTGCTGCTGCTGAGTGGGGAGAGAAACTTTGGCGTGCGCTTGAATAAGCCCTACTCCGTCCACGTTCCTATGGACATCCCGGTCTTCACAGGGACTCACGCTGACCTGCTTATAGTGGTGAGGTGTCTACTACATTACATCATCTGAATTGATAATGTTCTTTATTGCTGCCACAGCTGTCACTGTGTTTGTTTTGTAGGTGTTTCACAAGATTATCACCACAGGCCACCAGCGTCTCCAGCCTCTGTTTGACTGCCTTCTCACCATTGTTGTAAATGGTGAGTTGCTTTGGCGCCACCTGTCTGGCAATGCACGTATTTTATTTGCAACATCATTTATTTAAGAGTTGTAACAGCTCATAAGAAATAGATGCCACCTAATCAAATAAAAAAAAGCCTGTTATGGTTTTCTTTATTTAATTACACAATCATCCTCTTAACATTTCGTCTTGTTCTGCAGTGTCTCCCTATTTGAAGAGCCTGTCCATGGTGGCAGCCAATAAACTGCTCCACCTGCTAGAGGCCTTCTCCACCAGCTGGTTCCTGTGCTCTGCAGCCCAGAACCATCACCTTGTATTCTTCCTTCTCGAGGCTTTCAACAATATCATCCAGTACCAGTTTGACGGTAAGAGAAAGAGGACATGTGACAGAATTCTGACCTTTGTATGGAATTTAAAAGCTCTTTTTTGTGTTGTTGTCAAGATCAAGGAACTTTGTTTTATACATCTGCTCATATAGTAAATCCGCCCCTCTTTCTCTCACCTCCAGGAAACTGCAACCTGGTGTACGCCATCATCCGCAAACGTAACGTGTTCCACCAGTTGGCCAACATGCCCTCTGATCCCGCTTCCATCCAGAAGGCTTTGCAGAGGAGGAGGAAATCTCCGGATGTCATTTCCCGCACTAGCTCCCAGGAGACTGTGTCCATGGAGGGCTCTCACCCTGCTGTGCCGGCAGAGCCCGGTACACTGAAGACCAGTCTGGTCGCTATTCCAGGTACTGAGTCTGTTATCTGCTGTGTGGATGTTACTGATTGAATGTTAAACTGGCTCAGTGGTCAACTTACTGTACTTTTCATATTTTATGAGACGACTACTACTATCTGAAGAAGACCAGAAGAAACAGTGCATCAGTCAATTTTTCAATTCTTTCTGACTTGCCTAATTTGCCTATGGCTCTTGACCCCAAACTCATCAAAAAAAAACAAAAAAAAACAGGTCACGAATATATACTTAAATATGTTAAAATAAAATTTCAAACAGAAATAAATTATTTGTTTGGGACTATTTTCAGCCACGGATTTGTTGTGCTACCACCTATTTACAGCAGCAAGAAAGTGTACTGTATGTAGAATTGACTCATGGTAAACTACAGTGCCCACGTTCATGGGACAGACAATACTCAGGATCAATTAATCCGTGGTTTTGGTCTGTTCATGGGATTTGTTGACAATAAGAAAAATATAGATATCACCAGACTTCTCCTTTAAGTAGTGATTGGTTTCCTGTGATTCATGGTTTCCTGCAGGCATTGATAAGCTGACTGAGAAGTCCCAGGTATCAGAGGATGGCACCATGGTGTCACTTCCAAAGACAGACCCCCCCCAGACAGTCCACCCAGACCAAAGTGCAGTCGCCGGGACCAGTGACACAGAGTCAAACTCAGGTCGAGACAACGAAGTAAGTGTGTGTGACTGTGTTTCTACAAGAGTGTGTTTGTTCAAAAGCATATGCATGTCAGTAAATCTATTTCTTCACATTATCAGGATGTTTTCTACACTGACGCAGAAATGGAGAGAAGACGTTTGTCAAGTGCATCTTCAACATCGTTGTGGACTCCCACACCAGAATGGGTCGGTAACTTCTTTTGCCCTCAGCCTCTCCTTCAGGTTTTGATACATGGTGGATATTTGGCAGAATGTGTAACTGATCTGGATTTACCTTTTTTGTTTTTGTCCCAGGTCCTCTCCTGGAAGTGTAAACTACCCCTGCAGACTATCATGCGACTTCTACAAGTGCTAGTTCCCCAGGTGGAGAAGATCTGCATCGACAAGTACGTAAATGCTTCTGTTCCTTTTTTCCGGTCGGCATGTGAAAGTCATATATTGGCTGAGATTCTTTTGAAACATTACCGAAAACCTTTTTAAAGTGTGCTCACGTGTTTCACTGCAGGGGTCTGACAGATGAATCAGAGATCCTGAAGTTTCTCCAGCATGGCACATTAGTGGGCCTGCTGCCAGTCCCTCACCCCATCCTCATCAGAAAGTATCAGGCCAACGCAGGCACTGCCATGTGGTTTCGCACCTACATGTGGGGTGTCGTCTATTTGCG
Organism: Macquaria australasica; assembly: GCA_005408345.1. Taxonomy (NCBI): domain Eukaryota; kingdom Metazoa; phylum Chordata; class Actinopteri; order Centrarchiformes; family Percichthyidae; genus Macquaria; species Macquaria australasica. The sequence goes on along the minus strand of SEMN01000427.1, from coordinate 124,011 downwards.
GTGAGTCAGCCATAAGAGCTGAGCATTATGCAAATGCTCGTCTTTCCACACCAACTTAATGCTAACAGTCTTATTCTGTTTTTCTAGCAATGTGGACCCTCCTATCTGGTATGACACCGATGTCCGCCTTTTTGAGATTCAGAGGATGTAGACAGAAGACTAAAAATGGAACTGTTCAACTCCAGGGTTCCTCTCCCCTTCAGTATCTGCTGGTTGCCCAGTAAACCTCACTGTGTTTAACTTGCCTCTGTAACCATCATCAAAATGCTTACGCCAAGGACTTGGGTAGGAGAGTCATTCAGACGAGTGAGGTGGAGATACCTCTACGATTAAGATGGGAAATGGTTGAATTATCAATATTGTCCATAAACAACTGTGTTTGTACATTTCTTTAGACCTCAAGACCATAGAATGTCTGTCAGAGCGCTGAGATGACTGGAGCGTTTCCTCAAGGCTGAGGCTCTTTTCTTGACAGCATAGTCAGACTTGTCATAAAAGATATGGTGCTTTCCAACCGACGCTTGTAACATATCTTGGACGGCACAATGTTGATGTTTCACGTTATTTGTCGTACTTACCATGCTTTAAAGTGAATTTGCACTCTTTAATGAGTTGTCCGTTATTATATGGTTGTAGTTTGTGTGACAATTTTGGAGACAATAATACAGATTGTATGTTTTTATGTATATGGCCAGGTTTACGTTTTGATCTGGCTGGCTATGCTTACGATGCTTGATGTTGAAAATTGTATTTTCCTCAAATTATCCTGAAAATATATATTGATATGCATCTGTGAATTCTGTGTTGGTCACGTTACTGAACACTGTGCTCACAGTCATTTACTCTTACAACAACACTTAGTAATCATCCATATTAACTGCACAGCTATTGTAAAGTCTTCATTTTGTCCACCCTTTGCATGTAGCTTGGCCAGAACATGCTGTGTAAAGTGAAAGCTGCCCTTTTACACCATGATCACTAGATGGCACTAAGTCCCTGTCCAGCAGACACTTTCTTTCCCCAGAAATCTCTATACAGAAATATATAGCCTATATTTGGAATGGTATGCAAATACTGAGGGTCCAATTGCACCTTGTTCAGAAAAATGTTCAGTTTCATTACTATTTTTTATTATTTTTTGTATTTGTTGTCTAAACCACTCATCTTAAACAGTGGTTTAAGACAACCAATTGTGGGACCTCCAAAGGGGTCACAAGACAAATCTTGAGGGTCATGAGATTATTAACAGTAAACAATCCAAAATATGCTCTGAGGCAAAATAGTTCTTTTCTGTAAATTGCCATTTTCTTGTGAATTACTGGCTACCCCTTTAGGCCTCTAAAAACCATTTCATTTAACATTTAAGAAGGCAAAAATCACTTGATTAATTTCATACTCTAATTAAACCTGTGATAAGAAGATTACTTTAAGATTACAAGCCAAAAAGGTTGTGAACCACTAAAGCGCACAGTTAGCACTGTTTGTGATGTTCAAACAGCAGCGATTTTCTTAACCTGTTTAAAAAAGTTAGTTACTGTCCCCAAACCTCTGACTATTGCATTACTTAAGTGACCAAGTATTTTATGAGTAATGAAATTTCATGGTCATCAATAACTAGGGAACGTGAGCTGGGATTAGACCGTCGTGAGACAGGTTAGTTTTACCCTACTGATGTGTTGTTGCAATAGTAATCGCCTTATCGTGCAGCCCACCATTAAACACATTCACACTCTTATGTAAATATAAATGTCCATATGGGAATTTAAAATGTTAGGCCAACGAATCCAACAGCTAATGACAAGTAATACATGAAAACATTTTTTGTTTAAAGTTAAAATTTATTTATTTATTCAAGTTTCAATTAAAATATTTAATAAATAATAGACTAGCATACAATTACTTTCCATGCTGAAAAATAAGTCTAAGAGGTTAAGTAGACCTCAAAGAGACTGGCGACAGAGTGCATGCGGTAGAAGATTCCAAAAGGAAGTCCAATATTCACAATGGCAGTCCACATTGTGAATTTGTAGAATTTTATCTCGATGGGATAGTCAAACTGGGGACGTGCACCGAAGGCAGGCATGATCCACAGCTGTCAAAACACATTTCAACAGGAACACACATTGATCATTGGTTTGTTGCAATTATAGTTAATGAAAGAAAATAAGTATGAACACAACTTACAATGATGTTAGCAAGTAGCAGAAAGGCACAGACTTCCTTCAGAAGTCTTCTCTTCCAGCTTGGCTTATCAAGGCTTGAGGTCAGGAAGTAGCCGGACTTATTGCTCTCCATGACGATGCTCGTCTCCGTGTGTTCTTGGAAGGCGTGAGCGTTCGTGTGCAGAGCTGCTTCCTGCATCATGTGGAAGGGCTCTCGATGGAGGCCTTCGATGATGAAGTAGTTCTGCAGGCCGAGCTGGAGCACCGTCAGCACGGCCCAGGACAGGTTGAGGGCATTCAGGTACCCTCTGGCTCCTGTCGCCACCGTGGCCACGATGGTGAAATAGCTGATGATGAACTGTCCCAGTGAGGCTCCCACCAGCAGCCCCACATCCAGGCTGCGAGTGGGGTTTTTCTTTGACACATGCTCCCTGTGGTCCAGCCTGTAGACGATGCAGCCAATCACGGTGTAGAGGGACATCAGGCTCACTATAACTATATTCATGATGAAATAAATCAGCAGGGCCTTGTTTCTCTTGTTCTCATCCACTTGTTGTATCTCCACCTCATATACTATGAATGTTACAAGTCCTGCCATCACCAGGAGTATTGCTGTTAAAGGCCCCAAACACACATCCTTTGGATGGAACTTCACGTTGTGGTGGCTGTGATCTTCCACAAGTCGGCCAACATTTTTCCACATGATGTAGGCCATAGCTGAAGCAAAGAGGCTGTACTCTATAATGAAGGGGTACAGGAAGTAGAAGGCCTCTTTGAAGGTGTCGCACACCGAGTGACTGCATTTACAATTCTTGTCACCATAGCTGGCTGAAATGGAAAGAATAAGTTAGTTTTTCTCTTAATGAATCCATGAATGAACGTAATTACAAGAACTGAACACAAACCAGGCCTAAACACCTCTGTGTGAGACATTGATATTTAGATCAGGAATCTCAGTTTGGTGAAGTGATTCCTCAGTCACGGCTGCCATCCACACCACCAGGTTAGTTGAAAGCGTAAGAGTAAGCCCACACCTGGAAGAGTGAAAACATGAGTGTCCTGCAAGATTAAAGTGTAGATTTTTCTAGTGAGTAAAGAAAATAATTCACCGTGTAAAATTTGCGTGTAGCTGCACGCAGTCCTTTGCATGAATCCATAGGAAGTATGTCTAAAACAGACAGGTTTTATTAGGTTTTCCCAACTCATCCAAAGTGTAAAGTAAGACTGCATGTTCTTGCAATGCATAATCGTAATGTTCTTAAATTGGAACAACCTGGAAAAGCAAGAACACAGCTTGCACGACAGGGAAGGCAACTTTAACAGCAGAGTCACAGTGAAGGTAGCCCACATAGTTGACAATCATAAAGATGTCCATGAGGAAACCGAGAAGCCCAAACAGCACAAGTCCAGCTGAAATATAAACATTTAAGTGATTAAGTCTTGAAATGACACTCATCTAAAACAGAGACCCAGAAAGTCAAGAGCTCTCACCTCGGAGCCACACAGGCCCTGCGTGGCTATCTTTAAACAAGACTGCTTGATCCTTTCGAGAGGTGGAGACCGTGTAAAACAGCATCCACAACATTGTGAGGAGGAGGAGAATGATGAGGAAGATCTGCCTGTGCACAGCAGTAATGGCCACGCTGTTGAAGGCACTGCCGCTTACCAGAGCGCAGCCCAGGTTGAGGATGTTGATGCAGATGATGCCAGACAGGAGCCATCCACCACCATGGTGGGCCCTCTCCATCACTGCCTCCACATGGTGGACACTCACTCTAGTGGGCTCCACATCGGGAGAATGGGAAGGACTGGGAAAATGTTGGATGTTTTCCAGCTGTGCTGCTGTCTCAATGTTGGATGGGTGGGCCTCCACAACATCATTTGGCATTTTTCTACAAAAGGACACAAGTCATAAAGGTGTGTGTGTCTCAGAAAAAGAGCAATAATGCCACATTTTTTACATTACATTATTTATTATTTTTTACATTACCATTACTACTCGACTCAAGTTGTCTCCTTCAACAAAAGGTCCATTGTTATTGTATAAGTGTGCGTGAGAGTTCAAGTTTCCTTATCACACTTAAGTTGCATATTGGACCAGGACTGGCTTCTAAATTAGTTGAGCACAGACACAACACCAACTCGGTGTCAACAAAAACTGAGAATTATAATCTTCCTAAATGTAGAATTTGCAGCATATCTGTTGCATTGGATTGCATTCAGTTGTATAGGCGTGCCGAAGTGTCTAGGGAGTGTCTTGAAGTAGGCGAGAGCTGTTTTTAGACAGTTAACAGTAATTTTTTTTAAGAGTAATTGTTTATTAATACAGCACTAATTGATGTTGCAATATGTATCGATCGACGCGTGACCCCAGACCCTTTCAAAGATTTCAGGACTAAAGCCTCAGATCTCAACTGACCATAGAAACGTGCCTGCATGGTAGGAAATAAATAAAATTCTCCAGAGTGAAAACGCATCACCACGAATTTACCTAGAGAAAAGTTTGTTGCAGGTCCAGAACATCTGTTGAGCTACCGTTTTCATGATGTCCCTCCGGACAAACGGAGACTGTACGCCACAAAAAAAACAAAAAAACAAAAACAAAATCCCCCCCCCAAAACAATCAGAGGCAGGTCTCGGGACACCTGGGCCTGTCTTTATCGTGTCAAAGATCAAATGCATACGGGGATAAAAGGAAATACACCGAGTGTTGGAAAATATAAAACCACGAGGCCAGCGCTCCTCTCTCTGCGGGTCAGATTGCACAGGAAGCTCGCGCACCGCACAAGGTGTAGTAAATGAAGACAAGCAGGTGTGGTCCTAATTAGTTTCAGCTGATTAGTTATTCTCGCCCCGCACCCACAGTGCTCCTGCAACACATTTCAGGGGCAGTTCCGATCACTTCCCCGTTTGTCTCCGCATTTTACCGTTATTCCATGTAAATAACATCTTAATCTCTAATAAGCCTAGCATACAACAGTGACCCAGGTAAGACAGGGCCTCGGGGGAATTTCAGATTCAATGAGGGTGTATGTGTTTATATGGCATGCATAGTGGTGCCTTTTCCAAGAAGCAGGATTGTTGCCTTGTCTGGAGATCTTGGCTGAGTAAAAGTCTGGTTCTGGTGACATTTGCAAATCCAATAAATAACTTAATACAACAGCAAGCAGTTTGCTTCCTAACTACGTGAAGCTGTTATAAAAGCAACAATAAAACCAACACATTTATAAAATGTTTTGAAGAAATGAGAAGCAAACAACCATTACAAAATTATTAAACTTGCATGATGAAGTGGCTCTCATTAAGAACATATAGGCCTACTCAATGACAGTAATTATGATGTGTGAGAGAGACGAAGAACATCCATTTAAACTCAGGGTATTTTGTTGCATGCTTTTTTTTTTTTTTTTTTACTGCACTTCTATGTCCAGTGCCATTCTACCTTTGGACCTTACAGTGGTCATAACCTTGACCGAGTGCTTTCTGGTCCTAACAGAAACTTTAGAGTTATTGAATTTCATATTTAATCCAGTTTTATATATGTAACTTGATTGGATTTCATATAAATTTGAATAAGCCAAGAGCTAAATGGTTACATTTCCTTCCTTTAAAGGCATCTGCATGTCAAATGTCATATTTTAACCATTAGTTAAATAACATTCCTAATGTCTTGTTTAACAGTTCATAGTAAAAACATCAGCAAAGTTTCTAGGCTGACTCCAAAGTAACTGAGGGGTAAAATGAGCACAGAGGGCTGTCCAGAAGTTGTTGTTTTTGAAAATATTGTCCCTGTAAATTTCACGAATCGGTTGGCTGATTGTTATCAGCAGTTATACTTGCAATCTCTGTTAGTTTAGCTATGGATAGAAACAGTAGGAGAATGGGAGAAAGCCCACATCTGGATAACCACTAAACTTAAAATTCATAGATATATGTTCATGAGTGTTCAAGATATTCTGATGATAGACAAACTAAAAAAAAAAAGTGGGGGGGGGGCATTAAAGGATAAAGCTTGTCTTAAAGCAGGTCTGTTATTGCAGGAGATGTAAATCTTTTACAGGTCACCTGCTTAAGCAGGTTGATGTGGTTCAGAGCTCATCAACTTTACTGGTAAGCTGTGTGCACTCATGTGTTAGTCACAAGGTTGAAAACAAAGGTCATCTAATCTTCTCCCAGTCTGTCACAAATATTCAGGATGCTGCAAACACCAGACATACTCCTTCTCTTCTGTCTTGTCGGGGCAGCGAATGCCCTGTACAAACAGTGGATTCCTGACACCAACTATGAGAATAAGACCAACTGGGACAAAGAAGCTGTTCCATGTGGCAATGACATAGTTCAGTTTTCAGCCCAGAGACAAGTGTCTGTGTTTGTGAAGACCTCACATGCTGTGCGGGAGATGAGGTTGCCAGTTGATGGAGAGTTCATCCTGAATTCAGGAGCTGGATTTTACGTTGTGAGCGGACAAGAGCCAGGCTGCGGAGCAGGTGTCACGGCCCAGTTCAAAGATTCAGAGTCCTTTCAGTGGTTTAACCCAGCTCTGTGGCAGGCAGCTGCAACTCTGGATGACCTGCAGCGTGGAAACGTCTTATTCTCAGTCCATGAGGAAAGTGTCCCTTGCCAGTATGATGATGTGGGTTTTAAAGCCAACTCCTCTTTCAGGGTGGACACCAGCTCCAGTCAGTCCAGCGTTCCTGTCAAATCTGTGTCTGTGCTGGGGAAGATGTTTGATAGCAGATCTGAGTTCTCCCAGTATCTCAGCTCGCGCTCAGGCCGGCTGCAGTTTCACGGATCCTCTGCTGTCGCTGTGGGAAACCCGGGCTGTGGGGATCTTTCTGGCTGCGACTGTGGGAATTCTGTAAACCATCAGCGGATCTGTAGCACAGTATCATGTGCCTCTCTGAGCTGTAAGAAGCCTCTCCTCCCTGTTGGACACTGCTGTGATGTTTGTGGTGCCATCGTCACCATCCATTATGCCGCTGTTTTCAACCTGCAAAGTTACAGGCAACGAATCCATCACCTATTTCTTGTCCTGCCAAAATACAAATCCATTCAGCTAGGCATGTCTAAAGTCTTCAAATCGCAGCGGTTGATGGGGATCGTCCCTTTTGGTACCTCACCCGAGATCCAGGTGGTTATCCTGGATGGAGAGAAGGGAACCCATTCAGACGCTCTGGCCTGGGACATTGTGAAGGACGCCCGCTCTCATGGATCTAACCTGGGAATCACTGGGGCTGAATTTCAAGGCTCCTCTGGGAGCAGCAGTGATCAGTCTGGAGGCAGTGCTGGGATGGTAGTTGGAGTTGTGTTTGGAGTTTTAATTATGATTACACTCGTCATCATCATGGTTGTCCTGATTCGTAAGGGGGTCGTTCAAATGCCATCACTGCCTTCTTTGAGCAGCTTGAAGAGAAACAGTGATGTTGAAGAGCTTGGTGGGCCTCTTGATCATGGCTTTGATAATCCCATATTTGACAATCCCAACATGCTGCCTAATATTCCAGGTGTGTATGGGACTGAAACAAATAATTCAATCTCCTTGACTCGGACAGGTGTGCACTTTGTAAATCCAGTTTATGACGAGAACGAAACTGATTTTAATGCCTGAAGTTGACTGCAGTGAAATTTTGATTTCGAAGGTACTTTTGTATTAAATTTTACAGACCCTTCATAATAATAATAATAATAATAATAATAATAATAATAATTCACCAATGTAAATAAACTTATAAAAAAATGCTGACACACACTGACGCTTTTAAAAATCAAATGGACTTGTAAGACAAATAAAAGAATTGCTGGCAGACAATTGTGTACTTTTTTCCTCATTCATATCACATTCAAGAGCAGTAAAGTTGCAATAAAACTGCAGTAAATTCCAAACACACCTACTGCTGTGCAGGTTTCTTACGTTCATGTTGCACAGCTACCACTAGATGGTAGTAAATTTAACCCTCAATTACATGTGAAAAAATCCTCCATATGTACCCTACCTTGTTATGTAACTTCAATAAACATTTATAATGCACTAATTTTTCTTTTACAAGCCCACAGTGAAGGCAGGCGATCATTTTGTTAGTAAAACATGGGAAGAGGCATCATTTTGCATTAACCAGAGAAACTACATTGTCTTTCTTTGACAGCCAGGCTGTGATATACAAGGGCTCTATGAAATCCGCCGTGTACTTGTGGAGCAGCCTGATAGGACCAGACACATCGTAGAAAGACACAGAGCCTCTGTGAAAGTCAACATATAAGCCAATTCTTGTGATATCAGAGACTTCCAAGGGCGTCTCCACATCAGCATGCCAGGCAAAGAAACCTCGGCTGTTCCTTCCCACACACCAGGAAAAGTCATTGCCAGTGATGCAGCTGGTGCTTTGCTCTCCCTTACGATCAATACTCTTGTACGTGACTCCTACATGTGCACCTTCCCCGCTCAGCTCTGCTTCAATGTAGTGCCTCCCCAGGTAAAGGCTCTCTGAAGTCATTGCCTGACGCCAATATTCGAAGCGATCAGGGTGGTCCGGGTAGCTGTGCTGCCAGGGGCTGGTGTTGGTCAGCTTTCTGTTGTCCTCCATTACACGTAGGAAATGATGGATGGTGTCTGGGTCAAAAGTCAAACTCCTTGTGTCTAGAATACAGGGGAAATATTATTTGCATAAGCCAAATGAACGGGTACGGTCTGGCAAACAGAAAATACAGAACATAATATATTGAAAAGTGTATTTACATTTCAGAAAGTCCTCGCGCGTCTCCGGATCAGGCAGGGATGAAGGCTGAGATTCCGGCATTGGGGATTTAGTACCTAATTTATCATTTTGTAGAGAGACTATTCGGTATTATGGTAAGACATGATGGTTTCTACAATGTACTGATTATTTGATAAATAGAGAGGTTTTAAAAAAAGAAAGAGAAAGAAAGATTTAATAACAATACTAAGAGTCTACAGCCATGCTAACGGCTTTGTGAGGTTGTACTAGCATGCTCAGAATGGCAATGCTAACATGCTGATGTTAAGCAGGTACTGTGGTGTGTAGTATGTTCACCTCTTGGTTTAGTATGATAGCATGCTAGCATTTGCTAATTAGCACATGACACAAAGTACAGCTGAGGCTGATGGGAATGTTAGTAGTTTTGTAGGTACTAGGTAAAAAAAACTAATTTCATGACAGTCCATCCAATAGTTGTCGAGCCATTTCACTCAAAACCACAAACGTGAACTTCATGTTGGCGCTAGAGGAAAAGTCAGCGGGTCACCAGAGTCATTACGATTCATTGTCTGGGGTCTGCAAATGCCTTTACAACCACTAGCACGGCTAAACGTGCACATAGCAAGATCCACTGAAGAAAGCACGTCTGAGGCAGTTTTCTCCATAAGGAGCCAGAAGATGTAAGGTATAAGTATACAATATGATATACTCTCACCACTTTTCCAAATCAAGTTCAGATTTTCCCTGTAACAGGAGAGGATCAGGTCACACAGCTCCTGCGTAGCATCAGTCACCACTTGGACATAAGAGGTTAGATGGTCCATGCGGTTGATGTATGCAGTGGGCAGACATACATCTGCCGCTCCTTTCTTCCACTCTGAGTACTCCTGGATCAAGCAAACCAAAAGTGACATGTGTCAAGTATCATGATGTCAAATGCAGCTGTTAAATAACATGCAACTCCTTTTCTCTGTGAAATTGCTGAAATGCCTGCTCTGTGTGTACACTGTCAACACACCGGCATCCAAAATAAACTCTTTGTCTTGGAGAACATCTTGTGCTAATCCCTGATCATATGAGACGTCTGACCGAAATGGGTTCACACTTACTGGTCCATTCTCTACTTATTTATTATTATTTTAAATATTCCACATATTTTGTACCTGCAGGAAGTCAACATCAGACGTGCTCCTGGACAGTTTGTTCATTTGAGCCAAAGTTTTCATCAGCTCTGCTCTCCTCTGCTCCAGATGTGCCTGGATGCCCTCTGCCTGTCTGAGAGCCTGTCTCTGCTCTCCCTCCAGCAGCTCCGTCGCCCCTCTTCTGGCCTCCTCTACGGTTGTCTGCAACCTGGTGAACTGCTGCTCAACAGTAACACAAACCTCCTGCACTGAAGACTGCAGGGCCAGAGAGAAAAAGAGAAGAGTTGAGGAGTAATGAAATCAGAAAAACACATTTAAACCAGACCATTGTGAATTAAATGAATGAACAAGAAATCTGTTATGGCATAATATTTGCCTATGTAAGATACCTTAATTAGGTCATTGTTGCTCTGTAGCTTTCCAATTGCTTTCTCAGCTTCTGAGACACTCTGATTGATCTCTTCTTGTTTCTTCTGCAGCTCAGTCTACAGTACAAACATCATAAACACAGCTACAACAGTTGCAGCGTCAGGTTTGCAAAGATGCCATTACTGACATTCTAAAAGAATGTTTTGCCCTTTTGAGAAAGGGAAATAGTTTGAGACAATTAAAGCACTTTTGAAAAATCTAAAACAAATAAAAATTCATCTCACAATATTAAATGCTCTGTGTTGAATCAATTGCAGTATGTGTTGTGTTGTTAAGACCTCAATCTGTGTGCGTGCCTCCCCCACAGATGCAGTCGTGTGCCCTTCGTGCTCCTGGTTCTCACAGTCCAGACACACACAGCAGCCGTCCACCAGACAGAAGCGTTCGAGAGGAAGTTGATGAGTCTCACAAGTCCGACATTCGATATCGTGGAGGGGATCCACCAGACGATGGTTCTGAAATTTGGCTTTCTCCAGGTGGGGTCTGAGATGGGCCACGCAGTAAGAAACCAGACAGGTCAGGCAGGATTTTAGGGCCTTGCTGGGGCTGTCCATGCAGGAGTCACATAATACATCTTGCATGTCGGACGTCTCAGTGGTAGGGCTCCTCGGTTCTTCCTTTACGTCTGTGTTGTGTTGACTCTCCTTCAAATTCTCCTCATTATTACAGCTGAGAGTTTCCATGTTTGGGAGTGTTCCTCTAGTCACCTTAAACCTGATTTGGTTGAGCTTTAGGCAGTCACAAGGTCTACTCCGCAGGTACACCCGCTTTTTCCTGCCTTTTCTGAGATCCAAAGACCCTCAGAGTGCATAAGGAAAGAATTGAAAACCACGCCTAAGGTATTTTGTACCAGCTTTGAAGCGTTCTTATTTTTCACCCCTCCCCTGTTTTACTCTTCTCTTCTCCGACCTCACTATGCTTCAGACACAGCAGATTAGACAGAGGAGGGGAGGAAATGACGAGTGTATTATGGCCAAGCCAGGGAGGGCAATGACTGGCCTCTTTATCATTCTGTCTGAGTTAATGACCTGGCTTGTTTACTGATCTTACTCTGGCAAACTTTAAATGTTTAAATATTTCAGCAATAATGGTGAAAAAAAACCCATCTGCGTCTGGGTTCTGTTGCAAATATGGAAAATGAATTAATAAAAACATCAGTATAGCATGTGGATACTTTAGTGCTGCTAAAGGACCCATGTGGGAGAGTCTGACAGTGTTTCCTTCTGATAACAATATGTAAACGGCAAGGAGCTTCCCGACAGCGACACTTATCTACAGCACAACTTCCTGACTTCATGTCATGCAGTATCGAGGAAAGGATGACGCTTGCCTTTTGTGCGTGTGAGCATCATGTGAGGATTGTCGCATGGCTGAAGATGCCAACACAAGTATTTTCCGCTCTCTATGACTGTCTCTCAAAGACAGACACACACACCAAAGTCTTGGCAGAAGCGTACAATGATGTCTTTGTAAACAGGTAATGACTGAGACAGGATGCTCATTGTTCATTGACCTGTAAAAACTACATAGAAACAGTGTATATTAGTTACACTATGTGTAAATAGGAACTCAATTCATTTACATATTTGGCACACTAATGAGTGAGCATTCATTTACTTTATACTGGGGCTTTAGAAATACTGAGGCCAAATTTTCCCAGCAGAATCCCTCCCATCTAAATTTTAATAACTAGCTACCAACCAAACTCTATACAAATTTTCTGAGTATTTAAAAATTCTAAAAAAAAAGAACACATTTTATTTTATATTTAATTGTTCTGTTACATTCCCATCGTCCAAGATTATGGTCTAAATGTTTCAAAGCCTTCTGTGCACATCTTTACATGTATGTGATTCTGGGGGAAATTACTAAATCCCTTTTTATTTTAATTTAAGTTTTTGCCCAGAAAGAGTAGGCCACAATTTCAAAATATTAAGGTTGAGAAATATCAGAATCAGCCCTAAAAAAATCCAATATTTGTAATATGTGTGTAATCCCGGGAGGTAAACTTCCCTTCATTACATTAAACCCAAACTCACCCACCCACCTGGAAATTCCTAGAAATATGACCTCAGCATCCTCAATGTTAGCTATGGCCCTGCGTTATAAAGACACATTTTACAGTATTCTCTGCATATCCTCAATCTGAGCTACTCTGCAGATAAAATATAGCAGGTAGAGTGCAGTAAGGAGAGCAAAGTACGGATACATCTGTTAAGTAATTTACAGCATTAAAAACATTAGTATTTTTATTTAAAATCCACCTAAAATGTTAAAAAGTTGATAGTTAACATCAACATTATGCTCTTGTGCAAAAAACTACTCAAGATACAAACAGTTGGAAGACTGACATGAGTGATATACAAAGGTTTATAAATCTCCTAATGTATGGACCAAACATGCAAAATATAGAACTATAACATGTTATATTGTGTATTATAAAATTATCTAAAGACACTGTGTTTTCACATAGTTTACAAAACTACATTAAATCAGAACAGTACTCTCAATGAACAATTGGCCTGCATTGCCAGTGAGCCACACTTGGACTGACATGGCTTGCTGTATGTAAACATGTACAGAGATGAAATATGAGTAAGGAAACAGCTGAGTACATCTGGGTGAAAATGTTGCTGAAATTGTTGCTATTGAGACAGCTAATAATAAAGCAATGTTAAAGGTATTTATGACAAAAAAATATTTTTAAGCAAATGCACAGGCACAAGCAGTGCAGGCACATGAGGTGGTAGGATTTACCCCACAGGGGCAAACACGTTCAGGGGACACAGACCCCACAATCAGCTCTCTGTTAACTATGCCACATGGCATGCATTGACACTGCAGAGCACTGCACTCTGATAATCGTCTTTCAGTTTGTTAAACCATGCAGTGCAGGGGACTCCAACCAACTAACATACAGAGATATTTTCAGTGATCCTCCTGAGGCTAACAAGACACTGTAAAAGAATCCTTTTAAAAATTTATCTCACACTCGTCAGTTCTTGCTTGACATATTCATCTTGACAGTGTCGTTTCTGCTTTGTTACCGCCGAGGTATCAGGAGAGGTGAATTACTAAGTCCTCCCTGTCCATACGTGACATTCACTCCACAATGCTCCACTGACCTTTAAGGCTGGATGAGCACACAGCAGGAGGACTGCCTCCACCAACTTTTATTATCTGCAGGACAGAATGAAGACAAGAGATGAAACTGTGTTTGTAACTGACGAGGATATGCGCTGGGGTACAGAGACAACATAACACTATGCCCAAATACTTCCTTACTCCACATTGTAACCAAAAATCACTCACAGCTCTGTGTCCTCGATGCCGCCTGGCTCCTCCAAGGTCTTCAGTCGTCTCTTACAGGCATCTTGGATCTTTTTCCTCGGTCCTAAGGGGATATGGATACCCTTAAGGTCACGGTCAGAGCACAACAACAGTGCTTCAAGGTCGATCTTCTCTCTCTTGAAGATGGAGAAAAACTCGCTCATGCTCTGTGTGGCGAGGAAGACCTCCAGAGGGCTCGTGTCAGGCTCATCATCATCGTCCAGCCCTAATTCGACTTCTTCCCAGGGCAGCTCCTCCACGTTCCTCTCCTGCAGGCTGCGTGCACTGCCGATGCTGTCTTCATCTATACTTGGGTATTGTTGCAGCCGGCTGCGTAAACGTACATTAGTACCTGACCGGCCCATACTAGCATCGTCCCGACCCCTGAGGTCAAACATCCCCCCACTCACATAATTCCTCCTAAAGACCATGGTTCCCAGACCGGGCCGGTTGAACAGGGAATCATGTCCTGAGTCAGTGCTGATCTCAGAATAGTCCACATCGGACCTGTGGAGGTCCGGCTCGCTCATGGCATGTGAAATGGCATCGTAGTTGTCTCTGGAGAACATGTCACGGATGTTGCGGCGGCCACGGTCCTTTGTGTTGATGGTTGTCCCCTGTTTGACAAACATGACATCGTTGCCCAGCTGAAGTCCAGAGAGGGAGCGCACGCTCTTCCTCCCATCCTCGTAGATTTTAAAGGACCCATCCCCTTGCTTCCGCTTCTCTAGCTTCTTCTGAATCTTTGTCTTCCCTCGGTTTGTGGCATGGAGAGTAGCCTAACATGAATAATGAATAATACAGCAATTAGACACAACCACAAATGAAAGGATTAGATTTTCCAAACAACAAACTGTAAAATGTTTAGCCATGCTTTAGCCGAATGGCAGTAGGCCTACCGGTTGGTCAGTCAGACCACCACTTTTGTCCAGACTGAAATCTCAACAACTAATGGATGGATTGCCACAAAATTTGGTACCGAGATTCATGGTCTTGGTCATCATTCATGGTGCTAACTTCGGTTATCCCCTAACTTTTACTCTAGCACCACCATGAGGTTGACATTCTTGGTTTTTAGTGACATATCTTGACAAATATTAGATGGATTGCAATGAAAGGTTTTACAGACATTCATGGTCCCCAGATGATGAATTGTAACAACTTTGTTAATCCCTTCACTTTTCCTTCATCATCAGGCCAACATTTCTATTAGTCTAATACTTTGGTTTGTGACCAAATACTTGCAAAACTAGGAACATTCCTTTCAGTTGTAATTTGTGGCAAATGTTAGCCTGCTAAGATGCTAAACTAAGATGGTGAAAATGGTAAAAATTCTACATGTTAAACATCAGCTTGTTAGCATTGTCACTGTGACCATGTTAGCATCTAGCTTAGTCTTGTTAAGTTATGCAGTTAAGAGGAGGGATTTGAAAACTATGCAATCATGCAAAAATGCAAAAAACAAACAAACAAACAAACAAACATGGTCTTTTAAGAATAGAAAAAATAAAAACTCCTGACCTGAGAATATGGCACACTGACAGTGGCTGCATTAAAGTTGCGCAGCTTGTGGCTAATAGAGCTGCTGGTGTAACTGGAAAAGCTCATGACGTCTGACGCAGAAGCCTCAGAAGCTTCCTTATGAAACTTCCGCTCCATGCGTTTGTGGTGTTTCTTCTGCATCTTCACGCACTCTTTGATTCGCCGCTCAGCCTCGCGAAACGCCCGGTCCTTCAGCTTGTTGACCAGCTTGGGGTTGAGGCTCGTCTGCTTGGCAGCAATGGAATCCAGGTAGCGGACGCAATCCATGTGATTCTTTGTGGCAGCCATGTCCAACGGCGTGTGGTAGTCGTTGTCCAGGCACCATATGTTGGCACCGAAAGACACCAGGAAGAAAAGGCAGTTGTGGTGACCATTGGCAGCTGCCAGGTGGAGCGGCGTGTTCCCCCATATGTCACACTTGTCAGGGTTTCCTCTGTGGCCCATAAGAAAGATGTTAGATAAGACCTTTTGACTCAGAGAACGTGTATCAGATGTACGAAGTCAATATTTTCATATCTTGCTCAGACTGTTAGAAAGATTATGGACACAGGTTGCCTTCTTGGTCCTTCTGTTTAGATGACTCACTCATGAGTAAGCATGTGACTTTTTGATTATGTTTTCAACACTGACCTGCCATCCGTGGGTTGTTAATGGGGTGTTATTTAATTATTTATAGTCTAAACACCACATTGCTCTGTCAGAAAACCATCATCAATCCTATCATCTTACTGCGTTAAAAAAAAGCCTTCCCATTTCTCAGTTAAATCGCATATGTAGCTCAGACTTGGATTTCAATAGACATAAGATGGACTTGGAAGACAGGTTCCTAAAAAGAGGTTACAAAAAAGAGTGGATTACACAAGCTTCAAACCGTTTCTCTCACGTGATACAATGTAAACTGTTTTGGATTTACACTTTAAACACCATGTCACCCAAAGGCCTCAATGAGGAAATGGACATTCGCCCCTTTCTGTGATTCTACAAACTTTGTGTGCGTTACTGATCATCTTTGTGCTCGGTCTCTGAGAAATGTTTTTTCATGAGAATTTTTTATTTTTATTTTTTAATGGTCTTTATATTGTTGGTATGTGGCTACAAACTTAGCACTTTTTGGACAAGAATAGAGATGCCTCTGGAGTACTTTTTCCCTACTTGTTGACGGCCTATGGGCCCAATTACGTGTAGGGACACATTATTAGTATTTCTCCTCCCAAAACTATTGTTCTCGGGGTGATGGGAATGGATTCACACAGTTTTATTTGACTTGATGTTGGTTTACACTACTAATTTTAGCGCTTTATGACTGCAGAGCCATATATATTATGTAGACACATAGTTGTACTTATTGTATATATGTTTGCATCTGTATACATATATATTGATTTCTGTCAAAGATGCTACTGCGATGTCATATTAAATACTTTACTCACGTGACCACGTCATGTGACGGGATCATGTGTACATTTAAGATGGCACCTCACATTGCCATTTTAGTCTGAAGAAGAGCAGTTGTGCTCGAAACGTCACTTTGGTGTAATAAATTATGAACATTGGAGCCCTGCAGTGTGCGAGCCATTTTTTCGATTATCTTTCAGAAATACAACCATAGATCTTCTGTAGGCAGCAATTTTTTTGATCAATTGGGAAATTGGATGGTTTGATTAAAATGATCCTTCAAAAGGAATCTGATATTATGCAGGGGCCATAACTAAAAATATAAGCAAACATTTACCCTTGGCTGACAGTCCATGACCTTAGGGTTACCTCTGCGTGTGCTACACTGTTGCTGTTGGCCTGTAATATGACCACAGGCTTGCCAGCACCACTGCTACACTACCTGTATCCAGTTTCAGGGGAGGCCGAATAGGTTGCGCCTGACTCAAAAAGCACAACTGTGCATAACTGGTGATGTCACTAGTCAAAACATATCAGCATTACAGCTGGTTGGATGATGTGGAGGACGGATGTGTATGGAGCTTTCTTACTTTTCTTTCCCATCATAAACCTGGTATGCAAATCTATGGACGCTCATTTGTTTGCTCATTATTAAATTTTTGTATTGTATTAAAATGAGTATTCCACTAACCATCTTACTGATAATCGATAACTGTCCAAGAAGAACAGGATGTATTCGTGATATACAGCTTGTTTGTGGCCCCCACAACTAAATATTGTTAATACAATTTTAACTTAAAATTTCTGCATGTATTTTCAGTCTAGAGTCCTCTGATTGGTGTCACACTTCCTGAATTTACATGTTTACTGAACTGTCTTGTCCCTGTCTTCCAATGTAGCCCCGTACAGGCTGCTGAATATTTGATACGATGGACGTGAAGCTACTGTCGAGGTGCAAATGTATTATTGATGGATTGCGTTGTAAGGTTTTCACAGGGAATGTGTGTCAGATCTGCCAGACCCAGCCTGGGCAGCGATTAGCAAAGTCCCACTCTGATTTCAGCCCCCCTGCTCTTTTTGTCTGGACAGGATTGGGTTTAAACTGTTAGAAAGAAAAAGAAGTTATAGGATCAAGAGTTGCTTGAGTTCAAATGTAGGGGAATGGTTGACAATGGTATGCATGAATGATGGACAGTATGTGGCAAACAGCCCAGAAAGTGACAATAAAACAATGATCAATTAGAGGGATTACACTGTTATCACTGCGCTGAAATACATGAAGGAACATAAAACGCTATAAATTGATGTCAAAAGATAAACAGCAATTAGCTGTGTTAAATTTTTAGTTTGAGATGAAATATTTATCACCTTCAGATTATACAGTATGCTTGTTGTAGGCAGAGACCATCTATCATGATAGCTTTATGTGTCATAATTTATGTCTTTGCTAGTAAAATGCTGACCACAGCGGTGATAGGTCTGCCCAGTTATCCCTCCCCTGCTCTTTATCACATTATGGGCTGTTTGTGTCTTCACTTCCTATGACAGCTTGATGTTACAGTAAGGCCGCCCAGTGCAATATACTTGCCAAATATAGCACTGCATGGCATCTTTCCCATGAACTTGTCGAGCAGTATTAAACTTCTCTTCATTATATCCCCGGGTCTCACGAGTTTGGTGCCTCTGTGAAAGATTATGGCAGCTAATTTTAGTACCTCATGTCAATCAGGAGTTTATGTTTTCTGCTATCAAGAGGGGAATACTATGTCCTTGGCAGCTGAACACCTCCAGAGCATGTTTACACTTATTCCGTGGGAAATAGTGAATTTAGTATTGTCACGTAGCACTGGAAGCCTTCCTTGCTTTGTTGCCTAGATAAATAAACGTCCTCAACTTTTCCTCAAATCTCATATTTTGCATTCAATAAACTAAACGCTGATAAATGATGCTGTCTCTCTTTTACAGTAAGTCGCTCACATAATTTTACTCAATTAAGCAGATTCATAATGGGCCCATTTTTCTGGCTGACAAGCAAACTAGGTCAGCCAGAAAAGATGAGGAATGGGCTGTTGTGCGTTTCCTCGTCCCAACTCTCCATGAATACCGATCATGTTACGTTGCTGAAGTAAGGCCAGCATTTATACCATGATTTTTTCCTAAAATGATGTTATCTACTGTTAAATTGGATCATTTTCCTTTTCCTGTAAGGGCACAATGAAATAGGTATTTATGAAATGATAGCCTATAGTGCCTCTAAAAGCCCTCTTGAGGGGGTCATGATTTAGGAATTAGTTAGAATTTATGTACAGTATGTCTTTAAAGTCTTTGTGGGCCAACATAGATGTTCGAGTTGTTATACAGTAAATACTGTCACTGAATGAACTGCACTTGCTATAATAATATCTCTATGACTCATACTAGGTGCTTTCAGGAGAGGTGCCCCTGCAGTCAGTTAACCTTGAACAGTGTCATCATGTTAAAAGGCATGGAGGTGATCAATTTTACACAGTCTGTGGTTCCTGCTATGACATATTGGTAATAATCATGGTATGTGACTTTCAGATGATATAGTTACAAAGCAATGAAAATATTTGGTGAATATTTAATTAATCAATGTCAACTATACATTTAGCTCACAAAGCTTCATTTCATCCTAAAATGCAGAATATATGATGCAATCCCTGTCCCTGAAAAGGGGGATATAGGCCTGCTAACATCATGTGGGTTTCTTTTTTGTGCTTCTATTGCAGAAATATTTTAGTGTCTAGCCCAACATGGGGATTTTTCACACCTGGCCAACTAAATAGTTACCAAACAGGTTATTTGGATAAAGGTGCTCTTTTTTTTTAGCCTGGAGCAAACATTGTGTATGTCAGGGCCTGTTCTCTCCCCCAGGTATGATTGTAAAAGGTGACCTACATTGGCAGAGGTGTATTGTTACTTTAGTAGCTGGACTTTGTATGGTTCAACTACAAAAAAACTGCCTTCAAATAATTCAAATATTGAAATATTATTTTTTATTATTTCTCATTTTATTCTTTGACAATTTGGTGAGCGAGGTAATTGAAATAAGGATAATTTTCAATAATTATTTGGCTTATTCTGCCTGTTCTGACACTGAAACTAGTTTGGAATAACAGGGGAAAATGGTAAAATAGTTCACTTTTGCTCTAACGTTACAAATGTTTTTATTACCCGATACGAATAGGCTAATTGATGGACACATGAGTGAATGTTGTTGCCGCCTATATTGCGCACAAGCCCTAATAAGTCGAATGGCTACCAGCTTTCTACCCACCCCCTCGCCACGATCAGCCGCAGAGCCTCCAGGTTGCCGTGATAAGCAGCCCATAACGTCGGTGTCATGCCATCTTCATCCGGCGCGTTGAGATCCTTCCGAGTCGCCTCCTTCAGCAGGTCCAGGTAGCCGTCCCGGGCCGCCTTGTGGTACCTGTCATTCATGGTGCAGAATTAATCCACCCTGCTCGACTCCATTCCGTTTCATCAACACCACCACCATCATCGTCGTCGTCGTCATGCGGCGATGTAGTGGGAGCAGACCGGCTCAAGTGCCAGTTTGTCCCGCCGTTCCCCCCGCAGCCAGTCGCTCCTGACCAGTGGAGGAGCAGACAGGCAGAGCGCGTCGGTGGTATCCAGGGACGCCACGGTGCGCACCGTGTGGGTAACAGTGCTCCCCGTGGCCGAGGTGGTCCAAAACAGACCGGGGACCCTTCTCTGATCTCCAAACAACAAATCCCCCCAGAGTAAAAACACTGCCCAGGTACTCTCAGTGATCACTTTAAAACGATATTATCCGTTGGTATGTTGGTACACTCAATTGCCAGTTTATTAGGTACACCTATCTAAAACTTAAGCACTCTAATGCAACACTCAAAAACTGAACATTTTAACCTGCATGGAGGTATGGATTTATTGCAGGACTTATGTATTAGACTGCATTCATTTTAGCTAGGTGTACCTAATAAACTGACTACTGAGTGTAGTTTACTAACCATGCATTATAATCTACACTTTGTGGCTGCAGGCACTGCAAGAGACCGAAAACAGGAAAAAAATCCTGCAAACTTTCCTTTATTCTTTCACACAGGAATAAATGGCAATACTAAAGGTGTAGAGTTTTATAAATTTGTTCAGGAGATTAAAATAGTACAGACATTCGAGAATATAAAAGTATTAGGCTACTGGAGATGTCTCATTGTGATTGACACTTAAGGAAGAATCAGAGTCACTCCGGTATCATTGTCATTCTTTTGAATAAACCATTGTTCTGACTTGAGTGCAGACAAAGAAGAACTTCATGAGTGTTGCAATACTGAAAAGGGTGCAAATTAGGCTAAGTGCTGATCTAAAATAAGCATAGTTGCACCAGTGACTCAGAGAGTGAAGTTCCGAAACACACTAATCAATTAAAACTTCCATAACAATAGGTAGTACAATAGGTACAATCGATAGTGGCCAGGCTTTTCATGTACTGCTCCTCGGGAGTTTTGCAGAGACAAGATACAGACGCACATTTCTCCACTGAGTCATGAAAAGCAGTAAAGAACTGAAAGTACAAGCACTGAATCAAAAAGAGAGGAGAGTAATGCATGCTACGCTTATTTAGAGAATTTAGATGATGTTTAGATTGCGAGGCGTAGCTGCGTGTGGTCAGCTGCAGCAAAAAAAGCGGATCAAATTGAACAAGACAAAGACAACACAAGCCTTAGAGCCTCTAAAGTATTTATAAATACAAAAAAAGGTCATGAAAAAATGGTTGTGTCATTAATGTCACTTGCAAGTTTTGTTCCTCCTTACTTAAACGTGTATTTTGTGCATGCGGTTAAAACTTTCACAACAAATGACTGCAATTAAAAATGTATTGTATGATATCAAAAAATTGCTGTTTATCAAAAAAAGAACCGGTTTCTTACTTTGTACTTTGTTCGTGATATAAGGTTTTTCCTGAAAACATCTTTTGAACTTTACAAGAATATTTTGTGCAAAACACGCTGTGTTTGGTAATAATATGGTGTCGTTCATAACAGATTTATTGACATTTATGACTCTTTGTACAGTAAACCTCCATGCTTTTGAAGGCATATAAAAGGCGTGATGGCTGAGGCTGCTTCTCAGGATCCCACTACACCAGGTAGGCTTACAGGTATCCTGAAATCTTTTCTTCATTTTTAGAAGGTCACTGCTTCGTCAAATTGTTATAAGAGCTCGATTTTGGTAATCGACAAGAGCTGTATTTACATTATTAAATGTATGTTTCACCTGTCCTGGTGTTATTCCTGATTAGATCAGAGATGGAGGGGGATAGTGTGACTATAGCACAATCAATCCATGTTTGTGGATTCTCACTCAATACAGCACTGTTTACATGCATTGCTTGCCAAAACTATAGCCAGAAGAAGAGGAAATTAAATCCCATTTGTTGATTTGAAACTGTTCTTTTGTGTAGCACCAAAAGGATGACAAATATGCCGATTTTGTGTCGCTTGGGCGGGATCTGCCTTTTAAGGGAGCCAATGAGTGGGTGTAGCTGTTAAACCTGTAATGTCTCATATGGAACCCGGTGCGGCGCACAAGTCATTTGTGAATAGATCTTAGAAGGAGGAACCATGTGTTTGAACACTGGCTATCCATGCGGCTGTTTGACCGATGGCAATCCCTGTGAACCATGCAGTATAATGGCCAAAGACAGGCAGACGGAGGAGGCCCACCTGTCCAACAACATAAATGCGCCGGGCCAAGCAGGGAGCATGTGTGAACCCGACCTGAACGTCTCTTCCACTGGAGTGGTGAGGGAACGGGGTCGAAACTGGGGATGGATGCTGTCTGGGATCATCTGTTTAAACATTTTGATCCTGGGCTGTGCCTTGGTCAGCGGCAGTGCCTACAACAATGAAAACATCAGCACCCCTGACCTGCAGGTTTTCCTCATCATCCTCCTCCTGTTCACCTCCATCTGGATGGTTTATTATGCCATCTACACTGCCAGGAAAGAAAATGCTGTTGTTTACAAGGATGGCCATGCTGGACCTGTGTGGCTCAGGGGTGAGTAAATGTTGCACTTGCTTTGGAATGAAGTGTTTTTGATTACAAAGCAGTTTTATGATTTTTCCCCTGTTCTACATGTTCTTGCTCCTTCAGGAGGACTTGTGCTATTTGGACTCCTCAGTATTATCATGGACATTTTCAAGATAGCCAGCTATGTGGGCTACCTCCACTGCGATTCCGCTGTTAAAGTTGCATTCCCTGTGGTGCAACTTGTTTTCATAGTTGTGCAGGTAAAAATGCCTAAAAATGCCAATTACAAAGAAATTAGAAATGTACTGAAGTCTTTATCAATGCAAACTATTAATATAATTGTGCAATCAATTTGCAGACATACTTTTTGTGGATCCACGCCAAGGACTGTGTGCAACTACAAAGGAACTTTACACGGTAGGTGATTCGTGGATTTCCTCTTTGGGTTTTTTTCATCACTCACTGTCTTTGTAAGCATGCTATCCCTGAGGGTATCTATTTTGAGACTTAAAAATGAACGCTTCTCCTTTAACACGTGTTGCCCGGAACAATTGAGAGAGTATTTTTAAACCAAAGTTGCTGCCACAATACTGATGTTGTTTCATTGCCAAAATCAGAAATGGTTTTTATTACAGTGAACTGTAATAGAGCTGCAACTAATGATTATTTTCATTATCGATTAATCTGCCAATTATTTTCTACATTAATCGTTTGGTTGATAAAATGTCAGAAAATATATATCATATAACATGATTATTTTTCTGTTTGATTGAGTAATTGATTGATCGACTAGTTGTTTCAGCTCTAAACTGTAATACACCAGCTTTCGTTAGAAAACTTGGGTTAAACTATTTATTACTTGGTGGATAGTGACTTTAAATGTTGCATTCATATTGAGTATAATATGACAATCTGACATTATGGGTAAAGTAGATCAGCAAGTCTTTTTGACACAGTGTCTCTGATCATTACTTCCTTTTGTTCCCCTCTTGTCTTTTCATTTAGCTGTGGGCTGATGCTCACCCTCTCCACAAATCTAGTTTTGTGGATGACTGTGGTCACTGAGGAGTCCATTCACCAAACAACGGTTCCCGACTATCCGAGCAACACCACTAAACTCTCTGGACGAAGCCTTTTCATCAACAAAGGTAATTAAAGCAAAATAAAGCAATCAAAGTAGATATAGCAATCAATAAAATACCACAACGTAACACTTCTCTCCACCTGTGCCCCGTCATGTCTTACAGCGGGTTATGGAGACAATAAGTGCAAGTGCAGCCACACTTCGTGTAGTGTCTTCAAGGAGGCCTACTACTACTTGTACCCCTTCAACATCGAGTACAGTCTCTTTGCCTCTGCCATGGCCTACATCTTGTGGAAAAATGTCGGTAGAGTAGTAGACGAACACAGCCACCACCGCATCAAATTCCGTCTCAAGGATATATTTCTCGGTCCTATGGCAGGACTTCTCTTAGTGGTGGCGGGTCTGGCAACCTTCGTTGTGTATGAGATGGAAATGAAAAAATACACGAATGATGCTGACAAGAAAGACAACGCATTGATGATGCACTTCGTCATGAATATAGTGATAGTGACCCTGATGTCTGTGTCCACTGTGATCGGCTGTGCCATCTACAAGGTTGACCACAGGGACCATGTATCGGAGAAAAACCCCACACGCAGCCTGGATGTGGGGCTGCTGGTGGGAGCCTCACTGGGACAGTTCATCATCAGCTATTTCACCATCGTAGCCATGGTTGCAACTGGAGCCAAAGGCCACCTGAACAGGCTCAACCTGACCTGGGCTATCCTGATGGTGATCCAACTCGGCCTGCAGAACGTTTTCATCATCGAAGGTCTGCATCGGGAGCCCTTCCACGAGGTTCGCCCGACCACTGTGGTTGCAAATCCGTATGTGCTTCAGCCAAGCAAAGATCTGAGCATCCTTGAAGGATCCGACATGGACACAAAGCCCAGCCCAGTACCCACAGCACACAGCCACACAGCTGAGCACAGACCCAAACTGTTGTGGAAGAGACGGGTGTTGAAGGAGGTCTGTGCGTTTCTGCTGCTGGGCAACATCATAGTGAGTAGCCTACCACTTTCCCTCACACTCTCAAATTCACAGTTTTAAAATTCACCAAATATTCAACCTGTTCTCATGTTTCCTCAACAGCTGTGGATCATGCCAGCATTCGGTGCCCGTCCCCAGTTTGACCTCGCAACTGAAACTGAATTCTACAAATTCAGCATGTGGGCCGCTATTGTTAATGTCGGACTTCCTTTTGGCATCTTTTACCGCATGCATTCAGTTGCCAGTCTGTTTGAGGTTTTTCTGGCCTCATAATGCTGCAGGAGCATAAGATGTGTACGCCCAACTGTTTTGACATTATAAAGCTGTATAAATTCTAGTTTGTTTTGATGATGCTTTGTTATTTCTCTGTAAAGTTGTGAAGTAGATACTGACTGACAAATATCATCACCTCAATGTCTCTCACTATAGCCTGTATATGTGACAATGTAAATGTATTCAAAATGTTATTTTCAGTTAAAAAATGTTAAAAATCAATGAATTGTGAAGCTAATCTTGTATGACTCGTTTCATGCTTCAGCCTCTGTATGCACAAAATAAAAGCAAGCAATGCAATAAGCTGAATAAAGGAATTATTCATTGTGTCAACACTCATTATCATTATTATTACTCGTAGTAGACACAGCTGTAGTAGTTGTAATGCAAAAATAATGCAAAAACTATAGAAAGAAATAGCGTAATTTGAAAGACCTAGTTGGTCTGAAAGCAGCTAGCATTTACTTTAAAACAGATGTTCATTAGAGCTCAAACAATGAGTCGACTGATTGATTAATTTAGTCAAGAGAGACTAATGAAAATCAGTGCTAGTTGCAGCCATAATTGTCTTTTTGGGGACTAAAAACAAAGAGGCAAAGAGTCAAATAATTAAACGCGCTGAAGAAATGCTTTCCCAGAGCCTTTTGGAAGAGCTTACAAGCTCGAAATAAAAGCATTCATCCGCCCTGGAACACAAATTGCTATTTATCAACTTTGAGTCAGGCGAAGCTAAAGCCGCACTTCCTTGGGGTCCTTAGCACACGGCTTTGTTTACAACCACGTCACCAGGAAACACATCCCGAAAGCGGCCAAAATGCGGAGAGAGGTGATCGATCCCAAATTTGGTTTTTTTTTGTGATCACTTAGAAACAGTAATAGTTTTTGAGTATAGCGTAGCACGTCTGAGTCGATGTTTTAGGCTTCAACGTTCACGACTTTTCAGATTAAAAATGACAAACTAAGCCGCGGAAAGCAGCTTTAGCGTCAACCTGCTAATGTTTTCTTTATTTTTATGTTTTTAATGTTTTCAGGACTCCCAAGACGCCCCTCTTTTTGGCGAAGATGACGATAACAGCAGGCAA
Organism: Macquaria australasica; assembly: GCA_005408345.1. Taxonomy (NCBI): domain Eukaryota; kingdom Metazoa; phylum Chordata; class Actinopteri; order Centrarchiformes; family Percichthyidae; genus Macquaria; species Macquaria australasica. The sequence continues at coordinate 97,833 of SEMN01000427.1, read as the reverse complement.
ATGAAGTCCAGCATTAGGTGAGGTGTGATTTACTTTCGTGGCAACATCTAAGCGACCTCGGTAACTTTTCCCTTATTCTGACCAAACTATCAAGAACATATACATATATATATATATATATAAAAATAAAGACAGCCTGTGTGTTTTCAGACATCCGCTGGCCTCGTTCTTCCATCTCTTCTTCCGAACAAGTGCCATCTTGGTCTACTTACTGTGTGATATCATCAGCAGCCGCTTCATCGCCTGCATGGTCGCCATCATCCTCCTGCTGTCATGTGACTTCTGGACTGTCAAGGTGAGCAGGCCAGGTGGCCACAGGTTAGCCACAGGGCCACTGTGCAAATAAACCGGTTTTACACACAACACCTTCTCGTCTGTGTTACATGCAGGGCTATAGCGAGTATTTCCATTACTGATGAAGCTGCACGTTATTTTCTCGATGAGTCAAGTTATCATTTAGTTTATTAAACGTCAAAAAAAAAAAAAAAAATGTTCCCGTTTTGCTTGTTTTGTGTGACCAACGTCCCAAACTCACCTATATTCAGTTTACAGTCACATGTGACGAAGAAAAGCATCAAATCCTGGCACAGAAAGAGGCCGTTACAGGAGAATGTAACTTTAATTACATGCTATTTATTTTTTGTTTTTTGTCTTTGCATGTCCACGTCCCTTGTTAGATTGAATCTGTGGTTGTTGTTTTGTGCATATTTGGACAAGTGTGTTATGCGCATGTTGTTTATGATAGAATCCAATCAAAGCACCAGGTTTTCATTTACAGATATTATTATTCCTTTTTTTGTTTTTGTTTTTTACCCCAGAATGTATCTGGCAGATTGTTGGTGGGCCTTCGGTGGTGGAATCAAGTGGACGAAGATGGAAAGAGCCACTGGGTGTTTGAGTCAAGAAAGGTAAGCAGAAGCTCATCAGGTACTTCCTCAAATGCCTTGCTGGTGTTTGCACATGGCTCTTTCCAGCTCAAAAAAAAAAAGTTTTCTTAAAGAAGGTTTCTCAGGTGGAAGACAAGACACACATTTGAAAAAAGAAACTAGAGTAAAACATCATTTGTGAGCTAAACAGCCTCATCACGTTTCCTTTTTGCATTTAAACATGACCTTGGCAGTAATGGAGATAGAGATCTCAGTAAATACAGGGATATTCAAAGTAACACAGAGCGACTGCATTCTAGAAACTATGGCGCATCTACAATTTCACAGACTAAGTACACCTTGCAGTGATTTTTGGCTGATGTAAGATTTGCCTTTGTACAGTGTAATGTAGCTGCATGACCTTCTTTGACAATTGAAGATACTGTAACATGGAACAGCTGCATTGTCCTCTTTTAGAAATATCATACGGCACAATGAGAACACCGCACATGACTTTCCAAAGACTGTAACAGATTTTTTCTTGGATTATTTTTATCGAGTAACATGAAATGAAATCTTGTCTGCTATTCTTAGCAAACACACAGTCTGAACCCGGTCTCCAGTGCTGAGTCACGGATCTTCTGGCTCGGACTCATCGTGTGCCCCGTCTTCTGGGTCATTTTTGTGTTCAGCACCATCTTATCGCTCAAGATCAAATGGCTGGTCAGTTCAGAGTTTTTGAAAGTGGATTTCAATTTCATCTCTGTCTAATTAGCTGTTAATTGTGGGTTAATGTCTCATTCCTGTTTGTGATTTTTTATTTATTTATTTGTGCCCCACAGGCTGTAGTAATCATGGGCCTGGTTTTACAGTGGGCCAACCTGTATGGCTATGTCAGATGCAAGGTGGGTGGAAAGTCCAACCTGAGAAACATGGCGAAGAACTATCTTGGTGTCCAGATTTTTAAACAGGTACGTGAAAAGTTAACATGCTTTTCCCTTGCAGTGTTGTCTTAATGACGTGATGGATTAACTTTTCCATTTTCATTTTTTACACTAAAGGCCATGAAGAAAACAGAGGGACCTTGAAGTTGAAGAGGACGCGTGACGACCGTCTGCAGTGTGATGGAGTACAACACTGGAAGCACACATGATATTTACTTGATTCCTGTTGAAAATGGCTGGGTTTCTGAGGGTATATGGGTTTTTGTAATTTCACTTAAGTTTTTGGTAAAACTGATTTTGTATGTGTTGTTTCCTCCACATTCATTGAGGAATTCTAACTTTTCTAGTAATTCAAATAATAATACAGTTTAGGTGATTTTGTGAATACATTTCACACAGTTGTTTTGGCAGTGCAGGTAATTGCATCAGTGAAGAGCGCAGTTATATTTTCACTGATGTTAGATAATTGTGAAATGTAAAATCACTATCAAACCCGTACCGGTGAGCTGAGTTTACCACAAGACTGTCAGCTTTTAATTCATCTTAAATCACGAGTTAAGAAAAAGAAGTTAAAGATGTTAAAATGCCTGATTTCTCAGGGGACGTGGATCTAGACAGTGCCATAAATTCAGGGCAGTCTTGTTGTAAGAATGTATGCATTAAATATTTTTCACATGTAGCTTGAGTTTGAGCCACTTCTGTGACCTTTGACAGCTCAGCCCTGCAGCCTGCATCTATGAATGTACACTATACTGTTGTGACAAAGGCATTTGGGGATAATATATAAAGATAGATTTGTGACCTTATTGTGCCTACTATTTAAACCAAGATTGTGGACATTAAAGCTATTCTACTGCTTAATGTATGCTGTTTTAATCAAACTTTATTTTGTTAAAAAGAAAACAAACATTGTAGGGTATGGTAGGGAGACGTTTCTAAAGTTCAAAATGTTTCGATATAAGTGCTACTTGGGTGTGATTTTATACAAAAGCTGGTAATTTACCCAGGACTTATTTAAGAAATTGTTGTGTTTTACAAAAAAAAAAAAGACAAAGACAACAATAAACTAGAACCATAATTTCTGACTGGAAATATCAATCTTACCAATTGCTCATTGCAAACACCATAACTGAGCAGTTATACTAATCGTGTGATCATTTTATCTAAACATACCGTATATTGAACTGTAATTCCTAAATAAGAATAGTATTATAACAAAGGGGTGTTCAGGTAAAATTCCAATTCAGAGTACCTGTGTAGAAACTAATCAAGAGAGGGTAAAGTAGTGCAGTAGGTCACCAGTCAGTCTGCAATGAGTGATTCAACCACTAGGTGGCAACAAAGGAACATCAGTTCAGTGTCACATACAGCGTTTCATTAGTGTTTTCCTCGCATGCATTTAATATGTTTGTATTTGTGTTGACATGCTATAATATAAGCACCTTATTGCATGGATTCAATTCTTGGAATACAAACATAGAAGCCCTGAATCTTCCACATTTTTCAGGTCTGAGGTAACAGACCGTGACAGCTTTGTCACGTGTGCAGATGTCCCATCATTTCATATACTTACATACATCATGTGACTCGGGGGGAAAATGATATCAGGAGTGAAGGATGAAATTTGTTGGATTTTCAGAAATATGCTAACACACATTTTTATCCAACATCAAGAGACAAACTACAAGTACAAATCAGCCCCACAATATTATATTGTTTTAGTATATTGTTATATTAGAGTGAATGTGAGGTTAAACGTGTAATAAATGTATGCTGAGATTTGCATCTTTGCATCTGAATGTTGAATTTATAAGATCTTATGTAAGTAATTTTATTGAGAACAGCTCAGTTTAGCAGTTTTAATAAAGTAATGACATGCATTAACATGCAGTAGGCCCATTCTATTAGTACCAGAAATCAAAATGGTTAATTGTACATCTATAATTTACCATCACATAAATCATGGCAAAAAAGTATACAGAGCCAAAAAAGAAATAGAACCAGAAAAATATCTTGTCCACTCTGTTAGCCAATTCATGATGTCTCTTGCTGTCCACTGTCTTTGCGTCAAGATCTTCCAGGAAGTTGGCCAGCTTTCGGAGAATTCGACTGTCCTCCTCTGAGGCATTCAGCTGAATGACACTAATGTCAGCTTGGGCTTCTGTGGGGATTAAAGTAGCAATCAGAGCAGGTCATACAGTGTTTTGACTTTGTGAGCATCAAAATATCCTACTTAATATCAAAAGTATTGCAGCACAGTCTCAACACATGCTGAATTTGTTTAACAATCAAGTCTTCCTCACCCTTGTCCTCTCTCTCTTCCTTGTTTTCTGGGACTGGCCCTTTGGACCAGCAGCAGAAAACGAGGCTGCCATCTTTGGCCAACCGCGTCAGCACCATGGACACCAACATGCTCAACACCAACAAGATCAGGCAAACACAGAAGTGGGTTCCTGCAGCACAGACAGACGGATAGTGACTCAAACTGTAATGCTGTTCATATGCTTGGTTAGTGTGTAGAGTGCGTTTGTGTCTGCATGCGAGCTGACTGACGGATGATGGGGTTGCACTGGCTGTCTCCAGGGAGCTCGTCGTTGAGGGTGATGAGGAACATGGTGAAGCTGAGCACCAGAGTGACCTTGAAAGAGTTGCGTTCACTGCCTCCCAGCGGCAGAGCGAAGCTGACCACGTCAGCCAAGACGATCAGAATACTGGGCAGCAGTAATGTTAAGAAGGGGTTGAGATATTTGATGCTCAATCCCACCTGAGGAGTATGGCAGACAGAATTTCATAGTACAATATAGAAACTGCTTTGTCAATGTTTTTAAAACTCCCGGCTTAAATACTACTATGTGTGCAGAAAAAAATGGTAAATACTTAATTTTCTACCAGTGTCTCATGCAAAATGATGGTAAGAATGGATGAAGTGAAGGCATGTTGTTAATTTGGGCAATTCTCAGTGGGAATATGAAGAGAAAAACCCATCTAGGACAGCAACCAATGATTATTTTCATAAAGGAATTATTATTTTAAATACAATAAGTTCCCAGAGCCCAAAGTGATGTATTCAAGTTGCTTGATTTGTGCAGCCAACAGTCAAACACAGGTCAATTGCTGTTCTTTAAAGTTAAATACCTTTAGGTTAATACCACTATACGACTATAATACGAATCATTAAGTATAAATGACTATTCCAGACGTTCATGAACTTACCATGATGTAGTTGCGGTCACCTCTCTTTTTCTCGAGGGACACACTGTCAGTTCTCCAATCTCCGTGGGCACCATCAACCATCTTCAATTCACCAAATACCAGCTCTGGACCACATCCTGAAAGACATTAAGCCTTCTTTAAAAGAGTAGGCTACACCACAGATTTAGCATTGCACTCCTATAACACTGACGGACTCATGACGGGCTGTTTAAAATAAAAAGGATCAAAATCGATGCAGCAGAACCAGAAATATTGTCTTTTTTATTCCACGCATACTGCTTCCAAAACCTGGCGCCTCCATTACCCACAGTGCAACTTGCCCTCAGACAGGAAATTCAGGCGTGCTAAGCTAGCAGCAGCTAACGAGCCTCGAGCTGGCTAGCCTCAAGCAGAGATGACTAGCGGGCTGCAGAGGTCATTCTAACTCCACACCCCCAGATTTTCAAACTTGTAATTTTCAGCCTATACTGACTTTGCCTCAAGTGACATCACCTGAGGCAATTTATCTTTGCACAGCTCCGTCTGGAGTCACAAAAGGCTTTATATAAGTGAAGCTTTTTGCACAAGTTCAAGCAGGAAGACTGCTCAACTATTATCCAATGATTCCTCTGTGTTCTGTGCGCGGGCTTTCCTATCATCCAATGATCACGTAGCTGAAGAATATTTAAGCCACCTTATGTATTTTGTCGCTCTCTACTGTCGTTGCAGCCTATGCCGCTTCGCCCCTCCACCACCACACATCCACCAGTGTCAATGCCCCATCTACAGTTGCTACTTATAGGGCTCTATCCCTATACATAGTCTTTATCAAATAAAGCGTCTGCATTCATGTTAACTTCTGTCTTTCCTGATTTAACTTTTTTTTCCACATATGCAGTAGTACTCCCCAAGACCCCACACAAAGTATTTAAACAGCTTGCATGGAAAAGTGAGTATTTGCCATGAAAAGGCTGCATGTAACATTTTGGCAGAAAATGAATAGCCAGTTACATACAACTCACATGTGTCTTACCCAGCAAAACATGCATTTATGCTCATTTCACACTGTAAAGGCACATTATTATGGCAATGCTTAAACAACTGGAATATCATCCTAAAGATAAAGCACACTTTTTAAAGCATAACTGTGAAAAGAAAACATAACCAAACCACCATAACCACTAATGACTAAAGAAGATAAATTAAATCTTTTTCAGAATGAACACAGATATATAAAATTATGAAATTAAGTAAATCAGGACATTATCACTTAACGCCTAGTTTGCTCTAAACCTTTAATGAAATATTGTATTAGTATTTGTATAAGTGAATTGCGGAGCTCACCATCAGTGAACCAGGTCTGGATCGCGACAGGGCATTCATCACTGGCGAAGGGATAGTTGAACAGGTTGACTTCACAGTCCACCTCTGCATTTATGATCACAGTGTGCTTCAGTGTGCCATTACTGTACACCAGCAGATCACAGGAGCTGTGCGTCATGGTTGTTATTATTCTGCACAGGTGAGAGACAACAGATGAATGTCAAGAAGTCCATGAATTGAATCTGTGATAACAGTTGGAAGCTCTTATGCTGACCCATTTGTTACATGGAGCTCGGGGGTCCAGACTTTATCTACTGGTAGAACCACTTCATCGTATTCGTAAACTGATGTGTCCCATGCCAGCTCAGGATCTGTCCATACCTGTGGTTTTAAATTAAAAAAAAATCAGTGTCACTGAAACTGTACTTTTTGCTTCTTTTTTTATTTTATTTTTTCATTTGTAAGTATCTTGAAGCTTACAAGTGAGGCTTGCATTTGACTAATTAGGCGGAGATTCTTTGTGTCCTGTTGAAAAAAAAAAAGATCATAAATAAATGAAAGTTTCGCAAAGTATCAACACTATTGGAGCACTGTTGGAAATGTTATAACAATGATAATGATAAACAATAATCTGTGTCCTTGTGTCTCAAAATACTGCTCAGATGAATTAGGTTTTAAAGACTTCCTCTAAGCATTATCAGCACATCCTCAGCAGGTTTACATTAACAGAGCTTAGGAATAATAACACCAATATATATGAAGACATTTTAAATAATAAATGACAAACACACAGAGAATAATTGTAATTTTAATTATCAAAATGATCAAGTTCTTGTCAAGTTATGAGAAGTCTAACAGGAGAAACAAAAAGGAAGTCTCAGTTAACTCGAAATGTAAAAGACAATACTTACAACTGACAGAGTTTGGTATTCAATGAACGGCACGTAAATAATTTGGGTGCAGTTTTCATACTGTGGCTGAGATGTATAGCCTTTCTTGATCAACATTTCAGCCAGACATCTGCGTTTTGTGCAGATGGAGTCAGCATGTCCACATCCTGAAATCAGAGATAAAATAACGTGAACCAAAGCTTTGAATATTTGTAGGATTACTTCTCCCAGTCCATATTGTTTTATGAGATATGAGTAACACTTACCTAGTGTTAGTAGACTCAGTAAGAAGACTGCCTTCCACAGACTGTGGGTAAGAAATCTCAACATGTCTGAGAGGAATCAGACTATTAGACTTCACATATGACTGAGCTGTGTGCCAGTGTTTTTTTTTTACCATCCCTGTCTTCTCTCCTTTCTTTGGGTTTCAGCCTGATATGACACTTAAATAGGCCCTGTCTGTGACATTTAACTACATATTCACCACATAGGTACACTACACGACACTATGACTGACCAACAGTAGTGTGTAAGAACAACATCGCGTGTTCAGCGTATCCCTCAATGATCCCGTGCAAACAGTCAGAACATAGGTGCAATTACTCCTGCTGTGTATTTACCTGCAGATGCAGGTAGCTGCAGCTGCTGTTTGTCATTATGGCTGGCCATGCTACTTTACATTACAATGGCCGTCATACAGGAGGGTGAGCCGACGCAGCCAATAATGGAGACATGAGTTTACCTGAAAGCGTCACGTCTCACAGTCATGGATGCAGGACAAAGACATGAGAGCGCTGTGGTTTCAGTGTAGTCAATTGAAAGCGTGTCTTCTTACAGAATGGCCATTAAAAACGCTTTGTTTTAACAGCTGGATGATGGATTCAGGTTTAGTCATTTTTTGTATTTTGACAATATGGCTCACAAGCTCATTAGGTTAAATAAAATTAATTAAAATCTTCACATAACTTAGATTGCACTGGCACAACATTTTTTTTTGTACGTGTTATATGATGAGGTGATGTGGGGGTGTTGTCTGAAATGATGTAAAGATTTAACATAAAACAGAGAAGAACGACTGCCATTGTCTTAAGTGTAATTCTCAAATATAAGTTATAGTACAGTGATTTACTGGCATACATACTTTCAATGAAAAAAGGCCTTTATATTTACATATAAATAGACTGTATTATATGGTATATTATATTTCTTACATTTTTTTCTGCTGTATATGTGTGTATAAATAGTCAAACACTAATTTTTACAACCTAAAACTGTCCTATAGTAATATTTGAGTGATTATCACTAAAGATTAATTTTTATTTTTTATTATTTTTTATTATTTTTTTATTTTTTATTTTTTTGCATTTTGGGTTCCTGGCAGCTTTTTGTTAAATTGACAAAATGAGAAATCAAACTTATTAGCTGAGTTTGTGCTGAAAGAAAAATATACCATGCATGTGAGGTCAGGCCGTTTAAAAGGTGCTAAACAAAGACACAAATTAAATTATAGAAAGTCAGCAAAAACAACCAAATCAACCTGGTCTCCAGAGGGTTAAAACAAATGTTTCCAACTTTTGCTCCAGCTGGTATTGGTGTGTCTCCAATCCAGGGAAGTGCCTCCAGAAAAAGAAATGACTTTTATTTTAAACACTTTATACACTCTGTAAAATGGTGTGCTATATACTTTTTTAGCTCTATAAATCTGACTTTTTCTTCTGGATTATTGGACCTTTGAGAAACAGGTGCTTTTATGTCACAATTGTTTCATACCTGATTGACCTGACTGACCTTTTTTTCTTCTTTTTTTTTTAACCTTTAACCAGGAGTAAACGACTCATTGAAATTAAAAATCTCTTTTTCAAGAGTGTCCTGGCCAAGACAGGCAGCAGCACAAACAACACGGTTGCAGACATAAAACAAACATAAAACAAGAACAAATTACAGAATTATAAGATATCAAGTCATTCTTCAACATCTACAGCCAGAAGTACCTGCGTCCAATGATACCAGCTCCTGAAGATTCAGGTGACTTTGCAGCTGATTCCAAGCTGAGGGAGCCGCATACTTAAATGCCCTTTTTCCCAGTTCAGTACGGACTTTGGAGACAGTTAAAAGAAATAAGTCTTGGGAGCGAAGACAATAACTTCCCCTACTTTGTTGTAGGATGTAGGCCCGTAGGTAGGAAGGAAGCAGTCCAAGAACAGCCTTATAAATACCAATGGTTAAGTCTACGGGTGGACAAGGCAGACCATCCAACCCGAGCATACAGAGAGCAATGGTGAGTAAGCGACTTGAGATTTGTGATAAATCTCAGTGCTCTGTGGTAGACAGTATCCAGCATGTGTAGGCATTGTGAAGATGCATGCATGTATATAATGTCGCCATAGTCCAGCACAGACATAAAGGTGGCATCAACAAGTCTCTTTTTAGCCTCGAAGGAAAAACCTGACACTTAACACCTTCTGGTCTCAAATATCTCAGACAAACAACACCACTCGCTGTCTCAAAACCTCTTCACACTGGTCTCACCACATAAAGCCCACCATGAAAAAAACTAAGCTGCCCCTACCCTGTCCCTCCCACCCAAAATCAGGTTTCTTCATAAGATCTGTCAAATTTATTCATAAAATCTGTCAGATTAAGCGATTTCAGCTCATTAACGTTGCAGCTCATCTTTAATCTGTCCAAATTCTCTCTTATCACACCTTCCTCTCTGGGTGTCAGTAGCTCCCAGTGGCTTCAATTCAAGCCATGATGAAGGTTATTTCCTGTCTGGTGCTGACTCTTCATCCCTAACAAAATAAAATTTCCTTCCTACTTCAGTTCCGACCACACAGTCTCAGCCTATAAACCTGCCTCTATACTGACTCAACCTTAACCTCTCACCTGCATGACCCTATGATCCAGCCAGGCGTGTATACTGCATAATCCTTAACATATACCCACACAGTCACACTCAAACACAGAGAATTTCAACATGTTGCTGCAATGGTTTTACTATCGTGTTTTTCTGCTGACAGCATAGGTGTTTTTACTTTCATTTTCTTGACACAGACTGTAAATTACAGACTGATTAACTGTTTCATTCTGGGTTATCTCTCAGAGGAATGTCTCTTATCTCTGTCTTTACACATCATCTTAAAAAACCAATACGTGATGAATCAGGTAGGTTTCAGGGGGAAGGGGAGGAGGAGGAGGAGGAGGTGGGGGTCATGTTCTATTTTTAAAAACACAACAAGGTTGTTTTGTTAACAGCCTTTTCGTAACAGCTTCATATGCTCTTATGACTGCAATAAAAATTAGCATGTCCTGGCGGTTCAGCTGTGATCTCTCGTCTTATCAGAACCAAATTGAGGACAGAGACAAAGAAAATCCTTGTGCCAATGACAGCGTCTCCACCTGCTGGAGCAAAGGTTAACTCTCTGTCTAATGAATTACGGAAATCTGAAGGGAAATATAAATAGTCAAGTAGCAAAATTACCTGCTGAATAACCCATAAATCGTCAATATTTCTCTGCCTTTATCAGTTTGTGGAAGACTATCTGAATTGTGCATTTTCTCTTTTATCAGGAACAAACAGCTAGAGGACATTTGATGTTTTTGGCCTGAGGAAGCTCTAAAATATTCCATACGTCATAAATTATTTCAGATTGTCCAATAAGGTTTCAGAGGGAAGTAATTGCTGTGATATCAGAACAAAATGGGACTTTGCCTCAGGACCAGGCCAGTCCACTGACACTCAACAGAGGTTACTCAACTTTGGCAACACATCGTTTGATGCTTGGCAGAACTGATGAGCTCATGTGACACCTGACAAACTCTAATTTCTACTCTGCAAGTAAGTTGAATACTGAAATATACTATACATGCTTTTTATAAGATCTGTAGGTATACTAAAGACTTGAACAAGAAGTCCAACATTAATAAAGTTTTAAATTGTCCTTGCTGACAAAACGTTGCAGAATATTGGTGGTAAGAATAGTGTGTCAAAGACTAGACTTCTTGTAAGTAGGATAAAGTTACTAAATAAGTATAAATGCAGTTGAATAGGTACAAAATTTTACAAAGGCAACAGCAATTTTTGACCTGAAGCAACATCATAAATGATATTATGCAATGGTGTCAAGTGCTTTTTCTTTTCCTATATTTTGGTTTGTATTTTTCCCCTTAAGTATTTTGCACTGAATTCATGTTAAATATGATGTTTTAGTACATCAACTGCATTAAATAAAATCATAATTAAGGGCACATGACCATAAATCCTCATACAACTAAATATAACACAAAATAGGAGGTGTAAAAAGCAATATGCAAGAAAACACAAGGTGATTTTGTAGGAATTTAGCATTCAGACTCAAGCTTACTGGTCCAATGTGCTCACACAGAGTCTTCAAAGGATTCAAATAAGAAAGAAAAAAAGATAAATGGGATAAAACATGTGACATCAAATTAAATAAGTACAGGTATGTAGGTAAGAAACAAACATACATGTAAAGTTGACACACGTAGACGGAATACTATTGGAACCATCATACCTTAACATCATTGGTTAGTCCTGATAATTTTCCTTGCTCGTTTTGTAACTCTATGTCATACAAGTGCTGGAGGGTGACCTTTTTCCTATAGACCTGATTGTCCTGTAACTTGTCCTTGTCCTTGTCTATCGACTTACTGCGTAGAAATCAGGCTGCATCTGTTTGAAACACTGCAGCTAATGAGTCAAGTATTCACCTACTTATCCATGCATGTAACTTGCTGTTTCTATGCATTTTGTTTATACCATATCACTTGTTTATACCATCGCCACCTGCTGCAATATAATTATGGCATAATAGTCAATGCAAAAGAAATGAGTAATTATACAACACTAGTGATGTTAGAATTTTGACTGTTTTTTGTTATCTCACATCATCAGATTTCTTGTTTTATGAATCTTTGGAGCGTTTGTTAAAACACAATACTTGTGTAACTAGAAGCTGAGTTTAAGTTTAAGTTTAAGTTGTTTTGTTTTTTAGCAGCTTTGCTCCGAAAGGTCTTATGCATGACAATGCATATTTCCACAATCTTTGACTTTTTCAGCCTCTGAGTATTTTTGTTTACTTATGTGTTCAGTTACTGTTTACCAGCCAACAGGAGCCCATTCAAACTACAGTAACATCTTATTTGGATTGACACTTGTCTGACTGAAAGGCACAGGAACACTGTGTTTTAAAAATTGCAGTTGGCACTATTGCACAAACACTATAACCGAGGCAGTTTACAGTTACCCACAATTGTTTGGGTACACAATTAAACCACAGGAGGTGTAAAATTAGAGCTCATGAGAAGCCATTTGTCATAACTGAGATAAGCATCGGCTACGTGTTCTCAAGCGACTAAATTAATCAATAAAAAGTAGATAAGTCGGACAGAATTCTTGCAAGGAAGGCCATGGCTTAAAAAAACATGTATTGATCAGAGGGTGAGTTTACTCAACATTGCACAACTTGATAACGTGCCTTTCATCAGTGACAGCTCAAGCAGATTACTGAAATACAGTATAAAAAAGCACTAAAAATATCCTGGCTTTGGTGTATTTTATGTGTAACCGAAAACAAGGTGGCTTGGTTAAAGTTTGACATTTGAGGTAACATTTGGAGGTGAAAGCTCTTAGAGGTGATTGGAGGATAATAATTTACCTTCATGAGGACAAAAATACGTTAATAACTTCACCGCACTGACCTCGAGGTTTTGCTTAATTAACTTTCTTGGAACTTGTGGAGTAAAGACATAAATTATATAAACACATTCATGACAATCATGCTTGTATTGTCTTTTGTCTATATAGGGATATTTTATGAAAACTGACACAAAGTCCCATACCTTCAAAAGCCTGCTGACTCGCTATTTGCCATTGTTCTGGGTCACATCTGGGAGGCAACAGACTTTGCCAAAACTAAAAACTAAAGAGATAAGCCAAACTGATTAAAAAGAGGTTCTTCCCTGTGGGAAACAGATTCCTCTGACCCAAAGCCTTAGTTAATCTTGTCAGATGGTCATGACCAAATCTATATATATCATCATGGGTTCAGATCAATACCTGAACAAGGTCAAGATTGAAGGACCTTTGTCTTGGAGCACTTGGTGTATAAAGGGGGGATAAGGGGAAAGCATGCATGCATTTTTTTTCCTTTGATGTATTATGTCAAAGTCTACAAATACTTAATGACCTTCAGTTATTTGTTACCAAGGGTTGACGACACTTACATCTTTTGTTTAAACCCAAAAAGGAACATGAGCAGTGAAGAGCAGAAAGGCCCTTTTAAGTTGAACGGCTCCAGTAACTAAAATGAGTATTTAAATGGTTCAGTTTATCATATAAAATGTACACATTTGGGAAAAAGCTGGCTGAAGTTCAGTGCAGTATCATGTGACATGCAAAATATTAAGAGAGAGAGCACAAAACACAGTAGACCACACACTCCAAGCATGCAGTGAGAAGAGAGAACAGCTTAGGCAGCCATCAAACCTGTCTGGCTTTGTCTAAGACAAGGTCACAAAGGAGGAAGAAACACACAGTTTTAGATGTTTGAAGTGGCAACAAAACGCAACCAACATAACAGACCAAACTCTTCAAAACAAGGAAATCTAAACAGTTTAGTTAAAAGTCCAGGCAAAACAGCAGGTACTGCTGAAAGTAAAAGACAAATAAGAGTTTGCAGAATGTTAACATTGTGAGATACATCAATTGCCACCCATTTTGCTTCAACAGGTCACAAAGGTCACACATCTGCCTAGAGATGAGGAATAAATATGTGTAAAAACTGCAGCACTCTTGTACATTGTACAACAGTTCCTCTTCAGTACTCACAAATGCAGGGTGCACTGACAAATCAGAAAAAAAGAATTTTCCTAAATGCTTTTTAATGCTGCAATAGATACATAGAAAGAACAACAAGAAAAATGCATAAATGAACCAAGTAAATCACTACTTCTTTCAAACAGTAACCAGGCCCAGCCACCGTAACAATATAACAAGCTTATGTAAATCTGAATCAGTCACCTAAAACAAGCAAGAGTGCAACTGCTTGTGATTTATATTAATATGATAAACATAGTTTTGTTATTGAGTATATTCTGAGCCCTCTTACTGTACTTTATCACTTAATCAACCTGTCCAAAAACTACATATTACAACACTGCAACTGATGTTATTATATGTTGTACTGACATTGCACGTCTTGAATTATGAGATTAATTTATATATTTCTTTATAGTTTCCATAACTGTGTTCACAACTGTAATTTATGCATTAGCTCAAATACTTCCAAGCTAAATGTCAAACTTTTAAATAGCTCATATTAATTTTTTTTAATAAAACAAGCTAAGCAAGCATGATTACATTTGGTTATGATGTAGACATTGAAGTGTTTATAGAGAGCTTTTAGCACAGCTGATTTGGACAGCGTCCAGGCTGTAATGGAACTTCTGGTAAATAATCAACCAGCAAGAATCTCGTGCTCTTGAAGTACATGTTTCACACCCAGAGCTGGGCACTGCTCAAGTCATTTGCTGCTGATAGCCCGAGGCTCAGAGTGACCTAGGCTGCTTACTCAAACATGAAGGGTTCAGCTTAACAAACAAGTCTGAGAGCCTTTTACATTTTAGCCACATGTAATGAGTAAAACACTGTCCCTCCTACCCACGAGTGCACTTTGTCTTGTTGTTCGGCTTTAACTTGAAAATGCCATTCTAAGGTGCATTTTCCATCTCTTCTCTGTCTTTCTGCAGGAGACTGAAAGGTAGCCCTGGTCATAATGAGCACAGAAAGGGGCGAGCAGGTCGTCATTGATACCTACTACACTACAATCCACACACTGGGCAGACAGAATGAGGGCAGGCGGCCACGCTACATGCTGAAAGATGGCAGTTTCCCTGTGCTTTTCCAGAAGGCCCCTGGAGACTGGAGCCCATACCTGATGGACATCTTCACCACTCTTGTGGAGATCCGCTGGAGGGTGATGCTCCTCATCTTTTCCCTCTCTTACATTCTCTCCTGGCTCTTTTTCGGCCTCTCTTATTGGCTCATTGCACATGTACACGGAGACACTTACAATGTAGATAACCAACCCTGTGTGTACCATGTGCGTAGCTTCACTGGAGCCTTTATGTTCTCGATGGAGACCCAGGCAACTATTGGCTATGGCTTCAGGGCGACGTCTGAGAACTGTATGGTGGCCATTATTGTGGTGACGGTTCAAGACGTATTTAGCTGCCTCCTCGACACCATTATCATTGGTACTGTTATTGCTAAAATGGCATCTGCTCGTAAGAGAGCTCAGACGGTGGGTTTTAGCAGATGTGCAGTGATCAACCTGCGGGACGGGGTTCTGTGTCTGTCATGGCGACTTGGGGACTTCAGAGGTAATCACATCGTGGAGGGTGTCGCCAGGGCCCAGTTAGTCCGCTCTGTAAGAAAGCCACTGGGGTTTGTTGTGATGTCATACCAGGACTTGGACATCCAGAATCGAGACATTGTCCTCGCCACACCAGTCACCATTATTCATAAGCTGGAGCCTGGCAGTCCCCTCTACAGCCTGGGCCCTGACGACCTGCTGGGGGACGACTTTGAACTGGTGGTGTCTTTCACCTACACTGGCGACTCTACAGGTATGCTCCACCAGACGCGAACCACCTACATGCCAGCAGACATCCACTGGGGTCAGGGTTTCCGGGACATGCTGAAACTGGGCAAGAAGCACTACAAGGTGGACTACGCCCTGTTCAATGAGACCACGTGGGTGCCGGTGCCCCTGCTCAGTGCAGAGGAGTTTGACAGGGGGAGACGTCCTGTAGAGGGCAGTCAGTCCCACGGTCCACTCTTTCCGTCAGTCAAGAGAAAGGGACACACTTGCCAGGTGAATCCTGACATCACTGGAGAGGTGATGCAGCAAACCTGTTTGTAGCAACCAGAAATCTGTACATTATAATACTGGGCGGACTTTTAGGGACGTAACAGTGTGATAAATATATTGTAAATATATTTATATGTGACTTTATATACAGTGTTCATAACTTGACATTTTTGTATGCTTTAGATGAATAAAATCCATTACCACAAATGTAAATCACAACAAGTTGTGTTGTCCTTTTAAAAACTCTGAAACATGAATTATGATAATAATTCCAATCACATGATGTGGTGCCAGTACTTGTATGAGTTTATCCTGTTTGTGGCTCTACATCGCCACCTTGTGTTCACTGAGTACACTTCAGCAGTGGTCATGAAATCAAAGTAGGCCTACTCCACACAAATCTACCCAGCAGATTTGCTTGATTCTTAGAGAGAAAATTACAAATACGTAGCCTCGTGACATATAAACGTCAAGTTTTCAGCGTCCCTTCGAAGAAAAGGGGGTTTGAGTCCCCCTGTCTTCCATTCAGACAGATAATATAGTGGGCTCAGACCCTCAAACAGGCGCTGCAGCTTTCTATTGGCCGCCGCTGCGACAGGGGCGGGGTTAGACACACGTGTTTTTAAAGTCCGTCTTTGCAACGACAAACATCTTCTTCAGTATTGCTGGAGAGGGTTATGGCAGAATTTGCGGCGCCAGATGGGAAACTAAGTGAACGTAATAAAAGAGCAGCAAGAGTAAAAGGGACGCAGTGTGCATATGTGGCGCATGTGGGACTTACTACGACAAGAAAACGGCAGATTTGCGCTGCAAGGACCAACAGGTAGGCGTAATAAGCGGGAAAGATGTATCTGTTATTGTGAAAGTGATGAGGAGTGACACATATAGAGCTACACTCTGCAATAACTGATCTATAGTCTCACTACAGAACGCTAAAACTGGCGTCCTGTAATAAGAAATTAATTTCAAATTCTGAAAAAAAAGCTGTTTCATGTGTTATAGCCTAATGTAGCTTTAAACATCTACATTTTTAGTATTCAGTTCTCTTTTTATTGTTATTATTATTAGCCTATACGCTGCTTTTTGCATGCATCTGCCACTGGAGATTGCAGGATGTAGACTGGATGATCTGCATTGGCCCTGTCCTTGAATTTAACTAAACTCTGTGGCTCATGATGTCTGTGCATGAGCTGAATGCTGTAATACTATACTGACCATGTAGAGTAAAACATGATAAAATATGAATACACGAAATTAATACAAATATGTGAAATTACTACAAAAATATAAATAGGCTTCTATTATAAAATAATACTTTTTGTTAAAGCTTATAACAAAAGACACAGTCTGCTGAATGATTGGCCATAGTTATTGATTTGTGTAATAATAAATAGAGCAGCTTTATGTAACCAGTTTCCATCTGCCTCAGCTGTTGGGTCTAATTGAGAACACATGCAAAACAAACAATCACAGGTTGTGCAGCCTCTGGAAGCCCTGGTCTGTCACCATGTACCAACCTGCAGTATTAAGTGATGCGACATAGTGAGCAGGTGAAAGCTCAGCGCGAAAGAACCCAGTAAACTGCGACAGAGGAGAGGGAGAGGGACCTCAGTTTGTGATGTGCACCGACACCACAAAAGTTAGAGATTTGATTTGCACCGGGGGTCGCCTACGTGTGTTAAAAATGTGTGCACTGTTAACTGTAGGCTGATTTAGATAAAAGTGTCACACAAATGCCCTCTCAACTGTTTTTCTCTTGGACGCACAGCTGTCCTCTTGATCTTTACTTCTCTCCAATCATGTAGTCTAAACTATGTGCATTCTTGGCTTTTGTGCAGCCAGAATACTTCAACAAATAGATGAGTGAATGGCCAGCATGTGCATGAGGTAAACTGGATATTGTGCTTGTAATAAGGCAATGGTCTAAGTTTCCTGTGGCAAGTATTTCTCACTAAGAATGTGTATTAGAGTATTAAAAAAGTGTAGCACTTAAGAGATGGATTCAGCATTTTCAAAATCATATGAAATCCAATAAACAAAATTCTTTGACATGCTTTGAGCTGTGAATGAATGGAGCCCCACATTTCCAACCGTGTGCGTGACAGGTTGCTATTTGTAGTCGACCCAGCAGTGACATCATTAGTTGAGAAAAACAAAGATGATTGGGGGGGGGGGGATTTAGGACCACGTCCTGCACATCTCGTCCCACATGACTTTTGATCACAAAACAGTTTGATACACACACGATTAGATGATGGAATAAAAATGACCTGTGATAACAAAAACTTTCCTTTTTGACATCTGCACTGTGTTTTTGGATCTTTTCACTTTGACAGCTACGGTACTGACCCTCGGTTGAGACAGAGTCAAAAGTGGAGGTGGGGAGTTATTTTGGCACAGGCAGAGCATGTCTGGCTGACCATGGCCTTTTGTAGCCTGTGGTGTTGCATTTTAATGGACCTTTCAGGACACGCACACCAAGTCAATAGCTTTTCTAATTTAGCTGCCCTTGTTGCCCTATTACATATGATGCAAGGTTACTGTTGCTTTCAGAGACAGACACTCATCCTTTCTGAAAAGCTGCCAGGTTCATTAAATCTTGTTACACGGTGTAATGGTGCACACTGTAGTTGTGAATTAGTTTTGGCATTGCGTATGCGCATGTTATTGAAACTGTGCACTTGATAATTGAGATTAAATAACATGAAATGTAATATTTAGTGAAAGTGTTTAAATGCATGCAACATGTTATATGCATTACTTTCTCACTTATGTCTCTGCAGAGTTTAGAGACACATCTGCACAGAGCTTCTACTTGTTTCTTTGTTCCAGTGGCTCACTGGATTCACATGAACTTGATCTGTAATTTGACTCAACTCCCCCAGGACTGACCTGCCTAATTAATACTTACATTAAGCAGGGTAAACATCCTTTCCCACTTTGTCAGCTATTTAAGTGCTTGAATAATATTTTTAATCTACTACTGATAATGCATGCACAATGCATTCCCTGTGCTTTCTGACTGCACTGAATACACTGTTTATATATTGTCTGTGTATGCAGGAATAGTGCTGCTAATTTTGAGTGTACACTGCATTATTTAGACAACAAGTAACTACACACCCACATACACTGATCTTTGCTCTGGTTCCTGCCAATTACTTTAAAACTGTTTTTCTCTCTGTCTGTAATTTCCACAGCCCACTTCACTGATGAGGTCCAAAGCAGCCGTCAGATAGGAGTGACCTGCCCTCAGTAAAGGTGCACAGCACGCCTGCAGAAGCACAGGCCCGGTCTCCCCTGTTCCCTGCAGGATCTAGTCCTGTTGTCCACATTTTCTGCCTGAGTTTGTCCCTGGGATCATTCAAAACTGTTTCTCCAACGCTTCTACCAAAAACTTAGACTGTTTTCCAAAGCAGAATCGGCCCAGCCCTCCCAGGCGGAAGTAATGGGGAGTGTGCGAAGCCACCGTTACAGCATTGTGTCCTCTGAGGAAGACGGCATGAAGCTGGCCACTATTGCCGTCCCGAATGGCTATGGAAACGGCAATGTCAGCAAGGTGCACACAGAGCAGCAACATCAGAGCCGCTTTGTCAGGAAGGACGGCCACTGCAATGTGCAGTTTATCAATATGAGTGAGAAAGGCCAGCGGTACCTGGCAGATATCTTCACCACCTGCGTGGACATCCGCTGGCGCTGGATGCTGCTCGTGTTCTGCCTTTCTTTCCTTCTGTCGTGGTTGTTTTTTGGCTTAGCCTTCTGGGTAGTGGCCCTCTCTTACGGGGACTTAGAGAATGAGACTCAGATGTGTGTTTCCAATGTGGACAGCTTCACCGCTGCCTTCTTGTTCTCAGTGGAGACCCAAACCACCATTGGCTATGGTTATCGCTATGTGACAGAGGAGTGCCCCGTTGCAGTCTTCATGGTCGTCTTCCAAAGCATTGTGGGCTGCATCATCGATGCTTTCATCATCGGTGCTGTCATGGCCAAGATGGCCAAGCCCAAAAAGAGGAATGAGACCCTGGTGTTCAGCCATTATGCTACAGTGGCCATGAGGGACGGTAAACTTTGCCTGATGTGGCGTGTGGGGAACCTGAGGAAGAGTCACCTGGTGGAAGCCCACGTCAGGGCCCAGCTACTCAAGTCCCGCACCACCGCCGAGGGAGAGTTCATCCCTCTGGATCAGGTAGACATTGACGTAGGCTTTGATAGCGGCATTGACCGAATCTTCCTGGTGTCTCCAATCACCATTGTGCATGAGATTGATGAGGACAGCCCGTTCTATGAGATGAGCAAACAGGAGTTGGAGACGTCAGAATTTGAGATCGTAGTGATTCTGGAGGGAATGGTCGAGGCTACAGCCATGACTACTCAGTGTCGGAGCTCCTACGTGGCCAGCGAGATCCTCTGGGGCCACCGCTTCGAGCCAGTGCTCTTTGAGGAAAAGAACTACTACAAAGTGGACTACTCTCGCTTTGACAACACATATGAGGTGCCCAGCACACCCAACTGTAGTGCCAGGGAACTAGCCGAGAAGAAGTCCGACGGCTCCAGCTCGAGGAACTCCTTTTGTTACGAGAACGAGGTGGCTCTCGAAAAAGTCGAGATGGAAGAGGAGTTTGGAGAGGAGGAAGACAGGGAGATGAGGGGTGTTGAGGTTGGTGCACTTGAGGACACAAACACAGATGTGGTGTCAGACTCTGAATGCAATCTGGACTCTTTGCCTTTAGAATCAAGGCCTTTGACAGCAGAATCAGAAATATGACTGCAGAGATAAAGTAGGGTTAAATAGTACTACGGGGTATGTTAAAACCAGCTTTTCTCCTGATTGCTGTTGTTTATAATGCATGACAGTTTGTAAAAGACTGTGATTTGAGTATGAAGTTCTCTATGCAGAAGCTCACACACAAGACACCATGGAAATCCAGGCATGTTATATTGTTAAGATGAAAGTGGTGATAAATTAACTGTTTGCATGGAGCTAGAGGGATAGAATGGGTTAGATGCCTTCACTTACACACTGTGCAGTCTGCCCTTCTTAAAATATTTTAGTAGAATAGCCAATTGGTTTTCTAGAAAACTGCAGTTTCTAATTTATTCAAGTGCATATTCCCAGTTTGCACATTTTGCATTGAGCATCCTGGGTATAATAGGTCTTTTTTGTGGCCTAAACGTCACATAAGGTTGTGACTGGCTCTCAATAATTAAATATGTATTTAATTTCAATTAAAAAGATTTTAAAGAAAAGATTTGAACGTGAAACTTTGAGATTTGTTTTCAAATGCCAACCTAAATTAATACATTTGTTTTGTCATTTTAAGTTCAAGAATCTTGTTTTAAAGGCTACTAAAAACATTTTGACCCATTAAACCACCTGCACAAAGACTACTGTTTGTTAATGAGCTGGTCTCTTAGCAAAGTATATGTACAGTCTTCTTCAGTGTGGTGGTCTTGGTGTTGCTCTCATGGCGTGAGGCAGGATAGAGATGTCTTGCACACGTTACGAGCACAAGTACACAAATGCTCCTCAACCTATCATCTTGTCTAAGTATAGCATCTTTTGCAATGTGTGCCTTAACAAATGTCTCAGTCCTGGTTGGGGCACTCAGGAGGTTTGGCTCCGACTGAGCACACACTGCAATAGATGTCACGGGAAGAAGAAGCATTCAGAGGTGATTCGCTGTGCAGTATGCTGCAGGTTCTAATGTGCAATACAAGTCAGTGGTGGAATGTGACGGGAAGCTCAACCCTGAGCCGAGGTTATGAATGTTGATGATAATTGCTGCTAAGTTACATATTGTATGTTTAGAGAGAAATCTAGGAGCCAAAATGTATTATTTGTCTTTTAAAGTATCCATTTTGAAGATTGCAGATGCAGCCTATAATGTTATTTCTAGATGTAGACAAGCATGATTCTGTCAGTGTGTTTTCCAAAGCTTTAGTGCACTTTTTTCCCTCCCCCATGACAGCAGAAACTGTTTTATTACCCAAAGCCAAATGTGTACATATATATAAGAGACAACCGTAACTCATCCGTTAGTTGATGTTGATTTTAAACCTGAACTTTTCCCTGATCTAACAGCGGTTGGCTGTTGAAACGTTGAATTATCTGAGTTGATTTTGACTGCTTTATATAAACATCAGTGTTCTTGGCATGGCAGACGTGCAGCATTTTTAATCATCCTAGTTAACTCTAACACATCACCACTGCGGGTCTTGTGAAGTTATTTGTCATTTCTGAATGGGCCCCTGCTTTGTCTTAATAAAGATCAGGTCTGCTGATTAATATTTCAGTTACAATCACAAATCCTGAGCAGATGTAGCACACTTGACACACTCAGTCTTACACAGGATTGAGCTTTAATGTTTTTTAACTAACTAGGTGTTACTGCGACACATTCATGTGGAAGCCAGAACACTGTACTGCTTCTTTGGTAAGAAAATCTATTAAAACATTTGATCTGTTCTCACATTGACACTTCTCCTGTGTTAGCTCTTTATTTTTCTATCAGGGTCTTCCCACTTTCCTGCACAAACCAATGACTGTACAGATTTTTTAAAATCTTTTTGTAAATTATAAGGCAAATACTGTATATTGATATTGCAGTTGTTGAAAACTGTTTATGTCCTTTTTTCAATAAAAACGTAAAAATCAAAAAAAATCATTATGAACTTGATATATTGATTGTAAACAACAAATCAGTTTCAACAGATGATACTGTGTGTGTATCACCTTTGAACTGATTAACAATTATTAGCCATCCCTCTATGTTAACATGAGCTGAGCGATGCATCTGCAGTCTACTGTGCAAGAATTTTCCAAGGATTTGCATTTTGACCCAAAATGTGTGACATCTGGAGCTGGTGAGCCGAGGCCCACTCGACTGTTTTAGCCGTGGACACACATGCTGCTCCTCTAATTTGGAGCTGTGGCCCAAATTCCAGGCTGCTAGCTGTCAGAGCTCACACCATCATTTAGTATAATTCACCAAACTGACTCACTCCAGTTCTGTGACGGCCCACAGAGACCCCAAGCTATATCAGTCGGCTCCGCTGGAAGTCATTTTCAATGACAGCGATGGAAAGAACGCCTCATTCGCTTTTCCCAATCTCTCTCAGTAAACTGTGGAAAATAAGTGTATTCTGCACTACGGAGTGTCTTGAGGATTGGTGTTAATGTGTAGAATTAGCAGGAGGATATACCGTAGAATTCATGTGTCTCAAAGCCACAAAGTTTGAATGAACAAAAGTGTGATCGGCTGTTTATTAATCCAAATTTGAGATTTTCAATAGAAATGATAAATCAGTTTAAGGGGATCTGCCTACGAAACCACATGGCCACACTGATTGCAGAACACAAGAGAGGATGCAGCCAGCACTGTGTGGTCACCCACCAGCTCCTCTAATCCAGCATAAATATGCATAAAACACTATTAAGCAATAGATCAGTGATCAATATGGTTGTGTCAGAGATGAACGTGGGCTTGCAGTATGACACATCTGTCGGCGAATTTAGTTAGTTTCCATCTACAGCTGCATTCTGCCAGCATGAGACGTAGTCGGGGATCTATTGATCAGACACGTCCGCAGGGAGGCAGTGAGCTGATTTGATTTGGTTCTACATAGGAAGTGGGTGCTGCCTCGGGACTTTTTCCACATTAGCCAATGAAACTGCCACAAAGCTCCGGCTTCCTTTTAGAAAATAAAATAAAATTAATTCGCACTAAGTCAGTCTCTTGTTGCCTCGAATGTAAAAGCTGATGACGTTTTTCTGCTTTTAGACAGCTTGGAGTCTGCAGTGAGTCTGTCTGCAGTGAGGTTTGTTACATGAAAGATTTGGATCATCTAGTTCCAGCTTCCTTTCAAAAATATCCTCTCGACTAAAGACCTGAAACCTCTAGGATGACATTTAACTGAACGAGATGGTGGCTGTTCAGCGGGTGCTGGGTGAACTGTTTGAAAGGAATTGACAGCTATCGTTGGCCAGAGAGCTTCTGTCGATGATGCTGATGACGTCTGTCTGGCGGATTCCCCTGAACTGGCTTATTAATAACAGCAACCTGACCTTCAGATTAGATGGGTGAATATAAACATAAACAATTCATCAGCAGAGTAAAGCAACACATGACACGTAGCATTTGACTCATCTGTTTTGTGTTAAATAAGGTAACCTTTTTCAGCATTTTGGACAGAAAAACGTATAGGCGAGTAGACATATTCCGTGCTCCAGACCTCAGAGTGAACCTATAAAACATAAAGATATGAGCAGTGGAAATGTAGCATTTGTCCTCTTGTTACCCCTTGTAAAAACTCTGAAACACCGCTGGTTTGTCTCAGTGACTGTCACTTAGAGACAGTTTATGCACATAATTTTATAGAGTGTTAAAATCACAGGCATATTCACGGCTCAGGAGGAAGTGTGTGTAGTCTGGACAAAGTCTTTCCTGACCATATTTAGAAAAAGCATTATATCAGAAAAGTTATCTGACTCTGGTCTTATGTGGGGCACATCCACAGCCTGTTGCTTTATAAATAGCTGTAACTGTACGTGTTTGGCCTAAATTCATGTCTTATGAGTGCTGCTGAGGTCACTAGCATTGATACTGTAAATCAGATTTAAAAAGGGAGAAAAGAAAGAGTGAAAATCTGAGAAAGAAACTACACAAGGACATGATCATATGGGTTGTTGTAGGCAAGTCTGGATGGACTTATTTGAATCCCTTGTTTTGCAGTTCCACCAAGATAACTTGTTTACACATTTGGCCTGTATGTGTCTACTGAGACAGATTTAAGTCCATCCAGTCAGAAAATAGTATGTGTCAGATAAAAAGAGTGTAATTATTCTGGCTATGGAGGTTCTCAGTCATGAGAGATCGAGTAGAAGTAAGTCAGAGGCAGCTTGACTTGAAGACATGATATGTGTGATTTGTCCTTCCAGATTTTGGGAAAACATAAGAGAAGTGTTCAGCGATGACGATGCTCTATCTGCAGTGCCAAACATGAAAAGAGGTAATCGAACTTCAGTGCCGTGACTGAACTGAAGCATACGCTGGTTCATCCCATCGTCACACTTTGTTTGCAGATATCTGACAGATGTGACGTCTCGGTTGCACTCAGCTGCTCCATTTTGTGTAACTTCTGAGAAAGCGGTGCGATAATCTTGACAGTGAAGTAAAGCTGTGGCAGCGGCGACGCTCACAAATTGTAACGATTCCGTCAAAATGACTCATTGCCTCAACAAGTGGGACAGAACCTGCAGACGGCAAACTCTTCTCAGAGGACGAAAGCCAATACAAGTCTGAGGGATGTGCTTGGTGGGAGCTTTGACCTTGTTTTTGACAAGCATAATAACTCATGCAACATGTTCTCTTCATAGTGAGGTCGTAATTAACGGCCTGCTGAAAAGCCTGTGATCTGATACAGTCTGGTCACTCAGACTGGGAATGCCACAATAATAACAAATAATGCAATTGTAAGTTATTATTGAATTTCAGCATTGTCACCTGTAGTCTTATTTAAAGCCTTGCCCCTCAACTGGCATGAAATTAAAAAAAATCACCATGACACGTCTTCCTAGAGCGCAATGGGATTGAATTAGGTAATTATATAATTCTGATGACATGGCAGTTGCGTAAGGCCTCTGTTGATGGCAGCAGATTGACTGATGAGGACTCGTGGCGCGGGGAGGGACAAAGCGCTGATACTCACCTGTCGTCTTTAAACTGCAACTTCGAGGGTGATCATGTTGCCATCCATCCTAAAATGCTAACCCAATTAGCAAAGATATGAATTCAGTGTCAGCCAACATGCTCCAAGTAGAGGTGGTGGTTGTGGATGCAAGCACACAAAGGTGAAGTATACAGTAGTTAATGTGGTAAGGGAACATTCAAATACCTCCTATGCATTTTTGATTTTTTGCAAATAAAAAAGATGTTTTCTTTTTTCTTGCATGTAAAAGAGAGGCTTAGAAAATATCCAGCTACCTTCTGCTGTAAACCTACATAATTCTGTGCAATTGATACATTCAGCAAATTAAAATGAGCCTGATTCGAGTGTCTGAGATATTAGAAAACATCAATACACTGGACCCGTGAAGTTTTACAGTTAACTTTAAACAGGACTGGAGTGTCAAATCACGGATAAACGTGTTTCAACCAACAGCCAACAGCTGACACACTTGCCAGAACCTTCTGCTGCCGTGTGTTAGTGTGTGTGAGTGTGTGAAGGGGATTCCTGGCTAGTGAGAGTGACACCCCTGTGTAGTGATCTGTCCCCTCTCATCATCCCGGGGTATTCCAACCCGTTTTAGTGTCACATGGGGTTTACTAGTTTTCTTTTATTCATTTTATCTGTCAGTCATCTTTCAATACTTTCATATTTGACCACAAAACATTAGACCTCTAAAAGTAACATGAATATTTGACCCTCTTTATAAACAGTCATCTCTCTCTTGCTCTGTTTTACTTGCTTGTTTTCCCCTGCTTACATTTAATTATAGTTTCAGATTTTTGAACTATAATAACCTTACACATGCACATAAACACACACACACACACACCTGCTGACACTCATTGTGGCTCTATCTTTGACAGCTGAGTGTCTCATGACACTCAGGGGAGGAATAGGAGAATCCAGCAGGTACAATATGTTGGACGAGATTCAGGCTTTTTCCATTCCCCGAGCTGGCTGAAAGACAATATGTATATTTATTCACGGTGGGTGTGTCTGGTCGCACAAGCAGCAACAAAAAGGCATTCGGCACACAGCAGCTCACAATGCAACTGTGTGTGCTTGTCCATCTGCGCGCTGTTAGTTTATTACTGTTCATGTTTTGCTTTTCCTTTCCAAATGTATTTACGTTTGTGTGAGATTATGTTTTCTGCATACTGTCGTTGGGGCAGAATACATTTACAGTAATCACGTAGCTGTATCTCCGTCAGTAACCGCTCGTCCATTCGTGCCGCTGACCTTTATCCTTCTGGCTCGCGCTCCTCTGACCTTGACAAATACATCCACAGCCAGGAAACAAAAGCGATACCTACTTTATGCTCATTGTTGGCTCTTAACCAATAGCGCCTTGTACTGAGGGGACTTGGCCATGTGTGGTGTTGCACTTTGTTGTCTATAATGGAGGCGCATCAGCAGAGTGAGCCACAACAGTGAACACAAAGCCTCCCCGACCTCCATTTATGATGACTGCCTCCATCAAAACAAGCCCTCCTGACGAAGTGGATCCACCTGCAGAAAACAGCTAAAACTCTTACTGAGTTGAAAGTGACATATCTAAGCTGTAACACACAGTGACTATTTTCTGTCTCTCTCTTCTTAAATGTTTCTCTTTCCCTCCTCCATTTCCTTCTGAGGTTTGTTATTTCATTCTTGTTCTGTCTGTGGTTATCCTGCCAGGGTCTTTGCCAAGCCTCCCCTTAAAATAACAAACTCTTCAACTCAGCGAGTGAAGCCTGGAGAAGCAACAGTGAAATAAAATAAGATAACCCTAATAATAAGGTTTCAAAAACCTTATTCACCTTTTGTCCTTTCAAAAAGGACAGGGGATACTTGAGAGGGGCTTGTTTTATGAGGACAGCTGAGGAGAGATGGATACCTCTGAACTGTGTCCAGCCCTTCAGTGATAAAGGTTACCACCAAACTGGTCATGCCAGCCAGCTACTATGTCCGATACACTGATGACCACCAACTGTCACTGTAAGTCCCGGACAGTGCATTGCTTATTTATGTCTGGTGATGTCTGCCAAACAGCCACATGTTGGCTGTAGCATAATCAAAGATGACCACAAAGACGATCTTCTTTAAAAGTTGACTTATTCAAGGTCAATTTGAG
Organism: Macquaria australasica; assembly: GCA_005408345.1. Classification (NCBI taxonomy): domain Eukaryota; kingdom Metazoa; phylum Chordata; class Actinopteri; order Centrarchiformes; family Percichthyidae; genus Macquaria; species Macquaria australasica. The sequence continues at coordinate 69,882 of SEMN01000427.1, read as the reverse complement.
TATACATGCTCTTCTCCAGGAATACCATGCTTCACATTCATACAGTTACACACATTCACACCTGGGAGTTTGGACACTGATGTGACAATTATCAGGCGAGAGGAGAGATACTCATTCATGCTTCCTATCCACATATTCCCAGCTTTCCCTGGGGATTCACTTTGACCACAAGCCTGTTTCCGTAACCTGCTCTGCTGCTGGCTCCATTTTCAAAGAACCAAACTGCTCACTCTGACTGCTGTAAACCTGATTTTGTGAATGGAGCTGACGTCTTTCCACTGAACGTGAGACGCATCAGCCCCCTCAGGACAAAGCAGCTTCCGAACGTAAAAGAGCCAAGAAAGGCCTACGGCCAGGGTTACTATAACGATATCTGGGCAACCAGTAACACCAGCTCCAGTGTGGATCCCTCTGGAGGATAGACAGAGACAGAGAGAAAGAAACTTGGAATCAAACTCTTGTTTGTTCAGCCTCCAAAGATAAATGAAGATGTTGATAGTATGACATGTTTGATTATATTTAGGGCTCATATTGAAATGCACAGCCTCCATGACTACATCTTTGCTCCTTAATATATGTTACTCCCTTTATCTGCAACTGTGACCGCTTTTATTCTATTTATTTGTAATGAATCATGCACAATATACGATCTAAACGTTGTCTTTTGATGTAATGTAAGACAGTTAGATCGAATGTTAGCATGCTAACACGCTTAACTAAGATGGAACATGGTAAACATTGTGGGCTACCTGCTAAAGATCAACATGCTAGCATTGTCGTTGTGAGCATGTTAGCATGCTGATGTGCGCATTCAGTTCAAAGCACAGCTGTGCAAAAGTACAGCCTCACAGAGCCGCTAGCATGGCTGCAGACTTGTTAATTTTGTCTCTCACAAATCCACCAACTTTTTGGAAGTGCTTCCTTGGTGCATATACTGTTAACACAGAGAAAATGTTGCCCTGGACTCTTGGTTTGTGCGCTTGGATCTTTGGTGCAGCTCGGGAGCTGCATTTGCAATTTAGATCACCCTGGATGCCTGCTAACGTCAGGTAGAAATGGTGTCAGAGATAAAGATCCCTGTCCAGAGCCAGGATAGCTGTCTCATACTGTACCTTTTTATTATGGGAGAGAGGAAGTAAGAGTTACAGCAACACACACAAACACACACACGCACACACACACATACAGAGAATCTGGGCATAAGGCAAAGTGAATGCGATCATCCTCAGAACAAGATTAGAGGATCCAATCAGTGGTGACATTGAGCCGGGCACCCAGTGGAATGAGACACCAGGGAGGCCTAATCATCCCCACTGCTCCGCTCTGCAAGCCAATCAAATCCCCTCCAGACGAAGCAGATGGTTGATATCATCTTCTCCCTTTTCTAGGTGAGATTATCGCCTCGGCTTCAGACCTCACGGGTGCATGTTTACTGCGACAGCGGTCCTTTCTGCCATCCGGCTGTGGGATGCTGATGCTGAGTTTCCCATGGTGTCAAGCTACCTGAGACCCAAAATGTACAGGCAGGGATGGGGTCCATGATGTCCCTGGTGTGGTGCATCCTGTGCTGTATATATGACTTTCAAAAAGCCCATAAACGGGAAGCTGACAAGGACGGGGATTTTGTAATTTCAAAATGAAATATCACCAATTGAAAAAGTTGTTGAGAAAACAAGTAAAAAGTTGGACACTTGACTGCATTTTTCTATTAAATGACATTTTGACATTCTAAAAATAACAAACCGTGATTTCTTCATTCTGCTCAGAATGCAATTTCTCCCAACAAGAAGATTATTCCTTACGTCACAACACAATTTTCTTTCCTGTCCTGAGATTACAGAGGTGGCTTATGCTTCGTTTAAGCAGGTCTGTCATAAGGAAAACGGTGCAGCAGAAGCTCTGCAGGAGATGACGTGTGACTTCTGATTAGACACCCCTCAGAGAGAGAGAGAGAGAGAGAACAGTCAAAGGTTGACATGATGGGCAATTTTCCTCCATGGGCAGTGATCAAAATCAAACACAGGTTTATGTCACACAGCATTATTATCATCAGCCTTATCAGCTTAAAGGCAATCTAATGGCTCTGCAATATACAACCAAATATGTGCCTGAAATAGCAACTATTGTAAAACAAGTGTGATATATAACCTGACACGTTTGTGCACTTTTGGAACAGCAAACACATACAGTATCTCACCTGGCATGGTGCCAAAGAAAGGGCCGGTTCTCCAATGCGGTCTAATAATTAATGCAATGTACAAGAACCACAAGTGTAATGGAAGACATCTCTCTAGTAGAGCACTGAAAACAGGGCAAGTTTTCCATGTCCACTGAGAGGAACGGGTAACAGGAGAAGAGCGGCACGCCACTTAACGATGTCCTCGCACCAGAGAGAGGGCTCAGTGTTACACCTGTGGGCTCAGGTAATCAATGTTGTGTCCTCATCTCTTGACTTTCCTCGTCGCTTACAACAACAGACGAGCAGCACGAGGACCTGGTGATTAAAAGTCAAGCTGGTGATATCAAGACAGGAAGAATTACACAGTGACAGTGAAAAAAAAAAGTATCAGTGTCAGGCCAGAATTTTAGTTTAAATCATGCTCTCGTCGTGCTGTGGCTCTGTGTGCATGTGCATGTGATGCTCTGTACTGTTTTACTTGAAAGATTACTTTGAAAAGGACACACAGCATACGACGACATCATCCCTTTCCCAGAAGCCAGGATTATTTGTCATTTAAATATTGGCAGACTTGGAAATAATCTGGACAAAAGTCAAACGCTTTGCCAAGTCTATTTCAGGAACAATGCATCATCCCATTCATGAGGGACGATTACTTTCCATCGCTAATAAAAAAAATAAAAAAAATAAAAAGAAATGTGAATGGGGCATGTTTGGTGGATATGGACAGTAATTACTCCCCAGTGGATCTTATAAGGGCTCAGGAGCAGGAACGGCTGGCTGGCTTTGTTCCTGCAAGTATATCACATGATTGGAAAGAAAGACCTTCCACTTTTCCAGCGTGGAACTTAATCCTCAACATACTGTACACCTGCCCCCGTCACTGCGACACTCTATAGTCTGCCTTAGACACACTTACCCATTCTTTTTATTTTCTTGTTGTTCCTTTCTCTAGTGCTGATATCTGTATCTCACCTGGTCAATTTAAAATCTGACTTGACTGCACTTTTGCAAAGGTATGGTAAGAGTGGCTGTATAAAAAGACAGAATCCTGCAGCTTCATGATCGGATCAGGCTTCATCACATTCAGGAGACTGGAAGAGTTTTATATATAAATTGAAGCCTCAGCGGTCTGGTGCTTTCTTCGTCCTGGTTGTTTTGCATTAACAGGCACAGACTTGCAGCGAGGCAGCCTTGATGAGAAGCATCTCTCTACACTCACTCTCACTGGGGACGAGCATGTTTCCATTAGACCAGCTGGGCACTAAAAGCATCGTCTCTCCTTCAGGAAAACAGCCCGGGTTAGGGGGGCACCGCTCTTTGCTTCTCCTGGCCCCTGCTGCCAACTTCACTCCCCACCACGAGAAACCAGGAGCCATGTGATGGCAACAAAGAAAACACTCATTTGATGACTCACTCCAGTGTCAACAGTGACAGGTGTAAAGAGGCGGGAGAAATACTGTTTAGACTTAATGTAATCTGTCCTGGGGAAGGATCCTTTCATTTGAATTTGAAGTTAGCAAACTGCAGGCAGCTAGAGCAGATCCATTACAGTATAATCGGTGGCTGAACCCCATCTCCAGAAATATGAGCATCTGTATGTTTTGGCCTCTGCAGAAGTGGTTTGATCCCCACATTAGTCTAGCTGATTGTTTTTTGGTTGTTGTTGTACTCAGCTTGAGGCTCAAAGTGTCTCAGCTGATGACTTCTTTAACGGTACATATGTGCAGAACAGAGACAAATACTGAACATGTCCGCAAGAGTCTCTTTCATGTTAAAAGACAGTTTCACATACTCCTTGCAACAAAAAGTGACTCATAATAAGTGATACTAAAGTAAGAAATTCAAGTCTGTGAGGCTACTAGCTAAATAACTGCTCACAACGACGATGCTGACATGCTGGTTAGTTTTGTGTACAATGTTTGCCATGGACATCATTTTAGTTTTAACATATAAGCATGCTAACATTTTCTAACCCTAAAAAATGCAGGTATTCTGTCTTAAAACAAAGTATTGGACAAATTAAAAGTTTGACCTTGGATGGAACTAGACCTAGTCAGGATATTGTAAGTCATTAAAATTCACACTGAGGTGGACATGTCTCTACCAAATTTCATGGCAATCCATCCAATACTTGTTGAGATATTTCAATCTGAGCTAATGGGCCACCTACCGACTGACATTCATGTCCACAGAGCCACATTACTAGCGTGGCTAAAAAAGTAAAAAGTCATGTGTGCGTTTGTGTCTATGAGCAGGCCACAGTCTTGCCGCAGGCTCCAAAAACTTACGCATCCATTCGTGTTGTTTGACTATCTTCTAGTAGTTGAAGTAGTAGTCTGAGTGGTGTGAGCAGTCTCTCTGCTCATTTGCCGGGTTGCCTACAACAACAAAACTGGTAGATCAATAGATGCATGTCAGTAATGCAGGAGGTCATCAATGGAAGCACGGAAACACATTTATGTAATCAGGCAAATGGGAGATGAAAAAAACCTTTTTCTCCTTCTTTAGATCTGACTGAAAACTAAACCCTGAGGCATAAAATAGGTGTGAATAAAGCACGTGAGCAACAAACTAAGTGACTTCCTGAATAAAATTTCATCATTGACAATATTTGACCAGATTTGGATGGTGATGGCTCTGCCTTCAGCTGTAGTTTGACAGGAGAGGGTGCCTTGCCTCGCGGCAGCTGTTCCCCTCGTTGACATCGGCCCACGGCACTTCTTCTCCAGCAGTGAATGTGGTGATATTACATTTCACCTTCTTTGGCTGTCCCGCGTTTTAAAATAGTCCAAATGTTCCGAATCATGCAGTAAACAGCACACACCCTCCTTGTTCATCCTTCAGTATCCTCTGAATGTTGAAACTGTAATCCTTCATAGCAGCAATCATACTGGCTATTACAGATATCTATTTATGGTCTCTATTAATGTTTCACACTGTATATGGTGGCTTATGTTTGTGTATTTCCCATGAGGAGTCATCACTTGACTAAACATAACTAAAGTGAGGACGGTTTTAAATGTGAAGCAGTGCAGACCTCTGCCACTCACTCACCTGCTTTGGATCTTGGGAGTCGGCTAGTTTACTGAAGCCATAAACTGGCACAATAGAGCAAACAGAGCAAACAGAGTTGAAATATGATCGTGGAGAGCTCGTCCATTCAACAGAGTTGTGTCTGTGTCAGGAGAGAGTACACAGAACGTCTCTCATATTTGCCAGTTTGATTAAATATGCTGTCATCTGCTTTTTATGAGGAGTGCTGATCACAAATATTTGCTTTAATATGGTGATGTCGGCTTATTCACACACACACACACACACACACACGCTCTTCATCAATCTGCACATATGAAACAACACGAGCGCAGACAGCTCTCCTCTCAGGCTTTGCTTTGGCAGTGTGATTTGTGATGGATGCTTGCCACCGGTGCTTCGGGGGTTTAATTACGACACGGTTTAATCCAGGGTCCACTATCAAATCTGTCCAGGTATCACCTTCAGCACAGGAGAGAAGAACTAACATCTACTGAGGGATTGTTTCAGCGCAAACCAGTGAAGTCAAGCTGCAGTATTGGATTGTAAGGGTGTAATGCTAGAGTGCTGTATTTCCAGTGAGTTCAGACTACTTTGAACTCTGTTTACAAAAGCCAGTTTGAGTTTGGGGATATCAGTCACCAAGGTTAGAAATATCTCTCAAGCAGGCGCTACTCATGATCCAAGAAGCCCTTTACTGCTACCATTCAATGCTTAATCCAGCTTTGGCCTTATATATGTGGTAGACATTCCCAAGCCACCAGCCCCTTTTTTATTTCCAAAGATCTCACTAAAATGTAATTATGTAATTGCAAATCCCGAACGAGTCCCTCTGAGACATTTTCTTTTCTGCAGATTTATTCATGGACTAGCGTCTGCTTTGTCACCCAATCCTTTGAATCCAGAGAGCACAGCACTGCCCTGAAGGCTTCTGATAGAAGGAGGGAAGTTTACGTCCAACATCGAAGAATTACACTTTAGGTTTAGCATTGCACTAAAACATGCTTATATTCAAACCTGTTTATTATGTTAACCGATTGCAGCACTTATAAGTAATCACCTAAATTACTGAGGGGACTTTTTTTGCAATAATCAAAAATTTACCAAAATGGCGAGATGGTCATAACTTCTAAACTTCTTGCAATAGAAACAAAACTCACTTTTCTCTAGATTCCCTAACAAAAAAAAAAATTGCATGGTGATGTAACATCTGGCTCGCTGAATCTAATTCCACGTTACTCTCTCCAATGACAAAAATATAATCAAAACTTCTGGTGATGATCATTGTTGAGTCAAGTTAGGCCAACTCATTTTGGGGCGCAGTATATAATTGACATAGGCCAAATCTCATGGCAACTCGCATGAAATATTTAATCCTTTTGTCCCATTTGCAGAAATGAAAGCATGGCTGCTACAGGACGGTATGCTCTGAAAAGCGTTCTGACACATTCTCTCTTGTGTAGATTGCACAATATGTGCGTGTTTGCATGTACGTGTAGAAATCAGACACTCAAGGCTTCTCAACCTGTCATGCCTTTCCGGGTCCATGTCAACACTCACTGCCCTTCCCCTCCAACCCTTTCAGAGCTAGACTCACGGTGCAATAGGAGCCCATCTACAGTACAGCATGTTGCATTAGGTGGTGCAGTGTCAGCCCAGGGCCTAAGAAGATCTGGTTCCATAAGGGCTCTTTTACCCTCCTAAGAAAAGGGACCCCAATTTAACTTTCCACCACAGGCCACCCTGTGTCGTGCCTGTAGAAGAGAAACTTATACAACATCTGCTGCTTGTAGGTCTGCCATCTAAGGGCACGATGATGGCCACGTTTTCCTTGGCAAGGAACAGAAAGAGAGAGAGAGAGGAGACAGGGATGGAGGGTTGATGAGGGATGATGTCCCCCACAACTCCCATTTGTCCATTTAAAAATCACAATGCATAATCACTATAATTGGCACATCGCAGTCATCAGGAGGATGATTGTATGGAACATTGTGCGTGCGTGTGTGTGTGTGTGTGTGTGTGTGGCGAGTTGTTGGGTGGTGTGCAAATGCTGCCACTGGATTTCCATCTCCAGGACGTAGGCAGGTCAGGAGATCGTGAGATCTGGCATAAGATTAAGAAACAAAATCAAAAATGGAAGCGCACATACATACCATGTCTTGTCTGGCAGTCCTCTGTCCATCTATGTGTCCCTTGGGGCAACAGTAAACAAGAGTTCCCAAACTTAACTTCACCGTGCAAAAAATAGGCACGAATTTAATCACTTGTTCTTGTTTGTTAGATCAGACCTGCCTGAGAAGAAAAAATAGTACAGAGCCCTGGATTGCTGTACTCGCTGCTTAAATCATGGGAGCTGCTAAAAGTCAGAAGTGTGTGACTAGAAACAGCTGTCCAGCTGGTATTGCACTGCACTCTTGGTAATAATGATTGTCTGCTGGGATTTGACTTGTGAAATTTTGATTTTTTTAACTGTTGAAAAGATGTATTACACTTTCCTCAATAATGTATTAGTACAGCAAGACTCCATGAAAAAAAAGCAGTAACACCTGCACACTTACTCCATGCCACAAAAGTTTAATAATGACGTTTCCATCCTACCTGGATCTTCGTCAGGCCAGAATGTTTGAAAATGTATACATCATGTACAAAACAACAGGCTTGACAACCTCTATGATGACGGGTGTGGTTAACCATCCAAACCGCCCAGCGTGATAAACAACCAAAAACACATTTTTACATTTGAACATAGGTGTTGTAGATTCTGATATATGGGATAATGAATCTGATGTAATGTTTATATATAAAGATATATGTTTGATATTTTGAAGTATGGCTTTTGTATTACTTTTTCTCTATACCTTTTTCTACGTACTTTATTAAATTGTTAATTTTTTTGGGATATGTACTTAAAGTATCAAAGGTGAAAGTACTCATAATGCAGAAAAATGGCCCCTGTGAATGTTATACTATTATATATTATTGTTTTATTATTACTGAGGCATTCAGGTGTAAGTAGCATTTTACTGTTTTGGCAGGTCTGTGGAGCTAATTTTAACTATTTTATATACTGTATCATATTTTGTAAACTCATATGTTTCCTAATTTGTAAAGTAACCAGTAACTATAGCTGTCAGACAATTGTAGTGCAGTAAAAAGTACCATATTTCTCTCTGAACTGCAGTGGAGTGGAAATATAAAGTAGCATAGAATGGAAAAAATTATGTAAAGGTAAAAGTTAAGGTAATGGTAAAAGTACCCTAAATTTAAGTACCTCTAACAACTTTTCTAATGTCTTGCATTTATAACATTTATTTGTTATCATGTACAAAACAAGCCACAAGTACCCAGCCATTCACCTGCTGAGTTCCTAAAAGACCCATTTGCAGTTCAGAGATGTTGTTATTCTCTTCTGCATCACAGTCCACATTGAATCGAGCCGGGACAGTAATGGAACTGGATGTTGCCTATTTTTTTTTCTCTCACACGACGATCTTTTGAGCGGCATTATGCAAGTCCTCATCAAAGGCCTTCTTTCCTAAAAAGAGTGTCTTTGGTTTGGCTGTCAAACCATTCTCTCTGCACAACGCTGCACCACTGCCTGCAGTCTACTGGCATTGAGTTTTCTCATCCTGGCATGAAGTCATCGGTCTTTGACGGACACACTCGGAGTAGAGTGGTCCGCTCAAAGTGAGCTTTTGTTAACCTCTGTTGTTAACATTCACAGCAACAAAAAAAAAAAAAAAAAAAAAAAAGCACTCAGAAAGAGCCATCAAAATGAGATTCTTCTTTCTATTCATCACACATCCTGAAGAATCACGCCAAGAAGTGTGCGTTCACTTCTGTGCACTTACATAAGGATGTTTACACAAATAGAAACTGTGATATTACTGGCAACAGGCATATGAGATATAAAAGGCAAATTAATTGTAATAATTGCGCTGTAAACCGTGAGACCTTTAACCCTCGTTAATTATAATTTGCAGAAAATTGTCTGGAACAGAACTGCAGACGATGGGATGACTCAAATTCAGGCTTATAACTGCAGAGGTTGGGGTTAAGTTACTGTGCTCATGTGCTCAGGCAAGGTGTACCATTTCCATCCCTAGCTTCAATCACACTTTGATGACATTATACCTTCTTTACAGTATCAAATGCGAGAGGACGAAAACATGGTCTTGCCGGCAGGTGTGCGAGGAGAAAAGAGAGAGTTGGAGACCGATAGAAACGTAGAAACCCAAAGACTTTGGCTTTCTTTTATCAGGTGGATCAGTCAGCTCCAGTATCTCTCGTCTTGATTAGAGTGTGCGGTTGCAGGAATAAGAGTCTTAAGTGGAACTGTTAGTGACATGGAAGTAGGAATTAAGTGGGTTTAGGAGCAGCCTGAAATGCAATTTGACCATATACAGCAAGATGCATGTAGCTACCAGAAGTCTTAAAACAAGATTAAGTTACTTAAAATAACATTAGTGCTATTCTTGTTTCTAGATAACAAAGACATGTTTGCTCACCATTGAGCCACCACGGTAACTGACTACTGGTCCAGTGACTCTAGCCATGGCAATATCAATCAGTGGGTCCACCACTTGGGCCCATACCTCATCAACTATTGGATTGCCATGAAAGTTTGTGACATTCATGTTTCCCAAGTGATGATGTCTCCGAATGACTTTGGTGGTCCCCTGGCTTTTCCTCTTAGACTAGCGCCACCATGAGGTTGATCTTTTTTGGTCTTGAGTGAAATGCTTTGCCAACTATAGGATGGTTTGCCATGAAACTTGGTACAGATATTCATGGTCCACAGAGGACTTTTCCTCCAGCGCCATATGCAGGTCAATTCTCACTTATCCACAGAAATATCTCAACATCTACTGTATGGATTGGGACAAAATTTGGTACAGACACTCAGCAGCAGGATGGTGTATGTGGGATCGAAGCAAAATAAACTACTGTGCCTGTGTTCAGTCAATTGTACAATCAATTAATTGTTGGTTTTGGTCTTTTCATGGCAGCCATATGATTTAAACTTGGACAGTGCTGTAATCGCTGCATTACCCACATGAACAGGAACTACTTATCTAATTGCTAAAAACTTGCAGCAAAGGAAAGGAAAGCTTTAAAAATGGACATACTGAACAATAAAGCCTTTATTTTTTTGTCTTTCCATAGTTCAAGTTTGTCAGTCCCACCCAATGAAAAGGTGGCAAATAGAGTGAAGGAGTAAGAGGTAGAGCAAGTGTTCCATTCTCATTGTGATCAGCGTAAAAACTCACAAAGGGAATGGCCATCCAAAGAAGGTCGACTAAAAAAAAAAAGGAAAAAAATAACTAAAAATAAAAAAAATAACAGCAGCTTCTTTGCGGTGTTGCTAGCTTTCCCTTATTATTCACAATCATAAATACTCCTAACTCACTGACTTTTGATAAAGGTTGCACTACAGTGTAAACCAGAGGGGCAATGAGTGCTAGCCATGAACAGAGGCATGGCAGTCATCATCACTATCGTCACCATCATCATCACAGTCTCTGAACACTTGGAGTGGGGAAACTGCCACATGGCAAGGGCCTCTTGCTGTGTGTCCAAGGAGAAGGGGCTCTGCATAGTATGGTCAGACAGAAGAGATAATGAATGCCCCACCATGGGCTGAAAAAGAGGCTCACGGTCCAGCACTCAAGGAGAGTACGACCTAGGGAAAAATAAATGGGGCCGTCTCCGCACGAAGGAGAGCACAGAAACCTGAGCGGTGGAGCCTGACAGCACATCAGTCCAAAATAGGTGTACGATAGTCAGCCGGCCTTGCGAGTACAAGTGTTTGTGTATGCGTGTGACACTGCATTAAAACTAACTAATACCAACCACTCTACCACTCATCAGCACTGCCAGGTTAGGACAGTGCCATGTTACATTAAAAAAGGAGATAGTATTTACATCTTCAACACATAAATTATTTCCCTAACATACTGTCTGTGTAATGCATAATAAGGTTTCTGGGGGAAAAAATAAACACAAGTGCCTCATATGAAAAGACTATGCTGACTCCAGAATTGAGAAAGGTAGACCAAGGGAGAAAATGCTGCCGAAATAAAAATCAAAACGCAGGCCAGAATGAGTCCAAAAAAAAAAAAAAAAAAAAAAACCAGAGAGAAAAGCACAATTAATGCAGTAATTCATGGTAACGATTTGCAACATGGCACACAGAAAGAGATAAAGATGTGAGCTTTATTAGGCGACCCCCGAATACTTCCAGGTAGTAACAATGGCAGCACTGAAGCTGACTCGTTAATACCCAAGAAAGAAGAAGAGTGCGGAGGGGCGACTGCATGAAGGGCCTCAGCTCGGATCAATATCGGTTCAGATACTGGACTGCTTTACATTCCTGCCTCACGCCGCCAAGAGATCTTGGAATGACTTGCAACTCCTCCGGTCCAGAATGTGACCATCTGACATTTCTTACATGTTTTGCCTCAGCTCTGGAGCCTCCCGCGGCCCGCGACAACTGCAGCCCCTGCACTGACCAATCGCCTCAGGCCAGAACCAGGTCAAACTGTTCACCTGACGGGATCTCACAAATAAGGCCCTAGTCTGGTAAAATTCACACTGGTCGACAATATACAGTATCAAAACTCTGTATAATGAGAAAACATACAAACACATATGCAAATATAGCTTTCAATACACAACAACATACACATTAACTGTTGGTTTTGCAGATGAAATTCCAAAGTATTCATACAATATGTTTAACAAAGAAATAATGGCTGGCTCTGTCCGTTCTGAAGAGAGAGTTAAAAAGGGGCAGTGGGGCAAAAACAAAAGAACAAGACAAAAAAAAAAAACCCCAAAAAAAAAACCAGCGAATCCGGTTCAGTTCATATTTTGTCATGTTGAATAATTGCGCACACACAGGAAGCTTGGAGGAGTGAATTAAACCTCTCCAGTTGGTTTTTTGACCATACAAGTTCATATTACCACCACTCTCCCACTCCAGTGCTGCTGGGCTACTGTCAGTCTTTGGGTCACCCCCCTGTTGTGTGTGGGTGCATGAGAGTCTGTCATTCCAGTGAGTTTAAAAAACAAAACAAAAAACAAAAAAGGTAGGCCATTGGTTCGTTTTGCTGAGAGGTCCCGCCTACCCTGACGGGGTGGAACCCGGAGGGAGCCCATCAGTCATCCAGGATGACCTTGACAAAACTGGCCACGTCTGTCTCTTTGGAGTCATGCAGGGTGAAAAACGGATGTTGCTGCATCAAAAAGAAGTAAAAAACACAGTTAGAAATATGTTCTTGGATGACAAACAATTATTTAAAACAATGCCTGTGTTGTTATTTACTTGTGAAATACACATCATCATAGTCTTGGTGGGTTAACTGGGTAAGCCTGGCCTCTTGTGGACAGAAGCGAGAGCCAGAGCACACTGAACATTACAGCAGGGATGTTGATGGTGGCAAAGCAGACAAAGGAGTATAACGCATAATAATATCCGTCGGTGTTCTCTGGGTAAGAGAAAAAAAAAAACAACCTACTAACCATTAATTCTGTATAAGCTGGTCTCTCATTTGGCTTCTTTCTTAAGCTGTGAACAAAGAGATAAATGCAAGAGGTGAGGAAAACCAGCAAATACCAAACTTTTAATAGATTATAACTTCACATAAAACCACATCTAAAAATAGCTAAGTGACATAAACATCATCTAAAGTCAAGTTGGAGCTCCACAGATACTGTACTCCTCTCTCAGTAAACACAGAGCAAACACTGACCCCTGCTGGGCCTCAGTGTCTCTTACAGCGAGGTGTATGAGGAGCATCACCTTGAGGACAGTTTACACGTTTGTCATCGAGTGCGGGACTCACCACTGGGAGATGAAGTCTACAAACTCTGGGGAGAAACGGTCAGTGGGCAACTGTGGAGACGGCTCGTCCACCACCTGTTTGAGCTGCTGGAACGGGGTGCCCCATGAGTCGTAGGGGAACTTCAAAATGGCCAGCTCAATCTAGGAGACAGAGAAAGGTCGATTTAACAGGGATCATACGTGTTAGAGCTAAATTTCATGACGGTATGTTATGATTTTGTTATGTTTGCAAACACTAGGTGAATGATACTGACTATCAACTGCAACTCAAACTATTTAGACAATTCAAAAATGATTTATTCTTCTGTAAAAACGTCAATAAAATATGTTTGAATTTTATGCTATTAGACATTTTACGCTTATTTCAGGGTTCAAGCACTTTTCAAACACTTTCAAGGTACCTAAACCAAAGATTTCCAGACTCCCGAAGCCTTTATCATCACATCTAAATTGTTACTATAAATGCCAACATACAGACAACATATTTGTGGTGTTTTGGTGTAGATGAAACACCAGATTATGCTGAAAATCAAGCATTTTTCAAGGAGTATATTTGAGTTCAAGCACATTCCTAACCTTGAAAACATAACGGTTAAAATTAAGCATTTTCCAAACTTTCAAGACTTTGCATGAACCCTGTTATTTGTATTTCATGAAATTTATTTGGGATGATTCAAAGTTTCACAGCTTCAAAAGTGTCAAATTCTTCCTTCATGTGAGAGCAAATAGAGATAAATAAGACATAAGAGTAGCTCCTTTCCCTCAAAGTAAAATGAATAAATATAAATTCCGTCAATCTGTGAGACTTGTTATATAATAACCGAGGACAGCATGAACTACCAATGATGAACAAAAGTACAGACAGCATGCACATTACATACAACAGGCCTATTTTATAATGCTTGTTGTATGTAATGTGCATGCTGTCTGTACTTTTGTTCGCCTGCCCGGGGAGACTGGGGATGAAATGGTGACTTGTAAATAAATAAATAAATAAATGAATGAATGAATCAATCAATGATCTAGCATCAACATGGCACAGGTACCAAAATCGTCAAAAGCCACCATGACTCAGCGTTAGTGCTGGGTTGTGTTTGGAAATATGAGTTACCTGTAATGGGATCTCCTTTGACACTGTTTAGTAAATGTGCTAATGATCAGATTTAACCACGTGCACCATCTGACAAAATATACTTTTGTTGGGAGGGCAGACTGACAGGGAGTCGTATGTTACTGGAGCATTGGAGCGGACAGAATGGAAGGAGCTCAACTTTCACTGGTGGGAAATATTTCTCTGTTTTTATTCCATGAAACGCACTTTGACACCTTGTCAAGAAAATTGCTATGTAAATAAAAGTTTATTATTTTATTATCATCATATAATAACTGTTATAATCAAATATAGTGACTAAAAGCTAACTATTAGCTATTTACATTTTAATGTTTGCCACTAGTAATATCTGAAATAAGCTCATAGTAGCATTCAATCATTTATTATCTAGAAAGCAGAACATGGTTGTGAACAACCATATTTAAACTAAATAAAAGAACAGTGAGAGTCAGTGGGCGTGAGAAGGGCCGCAATAACATGGTCTTCTGCAGCGATTTATTCATTTCCCTAAAACGTATCACAAATGGCATTAACTGCGCTCGGCGGCATTGTTCTAACTGTGAGAAGAAGAAAAGATGAGCCACGTTTGGATATCCAACTCTACTCACCATCGTGATACCAAGACTCCATATGTCCGACTTGACGCTGTAGCCTTTCTGGTTGAGGTCAGGGTTGATCCGCTCAGGCTGAAATGCAAATTATTAGCAACAGATTAAGGACCACCACTACTTTTTTTTTTTTAAATATAACTATACAAAAAAAAAAACAGAATTACAATGATAAATACAAAGTGATAAAAGCTTCTTCAATATCAGACATGAATCTCACATATTTTATAAACACCCTCAAGAATTAAAAAGGCATGTAAAGATGAGCATTGTAATTGGGCGAAGAACAAATCTGTCAGCTAAAATGTGTTTTTCGAGAGGATTTAAAATAATGTGCTAGTTTTGTGAGCCTACATTCCAGGCAAGATGTTTGAAAGCTTGCAGGTTAGGAGAGTAGAGGACTGACCACTATCAGTATGTGGCCTAGATTTCAAAATGGTTATAGAGCTCCTGGCCTGCAGATTTCTGGTTTTACTCCAACTAATGAGGGGCTCGATGACCTCAGACATTGACACTGGCAGTCCTTCAGTAAATCTCCAGAGAATCCTTTCCCTAAAATCTCAGCTAGGAGTCTCTTTCCCGGTCCCCACTTACCGCCATGTAGGGCTTGCAGCCTGCATCCATTGTTTTGGCCACAGAGTCCACCAGGTGGCCACTGATGCCAAAGTCGCACATTTTCACCTGGCCCAGAGTGTTGATCAGAACATTGGAGGGCTTCACATCTGGAGAGGGACATTGTTGGGAAGATGATGAGAGAGAACGTAGAAAACCAACAATAAGGCAAACATCGACAGGAAACTGAAAACGGTATACACTGATCTTCTGATTACCTCTGTGTATCACTGACAGGTTACTGTGCAGATGCTCTAATGCCTTGACAATCTGTGGAGCGAAGAGAGAAACTTAAGGAAAAGGTTCAATTCTCCAAGAACTATTCTCGAGAACTTGAGTTGCAGATGATATTCCACTGATTACAATGACTGTTTTAATTAATGCTTATTGTTGGGTTTGGTAATGTAATAATTTCCCTCGAGTCTCACATATTTTATAAGTAGCTGGTGAACACAGCCTCAGCCCGCAGAGCTATTTCCAAGAAGAAGAAAAAATGCCATCTGATTTTGCAATGTGAAGCATCTTTAAATCTTACTAATCAATGCAAAGTTTCTCCTTTGTTTAATCCATACACAAACAAAAATGTAAAAATGTCATGTCAAAGCACGTCATCCAGAGTGTTTCCGGCTTTATCCCTGGTTGCCTGGCAACCCTCACAGGCATGACAAGACTCCAGAAAGTCACTGCGTCCGGCTGTTGTTCACCAGCAAATAACTGCAGCACATTAACTACCCCAAAAACTGTCGTTCTTCTTATCTTGCGTATATCCTTTAATATACATGTAATATTTGTGTTTGTGTATGCACTTGATATTTTAGTGAAACTTGTAGTATAAAATATGGGACAGGACGTACTGCTACTGTGATCTTGCCCAAGATGTCCTCGGGGATTGTTTTGCCTTTCTCAATAACCTTCTTATAGAACTTATCCAGAGACGTGTCCATCAGCTCCATACAGATCCAAACATCCCCCTGAAAAAGAGATGTCACCCGAAAACAAGAAACCAGGTGATCACACGCTCGACATAACATAGACAGGTGTTCATACCAGTCAGAAATGTCTTAGTTTATTCACCTCTCTGAAGAGGGCGCCATAGAAGGTCACAGTGAAGAAGCAGTCCACTGTCCTCATGGAAATGTCCAGGTCCATCAGAAGCCTCTTCTGCTCCAGAGTGTTGACCGTGGCACGAATCCTCTGGGGACACAAACATCACAGATTGGGTTGTCAGTGTCATCAGCAGGCAAAATATAGCTTAAATCAAATGGTGTCCAGTGTCCTATAACCCGCCTCAATATAACATGTCATAGATCCGATAGATCTCATCCAAATGGTTACAAGTTGAGCTCATATGTTGAATACATCTATGATTGAGCCATGGTACTATTTTAAAAGCACGGTGCATTTACAGGGATGCCAAATCAGGTAACCTGAGCAGCAGCTTCCCAGCCTACCTTGACAGCCATGATAACACCACTGGGCACATGTTTCATCTTGTCCACCACCCCGTACGCTCCCCTCCCCAGCTCTTCAATCTGCTCCAAGTCATCGGCCTTCACCACAAAGTTCTGGACAGAGGAGGCAGATGTTAAAATGAATGTATTCATTCAGCTCAGCAAAAAAAAAAAAGAAAGAAAAAATACAGCGGCATGTTTCAGAGGAATACAGAGCCAACTTTACCTGATCTCCAATTGTGACGCAAGCTTTCGAGTCAAGATCTCGAGGGGGCCTGCGGGGAGAGTTTTAATCAGTTTTTAATGCTACAATGCTCAGTAATGGAATATTCATACTCTAAGAGAAATTGTGCATGTTTATTAGAGCAATTTACAAGATTAATTTGAAGCAAACACTGATTAAAGTCAGTGCTAAAACCAATTATAAATTCAAGTGATCCATGCAAGGACTCGCCCTCTCTGAACCCATGTAACTCTGACGCTTGTAATTAACAACTGCACCAGGCAGCGGAGCTCGAAATGGAGTGCAGACTGAGGCTGTTGTTTACGTGGAAAGCCAATGCAGTTCTCATCTAAATGTCAATTAGTGCTTCTCCAAATCTTTGGCCACTCCATCATAAGAAAGTTCTAAGTATAGCCTGACTGACACTGGGATTTTGAGGCAGATGCTGATATGAATTTAATTTAGTATTTTTAAAAAATCTTAATACTATATCGGCCAATATACTTATTTTACATAAACAAACATTTTTGATGACGATCCCATAATTCATTTCTTTGTAAGCATTGGTGGCCATGACATGTACTGAGCAGGACATTTTACAGTTGAAAGAAATAAACTTGTCAGTGCGCTCTAGTGGATAAACTATGTAATAGAGAAAGTTTCTAAAACACCTCAAACACATCTTTGGCATTTCTGTGCTGCAATTTCTTGTAACTTACTGGCCGACATATACGTCGATACAGATATATCTTTAATAAACTAATTACAATGCATTGCCGCAGCAATGTTAGCTCTCTGGCTCTAACTTTTAGACCCTCTTGGGATGCTATGGCTGCTGTCATTACCCCATTATACATTATACAGTATACAGTTAAAAAGGAGCCTTACGCTGCTGCTGCTGGTGTGGGCTGCGCAAACACTTCTTTGGCCAGCTTCAGCCCAGGGTTCTTCTTCTTCCCTTAGAGATGAGAAATAAGAAAACCATTACCATCTCAGCTCCATGATAGATGTACAGTGATCAATAAAGCTGTATTTAGCAGCAACCACAAGCTAGTATCATTAGCAGTGTTTTGTGGCAAATGGACTCTGAGTTTAGAGCAGAGGTTTGCCACAACAGAGATCCCGAGCTCTAATTCAGACCATTAAGTGTGGACTAAATGGACTAAATGCTTGTTTTCATATATCCGCATCAGCCTATTGAGGGGATTTTATTCTATTCTGGTAGTGTTTGCAAGGTTAAAATCAATTTGAAGCTGTGTCTGACACAAGCTACAGAAAATGATCTGTTATCTAAGTGGAGATTAGGTGTACTCAAAGCTGAGGCCCCGCAACAGAGAAGGTGGACTGAATGACTAACCGACATTGGTATGATGACTCAAATGGGGGGGGGGTTTCAAGGGAAAAAAGCTTTCCTTTCTGTCATGTTTTTTTACTGTTGCAATCACTACTATTAAAATCAACCATCCAAGCTTTTTTTCTGTTTTGTCTCTCTTTTTTGTTTTCTTATCTCAACTTTAGGATCTTTAACATTTTTTGTATGGGTATGGTGCAGTAAACTGCAGCTCTGGGACCTTTCTGTGTTAAATCACTGACAGCAGTCCATTCACAAACACAGTTTACCAGCAGCCTCTGGGACTTCCCACAAAGGGCTGCGAGTCCCTGCCAGAATGACACAGCTACCGGGCCTACGAGCAACAACACAGGAAAAACAACTCCACTTTTCTCGGCATGGACACTTGTGTTCAGCATGTTCGCTCTTGTTGCAAGGCCGACAGGAAAAACAGAATACTTTTCTTGACCTTTATCTGCGTGCGTGCGTGTGGGTTTGCTAGGACTTGGCCAACGATTTCGCCCACTGGGATATGATGAGAAACAGTTTAGACCTGGCTGGTTATTTCCTGTTCTTGTCCTGCTGCACACAGGCTCAGGCCGGGCTGTGTAATTATTCTACCCCAGTTCAGAGAAACTGGTCTAATGCACAAGCAAGTCACCTTCACTTTTTGAAACTTCACTTCAATAAAACTAGCAAAAGTTGGCAATGGGTTGGTTTACTTGTGTGATTTTATTTATTTATTTCATTATTACTATAGGGTTGTACTTGTGAGTCACACCACTCCAGTGTAGAGGAAGTACGATTGGGTAAAACCCCTCCTTGCTTTAGCAGATCAAGCTGGAGGGGAAGTAAAGTTTTACCAAGATTTTAGATTCTATGGCCTACCACTGAAACGTCAGACAGGTCCATTTTGTGCTGCAGCCCAAAAATAGGCCTACAGTGTCTGGACAGACTACGGCAGTCTCATGTGGTAGGGAGAGATTGAAGTGTGATTTACGCATACATGCTCAGCCAAAAATAGATTTTGCGTTTCCTCTGCGTGGGATCAAGTATGAGCACTCAAAGCCTTCCGATGACCTGACAAATAAGACAGCCTTTTGTCCGTGCAAAAAAATGAGGGTAGCATGCGAACATGGTGGTGCAGTACAAAACCATCCAACATGCCAAAGCTGTTTTTAAGCGGTTAGAAGTATCTAATAATGCTTTGCTGCTACAAGAAAACTACCAAAGTTATACTATACACATGCAGTTTATAATACTGTGCATTATAGTTTCAATTAAGTCTGACTTACTGCCAGATAAGTTTACTGTGAATTATTATTGGACTTGAAATACTAGCCCCTCTTAGGTAGCAGTGAGTGGTGTGTGTCCCTGTAGCCGGGACAGTGGGGTGGGATATGACGGACAGCCAGTCAGACTGGACACATCCGCTTAAAACACAACAACTGTCAGGGACCCTTTGGGAAATATGATGTCACTTCACTCCGCTTGCTGCTCTCTGTCCCTGTTAGGGTCATCTGAGGCCAGCTACACTCACAGCAGCTTTCTGCTGCAAGACCTGCCTGTTCCTCGAACGGAGCCCGACAGGACCCAACAGTGCCATGACATCAGCCACAGCTGCAGTCAAAGTACATCGAGGCAACATAGGAAAAGTACATGTACACACAGATACCATTTTCTCAGAAAGAATCTGAGTAAGTAAATAAGTATTTCAAAGGAAGTGGGTGATGCAGAGCGGCATTCCCAGAGCTTCCTGTCCTTGTAGTTCATATCAGTGGTATATCATGAAATTAAACATTTCTATCAATGTGTGCACTGAAACCTTGTTTAATTTACAAAAGATGGCACAAGTTGCATTCTGCATTTTTATAAAATATAAAAAGATCTCCACACTGCAGACGTTTTTCCTCACATGGGATGAGGTTTATTAACCTGAAGGATTTTTCACTTGAAGTGTTGATCATGGTATCTTTAAAAAAACAACAAAAAAAACAATATTTTTGCTGATGCTGCGTAAGATTTATTAGCGTCTGTATCAGCTACTACAGATAGTAGCAGTGAACTGGTGCGCTTTTACAGGAAATGCAGTCATTCTTAGAAAAACAAAGTAGTTCAGTGGAAAGTATCCAGAGTGCGGTAATACGTAAGAATTTCTGGATTGTGCATGGGCTCAAACTGTCAATAGCTGTGTGGCGAGTCACCATCAG
The DNA here is from genome assembly GCA_005408345.1 of Macquaria australasica. Lineage (NCBI taxonomy): Eukaryota > Metazoa > Chordata > Actinopteri > Centrarchiformes > Percichthyidae > Macquaria > Macquaria australasica. Next base: position 49,276 of record SEMN01000427.1, on the reverse strand, counting down.
GAAGCTCCAGCCTCAGAGTGGGTCCATATACAGAAAAGGATGACTCATGCACAGATAATCTTCCACACCACCCCATCGGTGCAGCTGGGGAGAACCCAACGTCCAAACATGCCTCAGCAATACCATGAACAGCACTGCAATGCACTTAGGCCCCACTCCACCCTTTTGACCAAGGAAGGCACAACTCCTTATAGTGGCCAGAAAAACAAACACTTTCACAAAGACACCTCAGGCCTGTTTTGGTGCACATAATAATTACAGCGCAGAACCTGTGTAGCAGCTATAGAGTATCTGCTTGCAGCCAGTGAACTGTCAACAAAGAGAGGCTGCAAGTCAAAACATGCCATGGTAGGCCAAAGGCTGTGATTGCCTGAGCAGCACCCAGCCAATCTACACAGCCCTCTCAAAACAGTGTGTACTCCCGACCATGGTAACGCTAGTATGGTTGTGCAACAGCACAAGCGGTTAACTTGAAATGTAAATTGACATCATCATCATCACGCTGTGTGTGTGTGTGTGTGTGTGTGTGCGTGCGTGCGTGTATGACGCAGAGCAAGGACCTTGATTTTTCCAAGGTGTGTGTTTTATTCAGCAGTGTGCAGTAATCACACAGCACAGACTCCCCGGCGGAAGCCAAGTGTGTGACAGCGCTCTCGTCCCCTGGCATCGCCGCCTCGTTTTAAAAATAAAAGGAATTTCCACCACGGGAGGAAAATAAATAAATAACTGAATAAATAAATAAATGAATAAATAAACAGCACTTTCACGGACGCGGCGCTAAAAATATGTTTGCGCTAACACACCGGCCAGTCCAAAAAGGACCCAACACAATCGATCAGTCATGAGGCAGGAGGCCGAAAAACACAAACACCTGTGGTCCCAGTGTTGTTCCCCGAAAGAGAGAAACTAATCCCTGCGCGGTGATTTCCAGCTGAGGGGCAAGTTGGTCGATAGTTACAGCTTGGCGAAAGTCCTCTATTGTCGTGAAAAACGGCGTTAGCTTATCACAACACGGGGACTTGAACGAAGCGATGCGGGTGTTTTTACCGTTTAGCGAAAGCATTAACGATAAAAAAAAAACTATCATCAAGTCCACGGCGAATACCTCCAGACACCAGCGTGTCTAGAGACTTCGCATAATGACAGAAAGCAGGAAAGACATGCAGGCTAGCTTCTTTTTTTTTACTCCTCTCATACATGCAGCTTTCCACCTGGCAAGGTTACGTTTCTCAGACGCAGCTAGCTAAATTACCTCCACGCAAACTGCACCTCGACATTTAGAATATATGCACGGTTGTTTTAAAAAAAAACAAATAAAAAAACTTACCTCCTTTAGACAGAGACATTTCCCCTTTGCTTTGATGAGGGGGAAGGGAAGCACAAAGACTTTTGCCTTTTTTCACTCCCTCCCTCCCTCCCTGCATCTAGCCTCAACACCCGCTCAGGCTTGTGCAAGAACTAGCAGCGATTAAAACTAAACGGCTCGCCTTCGTGCAATCTCGGCGCTTCAGTCACCGGCTCACACGTCCAAAGGTCGGTCAGCAGATGGATGCACAACTTTAAATAAAGTCGGCGCGGGTTGTATAGTTCGAGTTAGTTTGCTAACAAAATCTGCACTTCTAGGGTGGCCAAAGTCTGACAGCTGAAGGTTCCAACGACGTAATGACGCACTTCCTCTCTCTCGCGCTAAGCGTCATGGGATGTGTAGTTTGTGTGGTAACCAATAAAAGTATGTAACTACAGTAAGATTATACATTATTTTTGCCACCACAGACAGATTTTTTTTTTTTTTTTTTACGTTATTGTCGTTTATTAATATTTTTTTGTTTCAGGATGAAAATTACATACTGGTGTAGTTTCTTTAAAAGCTAAATAAAATGCACATGTAACAATAAATAAGAAAGAAAAAAAAATACCAAAAGGGCTGCAATTGCAGTCATCACTGTCACACTGCTAATGGGGTTGCACCTTAATTTACACATGTTGGCATGTAAACAACAAACAAGTATATAAGTGTATGTCACAGGATGCCAAGTGCCATGAACTAAAAATCTACATTTGACCGCTGAATAGTGAAATCCATAAAATTAATAGCAATAACATTTTATTTTAAAGCAAAACTTCTATAGTACCTATGCAAACAACATTATCTATCACATAGATTTAATAAATTCAAGGAACAAACTGCCAGACTATAAAATACCTGAACAAATACAGTACAGTGAAGTGTTTTTTTTTTCTTAGTATGCATGAAATACTGAAAAGCCCACCATCATTATTGTGATAATCACTGCTGAGCTGTTAAATTGTGAGTCCTTTATTGTACCAAACACCTCCTTGCTAAATAGTTGGAAGACAACAAAACGCACAAACTAGGCTACTCAGCAATGGAGATGTCACAGGCCTGACGCATAAACATCTGCTGTGATATGAGTTTACTTTGGAACATGTGAATGTGACTGTGTGGACGGAGGGTGGATAACCGATGGTGAGGCCACACCTTATTCCTGCCTTTACTTCCTGGCAACCAGGAGGGTATGGTAGAGAGGTTTTATTACAATGTGCAGATAGAGGGAGCTGTCAATTAGGTACTCTGATGCACGGCGCTGCAGGTCGGCATCCGCCAGGAAATCCCCGGCCTCCTCCGTGCTTTGGTGGAAGTTGTAGACGTGTCGAACCACCACTTTTCCTTGCTGTCTTGACATCACAATCACCGTCTTCTGGAAACTCACACCGGCAAAGTCTGGACTAGAAGTGGCTGGTGTTACAATGATGCGAGGTCGACCTCCGTCTGTGCGTGTAGGCTGCATAGCACCCAGCTCAGTATAGGTTGACCTGGCAATGAGTGGGAGCCAGCGAGGGGAGAACAGGGCGTTCCAGGTCACTCTCTTACTGGAGTCATGGCCGCTGGGCCCGAGCTGCGTCTGGAAGCTGAAACTGCGGTCATCACGGGTGGGGTTATTGATGACCCAAGGGGAACCCCAGGAGGAGGACAGGTAGTTACGTGGAGTGAAAATACTGCAGTTGACGTCAAAGTACTTGGCCAGTTGGATAGGTGAGGCAGAGTGAAATTGGAAAGCTAGATAGAGTAGATCACGGATAGACTCATAATACTTCTGAATGAGGGGGGATTGCTTCTGAAGACGGAAGAGGTGCTGAGGGGGGATCATGCCGTATCGAACAGCCCTTAGGGCACTTTCCACTGTCGCACTGACAGGCTGGTTCTGGCCAATCCAGGCCTCCAGGGCCTCGTAGAGCTCCAACTCACTTTGCAGAATGAGGTCAGAGCGCTGGAGCAAGGAGTGGAGCAGGTCTTCACTGATGGAGCCCCATTCTCCGCTCTGCAGCACAGAAGACAGGTTCCAGGACAGGTACTGCAGGCAGCTGTCCCGCAGGGCCATGTCCCCAGTTTGTAGTGCATAGTTGTACCAGCCAACCACGTGGCCTGTGGGCGACTCACTAGACAGATGTTGGGTCATGTATTGGGTCAGACCCTGTTGCAAGCCCCACACATGGTACTTGCTGGCCAGCTTGTGCAGAGAAATGGCCTGATCTAGCCGCACTGAGATGTCACCGCAGTACAGATACCTGCAAGAGGAAAAAAAAAAGCTGGAATAGTCATCTAAAGAAATAAAAAAATATATTGTTAAAAGAGAATAATGTTTCAGTAAAGTGTGCTACATTTTGAGGCTTGTTTTCTCTCCCCAGATATGAGTCACTGAATAAACCCACACTGTCAGATTTTTCCGCTGTGAGCCTCAAACAGCAGATGTAATTTTAGAATATTTCACAAGATGGAGCATCTCACTTCTCCAAAAGAGAGAGGCAAAATGGTGAGTGAAGCTCTATAACTTTATACTTGTGGAAAATACAACAGCATCTACAAGTAGCTCCACAGTTTCTTGAATGGTTGGTTCTTTAATTTGATTGAACCTGATTAACTCAGAACAAATGATTGCAACCTGAGTCACCCTCACCTGACAAACTTGTCAAAGACAGCTGCGCAGTCGGGCGTCTCCCTCAAAACCACAGCACTGTTATTGCGACTGAGCAGCAGTCCCTCGAACACGTCACTCTGCATTGTGAGAACCAGGCTGTGGGCCTGGATCACCTTCACCTCGTCCGTGTTGACGGTCTGCACCCGGAGAGTGACATCACTGCCGTTCCCCAAGGCCAGCAGGGTCTCCATACGCTGCACCAAACTCATGGAGTGATTCAGCACCGTGGCCCCATTGTCCAATGTTACCTCCTGCTTCAGGGCAGCTGTGGAACAAATAGTGCAAGATGGTGGATTAGCAGCACTTAACAGAAACACAATCACCACTATTTAAATGCAGAAGAAATTTGCCTTGCCTTACAGTATCAGCTTTTTTTCAATCACTTCTGAATTCAGATAGTACATCACATTCTTTCCTATTTTCTATTTTCATCACCATAATTTGCATCAACCTGACTCAAGATTTCACAGCAGAAGTCAGTCATTTGTTCTTCAGCTTAAATCAGATTTGACACAGCAAGAACTGGAAAAGCACTCCCTAACTCTTCAGCTAAAACCACAACTGATAATATGTGTCAGGGAGAAAGCAGACACGCACATCCCTTCTATTCTTCTGGTTTCAATTAATAGAGAAAGAGAGCAGCAGGCCAGGTGGCTGACTCAGAAAACCTCTGATACCAGGTGCTCAGAAAAGAATCCTGAGTTTGCAGCGCCATTGCAGATGGCTGCTTCTATGGGCCCTCTTGTGCGTTAGTACAAGTGGCACATACTGGAGAATCACACATGAAAGACTCAGCGTGACAAGCTACTGTTTCCATTCTGCTCTGCCACAGCCATCAGCAGTCTTGTTGGCCTATTACTGGGGGTTTAATGAGACACAGGGGGAGCACACTTGGCTCCCTGGAATGCCTCACAGTCTTCATATCTCTACCACAATCAAGCGCCCCCCACTTCAAAGTAACCTTTTTCCAATTAGCCAGCCGGCACCCTGAGCCAGCTGAGCATGGTGGAGCGTGTGGGGGTGTGTTTTGTCAAATGATTCTGGCACAGTGTAACCAATTGAAAAATCACCAAATTTATTAGAACCGGTGAAACAGTATATACTATGTGTTACATAATTTACTTTTTTTTTTTTTTACTGATTCTGTAAGAAAAAAAACATCTGAGGGATTCAGTTCAAAGTAGACAAAAACAAAGTTGTGAATAAAGAATGCTTTTCTCCTCCACTTAAGCTGAGAAGAGCTGAAAACATTTTATACACAGTCCCTAAATATAAGATTAGATGAGTCTGTGCTCAGGAGGAATTTCAAATTAAATCTAATCTGACAGTACAGGAATGTGGCCTTCAATAGCTTCGGTCAAAATCAGTCAAAGTCAGATCTTCTTTAAGGTGTAAGAAAAGCTTTCCCCGGCGCTTGTACTGTACGGTATTATTGAGCCGGCACAAAGCCAGTCAGCAAATGGACTTGCCTGTCTTTCTCTGCGCCCAGCAGACAGATAGATGAGGACAGGATGAGTAGAATAGATAAATAGCCATTCCCTGCCCTGAGGCTGAGCGCGAGCTACACATTCATGCTCTGCCCTACTACCCACTGACAGTATGGGGGATGTTGGACTAAAATAGAACAATACAGCTTCTCTTACAATCAAAAACAAAAAAAGATGTAAAAGTGATATGACTCCTTAGAAGCAAGCAATTTAAACTACTGATGCCATTTGTTATCTTACCTCCTCCAACTGTGACAGAGTGGAAGAAGATTAAGAGGAACAGGGTGCCCACATAGACCCGGGCAGGGATCCCTTGTTCACATGAGCGTACCATATCTTCTCAGTTATTCCCTGCCTCTCTTCCTTTGTCCTTTCCCCCTCTCTTCCTCACTCTGTGCCACTCTTCTCCTGACTCCTCTTCTTGCTGCTGTGCCTTTTGTCGCGTGCGCGTGCAGAAAGGTGTGTTGCCCCCCGTGTGTGCCGCCCGGCTCCCTGTCCCGCACTCTTTATGTAGGACGCTGGCCTTTCCCTGGCGCATCTCGCAACCCCACGGACTCCATTGATTGGTGGAATCTGGCAGGGGCGTTGCTATAGCGACAGCTTTGATTTTGAATTTCTCCCTTTTGGATGGTACATGGCATTGATCAGCGGCACCGGGCCAACCAAGGACTCGGCTTAATGGTTTTGGGGTTTTTAAGTTTAAAACTCAGGGGGGGGGGGTTAGGCACTATTAACAATCAATATTAACACAGTTTCATGTTTTAATGGCATTCAGAATGCAGCAAATCTCTGGACTGCAAAATTGTGTTGGTGATATCTAAGTTAAGTACAATCACTGCCATCTAATTAGTCAATTAATTACAGTAGGTTGCCACTGAGACTATCTGCCAAAAGTAATTGAGGTTCTAATATGTGTGACCAACAGCAGTCAATAAAATTTCATAAGCCAAGAGACAGTTTTTTCATCTGAGCGCAATTATTCCTCTGATGGCATGTTAATCTCACTAATGGGAAGATAATTTCATTGGTGCTGGGTCTGCTCATCAATTTAAGGCAAGCTCTGTTTATCAAATTCAACTGCCAATCAAGATTTTATGTACCTCTCCTTCACTTCCTTCCCTCCCCTTCTCTTCCCTCTTCCTCCCTTCTTCCTTCAGTGATGTATCACTTCCTCGTTTTTGACCTATAGGTTTGCACATTGATAGAGCACCATCCTCCCACTCACCTCATTAGTGGCACACAATATAGACGTGTAAGCTACTGCTCACAATGACCCTGATGAAGACCTGTGTCGGTCGCAACACGTTGGTTATTTTAAATACATATTGCCATGTAAAATAAAGGCATTTTAATTTTGCACAAACCCTACAGTGTGCATTGGATTGCTTTTGAAGGAGACTTGAATTTTACATTTTTGATTGAGGTCATATTCCGCCCATGCAATGAGCCCTTCACAAGGTGGAATAAGCCTTACAGAGACTTACATTACAAACCTTATAGAGAGGGCAGGGGGTTTAATGAATGTGTGTACAAATTCCAGCTGCATATGGAGTTCATGGTCTGCCTCTTGCAGGGAACATACTAACCTCCAAGCTATGATAATCAATACAAAATGCTGTAATGACTCAACAGCCACATGACATGAGATAATCACACACCCTAGAATAACATGCAGGAGCTGGGATACAACAGAAGTATGTTTCAACGCAAAATAGCAGCGATGACAACGATGCATAACGCCTCTGGTCACGACCTCTGGGCTCAAAGAGATGTTTACAGTGCCATTTATATGAGCTTTTATTTATCCCTCAGTCAGCATCGACATGCCAGTCAGATATGGGTCACTCAATACTGAGGTCCCAGTTAAAATCTCAAAAAGATAAGCTCAGTATGGATCTGATTTTTCTTTTTTAAATCATTGCATCTGACTAGGCCATTAGTCCAATCACAATATTTATACTAACATGCTGCAATGTGACAAATGTGTTTAAAATAGCTCCAAATCTGCCATGCCCACTACAGAGAGACAGACAGGGAGAGACATCATTTCACAGGGAATTGGGTTGTGGTGACGCCCTGAGGGCTGCCAGGCTGCAGTAAAAAACGCAGGAGAAGAGAGACGTCCTGCGAGACCCCAACCTGAGCCACTGCTATGAATAACCTGACAGGTTCTCAGAGGAGAGCGGTGCTGCTGAGGTGCCCTAATGAAGCCTGCATGCTGCAACAAACTGGACTATAGACAACACAGATGAGTCACAGGATCGTACTGTGTGTGGTAGCATCTTCTATTTGTTTTACTTTCTGGAGGTGGATACAGATGCACACAAATAAGATTCATGAGATTTATATGAATGCAATGAACTTATATGGATGCAAATAATGAGACTTGTGTTAACATATTAGTCTACCTAGTATTATAACACTATTCTATATATATTGGGCTTAGATTGGTTTACAGCTTAGTTTAGCTGTGTACTAAAACACAATTTAGGCAACTGTTAGCTACACAATGAAAGCAGAATAAACCCAAAGCCCTCTTTATCTGTGCATCTGAAAAGGGAATGCCCTTGATTAAGGTCACATTGCTTTCTCCTTTGAGATCAGCTCCTATTAAGAATCTGCTAACAGGACCACAATGGATTGATGAGCTACTGAGTTTGTGAGAGCACCCCTCGGGACGAGATCCATTGAGGGATCAATGCACCGCAGGGGGCTCCATCACGCAGAATAAACAGAACGTTTAGTACAGGCTGAATGCCAGAGTTAGCTTCAGCAAAGTGTCCTGGATGACCTTACTCCTGTGCTGAACGGGACGCACTAGCAAATCAGGTCTCCAAAATATGACACAAATGGCTTTTAATATATTTTACACTTTTTACATGTTGAATGCATAAAGTGTCCAATGAATAAAAAGAACCATAAAAGGAATAAAACACAAAACTACAAATATGTAGAAATACTGAATTTGGTCGTCTCACACTGATATTTCCAAGCATCTAATGTCTGCCGAACTGCACTACTTAGGCAGTAAATTCAGTTTAGCAATTGTATTATTAGGCCTATTTGATTTCTTTGTGACACTGTCTTTTTCCTAACTGCAAGTTTCACAACTAAATGAGGAAGACAGATGATGAGAGAAGTTTTGTGACTTTACATATTCACACAGTTTGGGCAAACAAGCAGACAGAGAGAGATCAAATAAATCAGTGTAAATAAATATCTTACACTCTGGTTTACCTTAGGAGACTAGACCCTGCTCTTATACTGTAGTCTTATATTCTTCTAATCTGACAGCAAACTGCTGTATATAATAATTTGTCACTGCTGAGTGAGAAGTGAGAAGTTAACAGTGCAAAGGAAACAACCCATGACGTTTAATCCATCTTGTTAGGCACAATAACAAAGATAGGTTTCATATTCATTACAGTATTTCAGCAAATGTCAGATGTGTAATTATTGAAAAAAAAACATTGTTCAGGAATATTTACAGAGACAATTTAAAAGCTTTAAAATCAGTGGCATCTGTCAATATTCCTATTCATCAGATGTTTGTTAAGTGGCAAGACCTACTACAGATCAGTAACAGATTTCTGTTGTGTAATCTGACTTGATTATGTAACACAGGAGTCCATCTCCCCTGTAACAATACTTTCCACCAGGTGGCTCTGCAAACTGGATCCCCTCTGGTGAGGAGAGAAAGTAGACTCAAGTATGATTAGATTTCTCAGACGCCTGTTGTTTATGTATAAAGTATTTAATTTAATTATTGAGCGTGCATTAAATGGCATACATTAGAGTTGAATTCTTAAATTGAACAACGACATGTGGGCCTTTATCCTCTGTATTACTGAAAGTAGGCCAAATCAAAAAGTAAGCTCATAAGAAATCACCTTTAAATACAAATCACAAAACCAGTGGTGGAATGAAACTAATTTACACAAGTACAAATTTGAGGTACTTTACTTGAGTATTTCCATTTTAAGCATATTTATACTTCTACACTACATCTCAGAGGCAAATATCTGACAGCTTTAGTTACTAGTTACTTCTCAGGTCACAATTTTTCATACCCATCCTGTCCAGTGAAAACCATGTTTTTCCAAATTTGGTGATTTTGAATTTGACTTTTTCTGATGAACAGAAGGATTAAGTGTTTCTTTATGGGTTGAGGCAATTCTCCTATGTCTTAAGCCAAATAAACTATTTAAAACAAACCCTTAGATTAGCTGGAACATGCATCGCCACAAAGCTAAAAAAAAAAACAGGACTGTTTTTCTGAGCTCATGAAAAGTTGACTTTTTAGAAATATGTGGTTCTCCCAGGACGGCAACGCTACAAACATTATGATGATCTTGTAGAGTATTATACATTGCTGTAGATTAAACTACCCAACAACAGTACATAAGGTAGTTAGAATTAGCTCAACCTTAAACATCTACAGCAGTAAAATGCAACATACACATTAATGCACCAGAAAATAATTATAATACAGGCTAAAAGTACAACACTGAAAAGGACCATTTTCCTGCATAGTGAGTACTTTTAGTAAATAATAATACTTACACAAAACAATACTTTTACTCAAATAAGGTTTTGAATGCAGGACTTTTATTTGTAGTGGAGTATTTTCACAGTGTGGTATTTTTACTTAAGTAAAGGATGTGAATACTTCTTCCAAAAACTGATCTAATCACTAGACCTGTGAAAGCCATTAATCATCAATCATCTAGTGTGTTTGAAATCAAAGTATCTGCGTGTCAAACAGCTCACAGCTCAGACCACGTTGCATATAGCCTTTATAGACAAGTGGAAACGTTGAGAGGTGAGTGGCCCCTTTGTTTGGATGTAAGCTGCCTGAAACACATAAGAAGGCTGGATGCTAATCTGGCAGAATATGCAAAGCTGCAAACAGCAGAGAGGCTGGATAAAAAGACTGGGTTTGAGCTGAGTCGTTACATGTAGAGAATAATAATACCATAATAATACCTGTACAGGACAACTAGTTCGATGCGACTGCCGGCGAGTCCATTATAACATGGTTCAATAGCAACAGAGAAGGTGTGGACAGATGGAGGACTCCATGATTCCGTCCGGAAAACCCTGCGGATCCATTAAGTGAACATCTGAACGCACCGAAATCGGCCAGGAGCCTGATAATACTCGAGAAAAAAACACAATATTTCGGGCAAGGCGTTTGTTTTTCTAAGGTGGGTTATCCTCACCGGACTAAATGTACCTGAGTCACCTGTTGGAGCGGTGACAACAACTGATCTCACTGCCATCAGTCCAGGTAAGACGTCCCTGACGGAAAAGTCACCACAGGCTTGTAATATTACTCTCCTAGAATTTCATTCATTGTGTTGCCGTATACTTAATGGTGTGCTGATTTAATTCATAATCATTTTAACCTGGGACATTTTAATGTGCCATTCTAAAATTGTTATGAGATGAATATTCGCCAAAATGTCAACTTTTCATGAGCTAATTACGCGTTTAGCGTTGTGACAGACACTCCAAAGGATTTTTAAAAGGTTTATTTTTCTTAAGAATTGGGGGAAGTTTTCTCAGCCTATACAGGAACACTTACTATTTCAGTTTACCTCAAGGCTTCAAAATCACCAAATTTGGAGATACCTGGTTTTCACTGGACAGTGACAATGTCCCTCGATCATTTTTAGGCTATATTGATATAGTATGTAGATTTTTGGATGCTTTTGGAGAGGAAAATATTACTAAAATGACACTGGTAAATTATTGGAATTAAAGTTGAATACAATCTTTCCTTTAAATCAAACTGTATTTGACCACCGAATGAGGTGTAGGGTGGGTAACACTCATTATGTCTCCTGTCGAAATGTTAAAATTATGTCTCTGCAGATTAGATGGCGTAGCAAGGCTAGACTGAGCTGTGATTACAACATGTTGTTGACAATTGTTGTAAATTGGATTCTTCAGAGACTCCAATGAATGTATTTCAATGGGCAGCAATTTTAGTACAACACAGAATAAGACTCCTCACAACTGAGATCAGTTTTGTTGTGAAACTGTGCTGCCACGCTGTTATAGTCTACAGATACAATCAATGCAATGTCAGTAGTTTGCTTTGCATTCCTGTTTGTAACGTTAGTATTTGCCTCCACGTTTAAATAACTGGGGTATTTTTGGTGCAGCATTTTCTAAAATCCTGCAGTGAAGCCATGGCATCGACCAGCGCTCCAAAAGGATGTGGTTCCAGTATCAGCTCCATGTACTACAACCTGTGTGACCTGACTACAGTGTGGGGGGTCGTGGTGGAGGCCGTTGCCGCTGCTGGTGTGGTGACTTCCTTTATTCTCTTCGTCATCCTCATGGCCTGCTTACCGTTTGTGACAGACAAGAAGAGAAAGGGTATGGTGGCCCTGCAGGCGGGCATTTTAATCTTTACTCTGGGACTCTTTGGACTCACTTTTGCCTTCATTGTGGGTCGGTACTCCACCAGCTGTGCTGCACGGAGGTTCCTCTTTGGAGTACTGTTCTCAGGCTGTCTAGCCTGCCTGGTGATGCATGGATTGTGGCTGGCGCTGCTGGAGCGGCGAGGCCGGGGGTTAAGGAGCTGGATGTTGTGTCTGGGGGCCCTGGGTCTGTGGCTGGTCGAGGTGATCATCAACACTGAGTGGCTCGTCATCACTGTGGTCAGGAGCCCACCCGGAGGTGTCACTGTCCCTGACCTGTCCTGCAGCATTGCTAACCAGGACTTTGTGATGGCTCTGATCTATGTGATGGTTCTGCTGCTAGCTGTGGTGCTGATGCCTGTGCCCTCACTGAGACACAAACACAAGCAGTGGCGCCGAGATGGAGCTTTCATCCTGGTCACGGGACTCTTCACCTTGGCTATCTGGGTAGCTTGGATTGTCATGTACATCTATGGGAACAGAGTGGCCGGGGATCCCAGCTGGGATGATCCTACTCTGGCTGTAGCTGTGGTGTCAAATGCCTGGGTGTTCCTCTTCCTCTACACCATCCCAGAAATCTGCTTACTGACCCAGGTGGACCCAGACCAGGAGCAGCCACATGATGGAGACCATGTTTATCCCGCCAGGAGCCTGGTTTATGACAACATCCTGAAGGAGCCCCACCAGAACGTGTACATGGAGAATAAAGCCTTCTCTATGGACGAGCCTCCAACAGGTACAGCATGACACATTATGGTCTAACATTAATCTTACAATAACAATGTCTCATTGCGCTCAACTACATTATGTATAGATGGGTGCTGAATCCTCAAAAACTAAAATCAAACTGAATCAGCAAAATCAAATTCATGCACATACGCTTTGTGCAGATGCCCTTCTTCAGTGTGCAAACTGGCAACAGGGTTACAACCAAGCTCAGGTGTGCTACTGTATATATGTTATAATGAAACGCAACAATAGGTAATGGAAGGTACCTTTAATCTGCTGTTGCCCCTAGCGCCAAAGGAAAAGATGGTGAAATAATTGGCAGATTACTAGTTCTATTTTTGACAAAACAGCAAAAAGCAGCAACGATTTTGCTGCCATTTTTAGTATCTACGAACCCACATCTTGTCAGCAAGTATAATCATGAAATACATGAGAATAACAAATTGCAGGCAAGTCAAAATGTTCACTCGAATGATTTGTCAGTATGATCATCAATGTTCATATCCCCTCAGAACTGCAGCTTTTTCTTGGTTTTCGTCAATACGGAGGATTATCTTGAACTCTGCCTTTCAGCCTCTGTTCGTCTCTTTTAGCTTCAAGTGTGATAAGTCCAGGTGCATTGACAAAAAGTCACCAGGAAATCTGGTATATGTTTCATGTTGGGCTGAAATCATGTCAGCCATGTGACACTGATCAACAGAAAAAAAAATTTTTTTTTATAATATCATCAAAGTGAAAAACAAATCTTTACAAAAAATGATCCAAAAACACAAATAATTACAGACATTTGGACTTCCAATTTTCCTCCTATTCTTTGCGAAAGGGCTCGATATCTATGAAGCTGACTGGGAACTGTGAATGAACACAAGATTAAATGGCGTCACCTGTTCAGTGTCTGAGGACGAGGGGATTTGTGTTTTTTATGGGCTCTGTGTAGGCTACTACAGTAGCTCTGCCTGTTGAATGTGTTGAACTGAGTGGCGCCTGCCATGCAAAACCTTAATGCAGGATTCCCATTACTCAATGGAAAAATGTAGCAGACTCGATAAGCTGTATCGTAACACACATATTCTCTTTCATGCTCGCCTGCCTGAGATGTCAGGCCCGCCCGACACTGAACTGCTTTTTTGTGCACATATATTAGCGCCTACTTATACGATAAAATGAAATATGTGCCATTCAGAAACCATGCCCCCCCCCTTTTTTTAGAACAAAGTCTGATCTACTTATTGAAGGTTGTGTCCTTGGCCAATATTATGAGGCAGTTACATCGGCCACTTACTTGGAAACAACAATCGCTGCATTACAGTTACTAACACTACTGCTCTTGACATTTTTCAACACAATACTAGACAATGCTGAGACAAGTATCAGGTTTATCTACTATGTTTGCAGCGCATGACCCTGGTGACAAACAGAAGCTAATTAGGAAGAGGAAAACAGTGACAGTGAAATGTTTGGTTGTCAGGTTGGTAAAATAAAATAGAAGGAAAATGCAGAGTATGACACTGTGACATGTTTAAAATAGGATATACTGCAGTGTGCATTTAAAGTTTTACAATGTCCAACTTGTGCGAAGGTGTCTGATTTTATCCTGACAGATGCAGCAAATATTGATTCACTTAACTGGTCAGTTTGAGTAAATGTCTGTTGCTACACAGACTGTTGTCCAAGTGTCCTCTTTAAACAATGGCAGGTGTCTTAAAAGTGTGTTGTTTCTGTTTTGCATAGCTGTTTTAAGGTGGAACTTGTGCAAAGACTAAATCTAAAACCAAAAAAACAAAACAAAATAATGGACTGGACAACAGCTATCACAACAAACTCTTCTCATTGTTCAGTCCTCCTCTGCCTTTTCTTTACCAGTACCCAGAAAGCCAGTGTCTCCATATGGTGCTTATAATGGTCAGCTACGAAGTTGTGTGTACCAGCCCACTGAAATAGCCCTGATTGCCAAGGGTATGACTAAGGTGAGTGTGTACACAATATTTGACAACCACAAAAAAACAAAAAACAAATCTCCTCTTCTGTCACATCTGAAATAATCACACTTCTCTGTGTGTTTCTACAGATGGATCAAGAGGTGATGATCCCTCGAGCCACAGCCACAGCTTTGCATCCAGGAAGCGGCAGCTCCCTGCCTCGCTCAGTCGAGTCCTCCTTACCTCCTTAAGGACTGTCACACGCAGGCAGTGTGAGTCGAGAGTCACCTACACACTCGGTTGTTACAACCATGACATATATCTCCACCATGGGTTTGTTCTACCCTCCGAGTTCCTAGTATCAAATGTAATGTACCCTCCTTTCTCTTCTTCAGGAAAATGCTTTAAATAACACACTGTGGTGAATCTCCAGCAATAAGCAGCAATATGACCTAGCTCCTCTCACACGCACTTCATTTGTATCTTACTTTATTTCCTCTGATGTTCGTGCACTGCTTGTCTGTTCTGTATGCACAAGGGCTGAGTGTCATGAATCAAAGATTATAAAGAAGACGCTGACAATATTGGAGATGGACCGCTTATAGAGGATAATCTATTTTCATATGGAAAGGTTGTGCCACCGCTCCTGTCATTTTAAACCTTTCCTTTATCCCTTTATGGCAACTAGTGCCCTAATCCTTTCACTGTCAACTATAAGCCAGCTTTGCTCACTTGTAGCTTCACTGATTGGACTCCCAAAAAAGTCAATAATCCAAGAAAGTGTCTTCTATGGGGAAAGCAATTACTTCTACCTACCTTCTAGCTAAGAGAAAGACCAAAAACCGTTCCGTCTCTACTTTTTACTACAAAATCTAAGTGGAACAACGTATAAAATGTTCAGGTGACAACCGATCTACTGTAGGTTGATGGTGGAGAAACATCAGACGAGGGTTAGGTACAGAGAGTCTAAAGCAAAGGCAAGGTCTATAATTTCACTGTTACATGTTTTTATTCACAAACATTGAAAGTTGTTGTGTTCTCACCAGTATAATTTCTTGTCATTAATCTCATAACTGTTTTAAAAACACACTTTGTTTAGTTGTGAAATTATGTTGTGATTCAGACTTCCTCTGAAAGCCATAGGGTAGCCATTTTGTAGTGTCTTGGATTTATAAAAATGTAATTTTATGTAAAAGGTGTGAATTCTAATTTATTAAACCTGTAAAGGTTATTTAAATCCTGTGTGGCTGTTGGTATCCTTGGACTGTAACAGGTGAACAACTTACGTGGAGGCAGAAGTGCGATAATGCAAGAGGAAGTGTCACAAGGATTACCATGTACACCACGCAGTTATTTACATATGTTGGCTTGATAAGGTTGACCTGGGGCCTCGTGCAGGGATTGGCCCTCATGTTGCGGTGTGTGGGCGTACACTGCTGAACATATTTTATGCGACACAGAGCGATATTGTGGGAATGTTGCACTACCCAAACGGTCCAAAAACCAATAATAAATCCATGTAATGCTCTTTTCTAGTTTGGATTTAGGACTGTAACAGTCTTAGAGCCACTGAGTGGATGCACGTACATTTTGAGTTTGGGGTATTACAATGAGCTATGATGGCGTATCTGATAAAAACTGCATTATCTGACAGCAGCAGCAGTAGTAGTAAAAGGCTGCCAGGAGCCTTCTCTGCATGCATGCTTGTTACATAGGAAGCTGAGTGGGCTGCATATAATCACACTGTGAGCTCCATCACACACAGTGACTGAAAGTGATTTAATTATTGAAACCATTTTAAAATGCTACTGAGGGTATATGGTTTTGAAATAAACATACTGTATATTCAAAACATTATAGTGAAGGGACAAATTAGCATGGGCAACTGCTCTGACTGATGAGTTCTTCCTTTCCTCTACAGTGAGAGGAACATATAATTTGTCTCACACACAGAGAGAGAGAGAGAGACATGCTCACACACGTACACACTTTAAGAGCTTCAGAGTGAGCTGTGGCTGCCTAGCAGCAGGATGAGTAGGCTCTCTCCCAATTACTCCCACCATCCTGTACTGTCAGCAGCCACGAGTACTGTGCTCAGAGAGGAAATTGCTCACAAACTGGAAATCAGACAGATCAGAAGTGTACAACAGAAAGAGAATGTGTACAAATGTCGAGATTTTACTCTGCGATGCCTCGTGCCTGCGTGTGGATGTAAAAACGGATGCAAAGAGCTGCAAAAAACATGCAGATAGGCAGCGCAGTCTTGACAAACAACTAGATGGTGAACACACAACAGGAAAAATTATCCAAATTTAAACAAAACAGCATTCACACATTTGAGACAATGTTGTTTTTTATTATTTACAACATGTGCCTCTTTGCGTACTGTCTAACGTCATAGACCTGGTTAGCTCGAGATTAATGGGCAACACTACAGGCTGTCCCAGAGGAGCCGTAGCTGGATTTTACCCATGCATCTCATAAAGGGGTAACTTGTAAGGTGTCACTACAGAAGAGGGATCCCACAATATAAACACATGAAACCTTGCCAAGGCCTTTATTTTTATTTTTATTTATTAGACATTAATTCCAGATCAGTGACTTGAGCTGAAATAAAAAAAAACAGCATCTTTCTCTGACAGGCAGCAACTGTAAATCCCCTGATAATATGAATAGCTGTCTTGTGCACATGGACACGGGTGGTTACATGACCAATGGTGGTTGAGCCCAGCTCAAGGGAGTCAGCACTACCAATCACAAACAGCTGTCCCCACTCAATGAATTTCCTTGTCGCTGTGACAACCCTCAGTGGACAAACACAGATGAAAAAAAAAAAAAAGCTGATCAAACAGGAATGACTGTGAACCCACAAACCAAACAGGCATTCAGTATTAATAGGTAATTCTACCTGGTGATATTATTCAGTAGATCAATCTTGCAAAAAACATTGTCAATATATTGTTTTCTTTTAGATGCTTTTGAATGTCAAAGTTGTCAAACAGAACATCTCTGAATTTGTACAGTTTGTCCCAGAGACCAATATTTAAACAAAGGCCTTGTTCATGAGAGTAAACCTTTTAAGGATTACAAAAGTAAATAGCTGTGCCAGTCTCTAATAAGGGCTCCGCATTTAAAAAGGCTGATGTGATTTATTTATCCCAGGATTCAGGCTCTCAGAGAGGTACAAAGGGAAACAAGGTATGAACAGTTTCTGCATTTCATTTCCCAATATTTTTATAAATGTCTTATAATTGAGGTCCAAAGTGAATTCTTGCCCTTGGACACGGCAGCTGAGAAAAATATCATATGATCTTCAAAGATGATCATGTCATATGTTGAAAGATCCATGACAGCTACTAAATGGACCTGGTGGTAAGATTGTTTCCAAGGTCAGGAATTAACTTCTCATGTTTTGAGCCAATATGAACGAGAAATCCTTAAAGTGCTCAGGAGGAGAAAAAAAGGGAATTTGAACAGCTACAAGTCTATGACACGTGGGCAAACCCCATCTGCTGATGAAGAGCATGTGATATGATCAAAAGCTCCAAAACAGCTGCTAAACAGACCTCATGGTGAGATATCTTTAACGTAATTCTTTTAGTTTTTATATATAAATTCTGCTAATTTCCACTCATTGAGTACAGTCTGAAATATGGTAAAAGACTGCAGCCATAAATTCACATATATTTTATGGCACAGTGCGCCACCAAAAATACATTTTTATTTAAAAAAAAAAAAAGTCAAAAATCATTCAGTCTGCATGTTCTGTCAGCTCTCCATACAAACATACGAAACCGGCTTTCTACAGGAGGACTGCCATCTAGTGGAACCACAGCAAACAATCAGAGGTTTGTCTTTGCCTTGAGATAACCTTAATGTTTTTATTGTCTACCGGCCATATCACAAGTAATGTCACAGTGGTTACCTAAACATACAAAGAAATGTAAACGTAAATACAAATAAACACCTGCCAGTGAACGTCCGACAGTCACAACAAAAGCCACCTGTCTGGATGTGTTTATTAGGGGTGATCCGTTTGTCTTCTTTATAAGACATTTAAACAGGTAGTAACAATCTGAATGTCCTGTTCATTTTTGAGCTAAATTATACTGAAAGTGACAGGTGAATGTTGATTACTACTTACCTCATACTGTGGCCTGTGGATGCAAATGTTTGCTTCTTTCCCTGACAGTTAGCTACATCGTGGTAAGCTCCCCCGCTGGCATATCAGTTCCAGAGTTACATACAGTCCGCTGATGGTTATCTGATGATCTGTGTCAGTTTCTGGACTTAACTGCGGTGCTGAAGTCGGGGACTTATAATTCTTCGACGTGAAACATCACTGAAGGTTCTTGAGTTTTTCCAGGCTGGCAGTCCTGGCCTCGTGCTGCATCTGTTTCCGTTTCTTAAGGAGACGGTAGGCCTCCACGGCTCGCTGCCTCTCCTCCTCCATGATTCTCTGTCTGGCCATGGACGGCTTGGTGGTGGAGGCCGCGGTGTGGCCCAGGAGAGAGTTGAGAAGCAGGTCCTTTGATGCCTTCTGGATGACGGACGTAGGGGAGAAGAAAACACTGTTAACCTCTTACTCAACCTTTAAGATCACAGACATGAAGTGCGATAACTGTATTGCAGGTTACCTGAGATTTGACTGGAGCTTTCTTGGGTTTGGCACTCAAAGACGGCGGGGCCATTGAAACTTCACCAAAGGGAACATGATCTACAAAACAAAAACCCGTCATATCAGTATACAAACAGGTTTTATATCTTATTCTGCTTTGACAGTTGCATCCACTGCTCCTATATACAGTATATAGTAATTCATTTTGAAGTGATTAAAACAGCATTAATGGAGGTTTTTGAGGCAGAAAAAGAATTTGTAACACTTATATCACCTTAATATTAAGTTGTCATGGCAAATGTCTTAGCAAAGAGTTGCCTATGTACAAATCCAGCAGACACAATGCATTCATTTGGAGTTGTGTTTGTGTCATGTATTCACTTGGTCTCCACCAAGCTCTGTGGTAAATATCTGGCACCTTAGCTACTAAATGCTCCTCTATGTTCACCAGCTAGCTGCTAGTTTTAACTCTCTGCCGTTTGGTGCTGTGCAGGTAGCGTCCAGTGGGTTTGTCAGAGCCGTTTTTCTGAAAACAAGGTTGGTGAGATCAGAATTGTGGGCTGGAAAACTACAACAAACTTTGTAGGTTCCTCGCTGTAAACAACCCCCTCACATTACACAGTGATGTGATCCATTAAATATAAAATATTGCAGCTTCAAATAAACTTGTCCCAAAAATAATCAGCCAATTATTCATTTGATTTTAGGGCCAGACACTAAAAATGAACAAAAATCATTAGCTACATACAGGTAAAAGCTAGTAGCAGGAGCTGCTGTAGCATTTTGTCACCTAAAACAAATAGCAAGAATTACAGGTTTCATGTCCATATAAGATTTTGAAAAAAATCTTGCTTTCCTTTCCAGCAGTATGGACTATTGCAATGGTCTCTTGTTTGACTTTCCCCGATTGACCATGAGACAATTACAGCACATTCAAAATGCTGTTGCCAAAATTTAAAAAAAAGAACCAGGAGAACTGAGCAAATCGCTGCTAAAGAAATATTTACACAGACTTCCAATTAGCTTTAGAATACATCCTTCTTCCCCTGCAAGTGTATAAATCACTGAAAGGCTTGAGGACAATATGCCTTTCTGTTAACCTTGAAGAATATAAACTGTGGGTCCCTTAGATTTTTAGGAAACAGTCAGCTAGCAGTGAAACTGCAGGGATGGAACCGACCCCCTGATGATCTTAAACGCACCTCAAATTTGGTCAGTGCATGCTTGTAGTCAATCACAGAGGGAAGAACTGGAAAAAGTGCTTTCATTACCTACAAACATCTCTTTTTCCATCTTGGCCTCTTGTCGGTCCAGCTTTTTCTGCTGTAGCCTCTGTAATCGGACTTTATCATACCTGTAGCAAGACAGCAAAGATCAAATAAATTAGACATGTAACATCCAGGAATGATGTGTTTTACTGTGGTCCGTTTTCTAGTTATTTACTGTTATCATAGTCATTTACCTGCACATTGGGTTTTACCATTTTTATGCGTAATTTTCAAAGTTAATTATTTCTACTAAACTGCTACAGTATATACAACCACACCAGGTTACATTTTTACGTCTTCTGTTTTTGTTGCGCTTGTGTCAGGCCCATGAAACATTAGCCAAAGACATTATCTACACACACAGCATACAGTTAGTACCCTGAACAGAAGGACAGGGTTGAACTGACTCAGTTGTCCCCACCCTTCACTGGCATCAGTTAAGATGATTACAAGTCAGCAAAGCGTACTCACGCCTTCTTTTTCTCAGACTTGCCCTTGTCTGCGGGCCTTTCTTGTTTGTCTGCGTCCAGCTCAGGCTTTCTCTCTACTTGGTTCTTGGTGAGGAAGAGGATGTGTTTGGTCTCATTCTCCATGCGTCGCAGGTATGCTTTCTCACTTTCCTCCTTTCCCCTCCTGAAGTGTGGGACGGGTATGTCTCCACCCTGGGGGCCCTCTGGTTTACCTTTCGGGGAGATGGCTAAAGAGACAGAAACACATTCCTCCCTGGTTGTAACCAAAGCCAAGAGAAAAGTGCAAGTGTGCATGACCAGACTGTAAAGCAGCTTGTCTACTCACCCTCTTTTAGCTTTTTGGCCCTCAAGGGTCCCGTTTTCATTCTCTCCTTGCTCTTCATTATCTCTCGGAGCCTAAAGGGGATGTCTGTGAGGTGGTCTGGCTTGGCTTTCTTGGGTTTACCATCTCGTTTTAGCTTCTTGTCACTGACGTTCAGACACATCACAGTCCAGACAGCATGTGGGGAAAATTAAGAGAAATAAACGCTAGCTTTTGAAAGACATACACATTGAATACAAGGATGATGTTGACGGGTTGAGTCTCATTGTGATGGCCCAATAGCAGCCAGCTGCTCTAGCTAGTTAGCGCTTTTCTGCTACACATTAGCTTCCTTACGTTACCTTGGACGTTGTCCGGCCCTGTCCGCTTGTTGTCCGGACTGGTTAGTTTTGTTCTTCCTATTCTTCCCCATGTTACTGCAGTTTACTTCAAAGCGTCTAAAATGATCTCAACAAAACAGTAGCACGTGTGGGGCAGCGTGTATAGCCTTTAACCTACGAACCTCAACCTCGAGCGACGTGGAGGGAGGAAGCGAGGAGCTCTCACTCTGTGGATTTTTTTTTTTCGAGTACCGTGGATGTTTCCACTTCCCCGCGAGCTCACAGAGGCCTGGAGAAAATCTATCAAAGAAACAGATCCAGTTATCATTCCACTTTTAACAATTTCAGTGTTTTTAAACCCACTAAGTGGGAACATGCTGAGGCTCTTGCACCTTGCTCCTCTACTGTCTGGTGGTTTAGCTGTTGTCTTAAGTTGCCTATGTATAATTAATTTGTAGAATAAAGTTAAATTAATCATGACACTATGTTGACGGCTACAGCATATATAAAATACGTACTTTTCAGTTTTCACACCAATTTCACAGATAAAACTGAAATTCTGATGGAATAATTTTATTCCAGAGTGATGCACTAATACGACAGACGATCTTTGCTGGAAACGCCATCCTAATTGGCTAAAATAACTGCTGCTTCTGTCTGCCACCACTAGATGGCGTCGTCAGTCAAGTTTGTTTACGCAACGCTGCACAGATGCTGAATTTGAAGTACAGATGCAGTGGAGTTTATTTGGTATTTGACCGTCCAGACAGTGTGTTATTGATAGTGACTATCAGAAGCAGTCATAACTGAAATTATGACTGCTTAAAAGAGTCAGATCATGCACCACACGCAATGGAGCTTCTTGAACACGTACAAATAAATTAAATATTAACCACAATCAACTACAAACAAATAAACAAACAAATAAAAATGAAATAGTATAGTAAATTACTATATTAATAAAGCCAAATGTGAACAGGCTTTATTGTTAGGCTAGTATTCAATTGCTCGTGGTATCATTTATTTTATTTACAAATGCATTCAGAGAGAGTAGTCTTCCACTGATGCATTTAGAGGAAATGGGCGCTGTCCAGCTTTGTTATGCAGATCAGAGGTTTAGCAAATGATCTGCGGTCTACACACCTCCTGCTTGCCACTGGAACTATCCTGAAATAGCTGGACTTCAAACCTCAAACCAAAGCTGGCCATTGATGCTATAAATCTTTTTTTATAAAACTGGTAATACCTTGTAGTTTTCATATAAGAAAAGTTTTGATTATAAAAGGGGATCTTACAAGGAGAAAGACTGAAGTCAAGATGAATCTCACTCATCTATACTCACAGCCTCACAAACTGATGAACGATCATTGCTAGCACTGAAACAAGTTCATTAATCAGTTAATTGATTGACAGAAAATTAATCAGCAACCATTTTGATAATTGATCAATTGTTTAGTTGTTTAATCAGACAAAGAAATGTACTCATGTAATTTTATTCCAGAGCATGTATCAGACATGTGACATAGTGTGCCATTCATGTTTCCAGCAGCATAAGCACTAGAGTGTGTGGAGGATTACTCAGAGAACTAAAACAACCTCATCAAAAACTCACCATTATAGGTCATAAAAGTAGAAATACTGATATCAAATGCATCATCCCCTGATCCCGACACAGGTTTTTGTGATTGTGTGCAGATCATTAGGGTGAGTTTGTGAGTCTGTGAGAGAGACAGTGAGAGTAAATAAGTGAGAGCGTGTGTCCATGCACGTGTGTGCATGTGTGTGAATGGGATAGATCACAGAGAGAAGCTGTAGTAAACCATCAGATGAACGGACCTGGTGTGTTTATGTGTGTGTGTGTGTGGGGGGGGGGGTTACCAGTGAGACATAATACAACTCAATCTGAAAGATTGCTGATGAAAGGACAATACTGCCGCTGTTCATGCTAGTATGTTTTTATATGCAGATGTTGCGTAATATTGCAGGTGGTGGGGAGATGCTGAGGATCATGGGACATATTCTGAGAAAATCCCACAGCTCCATCCCCACACTGCACGTTTCTGGAAGGTTGTGGAACTACGCACATTACTCCTGATGGACACCCCTGACACACATCCTCATTGTTATTGTAAAAGCATTAATCTCCACTGTCATGTGTCTGTTCTGCTCAGTGTGATATCCCCCAAACTGCCTGTCAGCCAATCCCTAATGAATGTACTGTTCCGTATACAATGTTAAAGACCTGTGTGTGTGTGTGTGTGTGTGTGTGTGTGTGTGTGTGTGTGTGTACAAGTGATAAGGGCCCTGCAGTTAATTGGCTGGAAGAGTCATAATCTTCTCAGAGTCTGCGGTGTGTAAGAGGGCTTCACCAAACACATCATGTAACAGCAGCCCTGATCTTTACAACATGACCAACAAAGACACACGGCAACACAGGTGGTGAGTATTAACAATAATGCTTTTGAGCTCCACACTGATTTCAGTGCACATGCGCTTTTTGGACACACTGTCACTTTCTTATATGAAATATTGTTTTATCATATGACAATTACTCTCACATGGTATTTTTCTGTACTTTCATCTTCAGATGTGATTTTTTTAATGTATTATAAGTAAAGTGCTTGCTTTTTTTTGGATTTTTTTTCAGTATTTCTTTGTATTTCTTTAAAATTTAAATATCATTTTATTGGATGTAGCCAATTTACAGGTTAAAATGTCATTGGAAATTGGGAAACATCTATGTGTCCAAGAAGAGACATACACTCAGTGGCCACTTTATTAGGTACACCTGTGCAGTCTGATGCAATGTTCTGCCATAAAATCTACTTTTATGATGCCTATAATGTTCAGTTTTATAGTCAAAGATGTGTCAATTACATTTTATATTTTAGCATAGAGGTCATATTTAGTGGTGGTGTTGTGAACTGCATTATACTGAGAGGTGTTTGTAATATTCTGTCCTCCTCATGTATGAAAATAGGGAGGACAAAAAATTAGAAACACCTCAAAATATAATGTAGTCCAGTACAACACCACCTTTAATAAACATATCATTGAATTTACACATGAGTTTACGACAATGTCAGCAAAAACTGAACATTATAAAGCTTGTAAAGGCAGAATTTATAGCAGAGCTTTTGTATTGAATTGCATTAGATAGTGCCGTGCACCTAATAAAGTGGTCACTCACTGAGTGTATTTTTGCGACAGTGTGTCCAGCAATATTTAGAATACCACATAACATAATTTATAGTTTACTTGTAGTTAAATTATGAACACAAAAGTATTTACTAAAATCGGTGCTTTGAATTTCTTTATATGGTTATACATATGGTTATATATCTCCACCTGAGTACATATATTCGTTGTAGTAATGTTGCAGTTTTGTAAAGTTTCCTTCCAAAACTCCTTTTAATCTGATTGAGTAATTAATGAGCTATTGTCAGGTTAGGACCACAAGCAACTTCAGCATGTCCTCATAGTAATCTGATTAAGGTGCTGTGAAGCTCAAAGGCATCGTGGAGGGTTAATAAGTAATGTGGGCATAAGATTACAGGAGCCTTCATTGTCTGTTCACAAGTCTGCATTTCTTCAGATAATAAGTTATTTATATATGTTTATAATCGTAATAGGACAATTCATTTCATATCAGTTTGTCTAGCATAGCATATTTGTCTTGAATGCAATGTATTTAAATTTGGCCATGATAAACACAATAATTAATATTTTCATGCATTACAGCACTTTTTTTTAATGGCACTTTGACTGTCCCATTACAGTTTAAACAACAAAAGTATGAATGTGGATGTGGCCAAACCTGAAGCGAAGTCTGGCAACAAAGCTCCCCTCAGAGCCACAGGCCCTGGATCCGGCCCACCCAAGTTCAAACAGAGGAGCAGCCGCCAGTTCAAGAGCAAGCCTCCGAAGAGGGGCGTCATTGGGTAGGCCTTTCTTGAGTAAATTTTATATCTAGAAAGTTTGCCTTTTAAAAAAATTCCCCACAATAAAGCTTGTGGTTTTCTTTCTTCCTCAGCTTCGGAGAGGAGATCCCAGGAATGGAAGGGCTCGGCACTGGTAAGCACAAGTACCACATTTAGGCCACCGCACCACCAAAAACTGCACACAAACCACACAACTTTTTCCTTTATGTTACTCTCTATTTGTTCTTTCTTTTTCAGACATCACCCTAATCTGCCCCTGGGAAGCATACAGCCATCTAGAGCTACATGAACTGGCTCAGTACGGTATCATCTGAGGCGCTTCGCTGAGAAATTATTTCCATGTCTTCTAAAGGGAAGTGATGTTCAGCAACTGGAATTTCAATTACAAACCCCAACAATCTGGATCATCAATATTGACTTTTTAAAAAATAGTTTACCACAAACTAAAGAACTAACATGTAAACAGATGTCTCCATATTATGGATTCTGTTCTTTGCCTGAGTTGTTTTATACATTAAATCTATTTTAATAAGAGTCTCAAGCTGCCGTTTTAATGTCCCACTGATGCTGAGTGTGTCCTGGTGTCACTGCCTGAGGTTGCAGTGGGAGCTGTAACATGAAGCTTGGTTACTGATAACTTCAAAGACTTTTTACAAAGAATTTCAAACATTTCTTGCTTTTGCCAAATGCTACTGTGTTTTAAACATTACATAATTTCCATTATAATGCTTTGTTTGTCCCTTTTCAAAAAAGAGCAGCATATGCGAACCACAAAATAATCAGAACAGTAAAGTAATTCAGGGTCAGTTAAACCTCAGTCTGTTCCCACTAATTTAGCATGCTATGTCCTGTGCATTATGCTAATACTTAAAGGAATAGTGGGACATTTTGGGAAGTACGCTTCTTTGCTTTTTTGTTGAGGGTTAGATGAGAAGAATCATGTCTATATGGTAAATGCAAAGCTACAGCTAGCAGCATGTTAGGGTGTATTTCCCAAAATATCGAACTATTTCGTTTTCGTCAACAGCTCATGAGGAGAATTGTGACTTAAAATAAGATTTTAAGGCTAACTTGGCTAGCTTATTTTCAAATCAACATTTTTGGAAATTTTGCCTGATTATGAGTGTCCTCAACTGATGGCCTTTTGCTGGGGTATAAAGGTACAGCATGTTGTGTTGGTTTTTACGGCACAGCGGAGGTATAATGCACATACTGTAGATTTAGATGTAGGTCTTCTTGGGCTTAGAAACTTTAAATATCTTAGATTCTTTTGATGGAATTTCTTTCTGAAGTAAAACATGGATTTTTGCCAGCCGAATAACGCACTTTGGTCTGTCACCGTGACATTTAATGTTGGAATTTGCTTCCTTAAAATGAGTAGTTGTTTTTAATTTCCGCTGGCAAAACAGATCGTCTGAGTCTTTTCAATCAAGCTGTGAAGATTTTTGTTCTTATGGTTTAGGAGGTACAGTGTGTTTACTAAAGGTGACAAACAAGGTGGAGATCCAAAATTCATTAAATATCAGCATACAATATCATTCATCACCCCATGTTATTTGTAAAGTTTATGCCACTGGATGCTTTCTAAAAGTCGCGTACTGATTAACAGAGTCAGAATCTGGACCCCCAGTACCACGATTCCAACTGTCCCTATCAGGCCCTCGTGCTGCTTGATCCAACGAGAGATTCCCCCCAGACAACCGCCCAGGAAGATCACACTCTGAGCAGTAAACTCATCCAGCCGCTGGGCTCCTAAACCACACTGAGAGTTCCACACTGTGCCGTTCTCCAAAGGGTCCACGCAGCATGTTGCAGGGACGCCACAGGCCAGCACTCCTGGAGCTGAGCAGTTGTAATACCTGAGGAAAGGGGAAAAAATCCAGTAACACTCTCAGCAGCACATTTACTTTTTCAAGGCATTCCATTACTTTTTTAAAAATAAATGTATCCAAGTTAGTCACCCTCTACTCACATGTTGATCTCCCAGTCACGGTAGTTATCTGCCCCACAGCACTGCAGATTTGACTGAATTTCATCCGTGATGAACCTCAGATCCAGATCATCCTGGTAGTGCACCATGGCAGCTAACATCCCCGACTGCAGGTAGCCTCTGATCTGATCTTGTAGACTGTAGGCCAAAATGGCGGCCAGCACCTGGGCTGTGATGAGCACCAGCACAGCGGCGGAGAACAGCTTCAGTAAGGAGCAGTTCTCTCTTAAGGCGCCCACACAGCCTGACAGGCAGAGCATAGTCAGCAGAAAGCCCAGAGTCACAAGTATCAGCATTGGGTCGGTGCCGATACTGCCGATCTTCTCCTGAGCAAACGACTCTTTGCTGATGAGGCCCCACATCCCCAGACCAAGAACCACCAGGCCCAGAACTGTGAACACCAGATTGCATAGGAACAGGAAGTATTTTAGGAAATAGTCCATCAAAGAATAACCGTAGTAGGGTTGGACACTTGCGAATACAGGGCCGTTGTTGTCCTGTCCATTGTTTGGCCCTGCTTGGTGAAATTCAGCGGTGACATGGCCAAGCTCCGCAGAATCCTCTTTTATGGAGTCTGCCTTTGGACACACAGGAACGCAACTAAATACCAGAGTTTTTGCCACATCAAACATTTTACTACACAGAGAGGTACTCAATATTCAGAAAGGAACAAAACAGAAGTTCACAAGAGACCCCTTATACCAACTTAAAGTAGCCTAACAAAACGGAAGTTCAAAAGTGACCCCTTACCTTTGGTATGAGCGGACTGGACTCATTTTGCGTAGTGTCCCTCCTCGACCACGGCAAAGTAATCCTTTTTAACAACAAATATCTCCTCATGTTGTCAACCACTGGGAGACAATGCTCCCTGTGCTTTTAGCAGGTCAGAATGACACAAGCTAAAGTGGAGCATAAGGGGAGCATTTGCTACAGTAGGAACAGAGGAGCATGTGAGCTGAGGTGGAGAAACCATGCAGTGTTCAGCCTCTGACTGCTTCCAGGCGTGGGATTTCTACATCATGTGAGAGTCACAGTGAGGGGATTACGCATATCAGAGCATGTAGGAGAGACTCACACACACACACACACACACACACACACACACACACACACACACACACACACACACACACACACACACACACACACACACACTCTCTGAGTAGAACAAGAGACTTTTGATGTGAGGTTTACTCATATAAACCTTTAACATGTAAAGATGTAATAATTTGATTGTTTGAAGTACAGCTGGTTGATGGGAATGTCATGAATTTAGTGTTTTGTCACAAACCAAAGAAAGGGAAAGTTCAAAATTTTTACCTGATGGTGGTGCTAGAGGAAATGTCAGGGGATCAAAGTACTGTGGAGACATCAATGTGCCAAATTTCATGGGAATCTATCCAAATGTTGTCAAGACATGTCACTCCAAACCATAAATGTGAACCTCGTGGTGGTGGTAGAGGACCACCAAATTCATTAGGATAAATGGGTTGTGCCAATTCATCAAGTAAATGTTGACACACTGAAAACCTTGATCTGCTGGTGGTGCTGGAGAAAAAGTCAGGGGATCACCAAAGTCATAGGATACATTGTCTCTGAACCTTGATTATCTGAATATACCAAATGTTCATGTCAGTCCATTTGACAAATGTTGATATATTTCAATAAAAGCCCAAAATTTCAACCTCATGGTGGCAGGGGGATCACTAAAGTCAGTAGGATTCATTGCCTGGGGAACATGAATGTCTAGAGATCTAACATCAGAAAAATATATTCCTAATTGTTATAATGAGAGCTATTTAGTCTAATTTTTCTCAGTTTCATGGCTCACACAGTTACGGCTGTTTTGGCAGGACAGATCATCTGGCCCTGGTATTATGGGCTGGAATTTATTTTGCCAGTTGCAGTAAGATCAATCAAAGTGTAAAGTTTCCACCAACCATCTCAACAGAGTTAAGTAAGCCCAGGCTGTTCTGGTGTATGTCCAGAGGAAATAATCCGTAAAAAACAGCAGAAAAGCTGATAATGATGATATGATATGAGAATGCACATAAAACATAAATATGCCATAATGCGTGAGGTGCATACACAGAAACCTAAAGTGATTTAACACTTCTCAGCACAGTGAGCAAATCTGCTTTGTCCATCCAAGGCTGCTGAAGGTGATCCAGGCTTGTTAATGTCACATGTCAGAGCCTCCTGCTTGGCTATCACTGTATTTTAGCAGAAACAAAAATCACCATGCAACACTCTCCCCACATAGTGTTGTTATTTCCCTACTATTCTGTTTCCCTATTCCACTATATTATATGCATGTGGAGCCACAACACTAAACAAAATCATCCCACGATCATTTCTGTTAGCTCATTTCTGATTGCTTGTCTTGTCACTGTATTTTTAAAGTATTCACCACAACTTTTAATATGCTATCATGTCTGCCCTGAATGAACATGTCTAACAGGTAACCAGAAAACTGTAATTAAAGCAGCTCTTTATTATAACGTATTGCCAGTACTGATGTTGATGTGGTTATTTGTAATAATCATACTAATAATTAGTTGTACATGATGATAATAATAATAACATTTATACTGATAATGACACTGTATTAGCTACAGATTTAATGTAGTGTTGCAGTTCCTCCTTGTGACCACTAGATGGCAGTGAACACTCATGATTTCCAATGGTAGTTTTTATTGCAGGGTTGTTTATTGGACTACAGGGGCTTTTATTGTTTAATAATAATGTGTATATTATTAACACAGATATTGTTAACAATAGGACTAACATAACAATGAATACCCGTATTGATACCTCTAAATATAATGATGTATAAATATCAGGATTATTCCCTCTGAAGAACGTGTGTTTGTAGACTACCCACAGAGAATAAATGTCTCTTGAGTTCAGTTGAGCAGCTGCTCCGGGATGTGTTTAGCCTAGCTTAGCTCATACACTGCAGCCAGCAACATAAGAAAAAAGCACCTTCTAACTGCTTCAAAATGGTTTTTGTTTACGTATGTGTTGCATTTTGTAAGTTAGCAGCTAGCCAAGTAAGCATGTCAGCCTAAACAAATGATGCATCTAAGTTTTGCTCCAGTCAGTTAGAAGATCCATCTTCTATTTAACTGTTGTCATCAGATCAGGGTTTAGCAGCTCTTTCAAAGTGTGAAACAGACTTTGATTGATTACATCCCTCCTGTCAGGCATTTTTAGAATTATTGTTAAAAGCCAAATGAGGTAAGATAACAAACTATTACAGCCTCTCTTGGTCATCTGTCTCCTTCTATAAACCCTGACAATCATGTGACTCAGTAGGAAACACGAGAATCCTTGGGGTGCACCTTCTGTTTGGCATCAAGAGCTGATATATTTCAGTTTAACCGTCCTCTTAATATTGCTCTGATAAAGTCGTTATGGAGTGATGTGCTGCTGTGAGTCAATAACAAGCAACACGTGAGAGAGCAAATGTTACGGTGAGCTAAAAAACAGACAGAGAGAGGCCTGGTTATCTCACTCTCTGGCTCTGCAGGTCAGCTGCTGTCATTTTTTCCTCTGGCTGTGCTGGACTGAGCTGCAGGGAGCTGGAAGGAGGTCAGTCTTCTGCTGCAGGCAGAGCCTGAGACCGGCTGGTGGTGGACTCCAGATGGGGCTATAAGGCTTATTAGTGCTGCCATAAATCTGTTTCCACTTTCCATATTAATGTGCATTAACAGACAAACAAGTTGTAATTTGTCACACTCATCACTGACCTTCCAGATAGCTGATAGTTTTCACACAGGTAGTTTTCACGAGTTTTGCCTTCTTGACGCTGCAGATTAATGTGTGCGGTGGTGTGTCTGTAGATGGATACAATCTTAGCAGGTCATTGTATTCACTGCTCTACAAAGACACACAGTAAGCAGTGGTGGAAAGCAACTATGTACATTTACTTGTGGTGCTTGTACTTGACTAGAATATTTCCATTTTATGCTACTTTATGCTTCTAGTTCACTGCATTTCATAGGCAAATACTCCACTAAATGTATCTGCCAGCTGTGGTTTTACTGTTTACTGTGAAGATACAGTAAAAACACATGACCAGCACATAAACTATGATGCACTGTAACAGATAAACTATCCAACATATAAAATGCAAAAAGTAAAATAGCTTTATTTTGACCAGTAACATGGAATGCTGCAAAAATAATCAGCAATTATAATCCTTTTGTATTTGTACTTTGGTAAACTTTAGAATGCATGACTTGTACTTGTAGTGGAGTATTTGTACCTGGAGGTGTTGCTCAATACTTCTTCCACTGCGTATAAGACACATACCTTCTCTCACTGCTCTGCTGCTGCTGCACATTTCCACTGATGGAGTGGAAAATAATAAGCTGGGCGAAGAATGAACTTCATTCTGTGATGATCAAAAAAAAAACCCAAAAAAACCTTAAATGTCAATTTTGAATCTAGGAAAAATGGGTTAACATCTAGGAAAGATCATTCCAGATTTACAAACCAACTAACTTACTGTGACTGGTTGCTGACAGACTGGATAATCAGTCGGGTGTCAGATAGTTTTTCTATAACAAATCTCACAAATCCCACAGTTTCCTTGTTTATAAATCTTTTAAGGGGATTCAAGAGCATTTAGTTCCCACTGTTTGAATGGAATCCAACTCATTCTGTAACGTTGTCAGCACTGAAGATGTATGGTACAGATGGCATGATGTTCATCCCACCTACAGCATGCAGTACAGAAGGTTGTCTCTATGGGTTTAAAGTTGGTGCAGATGGCAGGGACCGTTGCCCAGTCAGATTTCTTTTCAGCAGTAATGAAAACCTCACATCATAAATCAATACTGTCTGCAGACATCAGCACAGGATGCAGCAGCATTAATAGTCAAATGGAATAAGGAGCTCTGATCTGGAATAGATCAGAGCTGGAATGTCCTCGCGACAAAAGGTATTTCATTTCAGAGCTGGCAAGGAAAGGCACTCCTTTTGCCTGGTATTTAAAAATGACGAAAAATATGCTTCGGTGATATATATTTTTCTACTTCTTTTGGGTCCAGCTGCATTTGCCTGCCCCAAACTGTCCAGATTATAGATTGAAGAAATCTGTCTTAGCAATAAAAACTAAAGTCAAATGTGTTGCTTCACCCTTCATCAGCAGTGAGATTATTTCCACATAAATTATCTAGACCCATCGTGGGTGGATTAATGTCAAGCTGAGTGAACTAATGGGGAAATCAGACAGCAGTTTATTTGAGTGTGGGGTGTCAGCAGTTTAGGGGGGAGGGAATCTCTTGGGGGCTGTATATTCTTCTCATTACCACAACAACAGCTGTTTTAAAATTAATTATAAGAACTTACCAACAAAGCCAAATGACCTAAAATCTGCTGCAGCCCCCAAAGTGAGGAAAAATGGGAAATGTTCTCTAAAATATTCAATTTTATTAAATGTGTGTTTTCATTCCCTTATTTTCAGCTTCATCACCCCTGACAGTAAAAGGGACCATTGCTGGCTGGGTCTGTCGTAGCCCAGATGTTGAGCAGATTGTATTACAGTAGGCAGTAAGAATGCTATGCTGAAGCCATACGGCTACATCAAACACCTCCTCTGGATTAGAGCCCACAGGGAATGCAGTAGATGAAGCATAGATAGGGGATCATCAGGACCTCCCATTCAGGCTCTGTGGGTTATTTATAATTGTAGCAGATGCAAGTCTGCAAGACACATCGGAGAAGTGGAAAGCACGTGTGTGTGTTTGTGTGCATTGTGTTTGGGGAGCATTGCCTTTGAGTGCCATGTTATGTGTGTGTGTGTGTGTGTGTATGCATGCTGTAAAGGAACAGAGTGTGTCACAGCCCTGCATCACCAAAGTGGGTGGGAGCAGGTGGGGGAATGGCTCCGGGAAATTGGGGAGGCAGTTATAAGAGAGTGCTGCCCAGGTCATGTTTTCTCAGTGTGTCACTGTCGAAGGATCGTACCGCGGAGTGTGCTCTGCTGCTGTGACCTGGAAAGACCCCTGGCATTACTTCACAGAAAGGTATAGTACAACCCGACGGTAATCCATATGCTATATGCTGTCTTAAATTTAAAGAATTTGGTTAATCAATTCACAATTCTAACTTTGTCACCAGGTAAAAGAGGTTTTCTTCAAGTGAAAGTGTATAAAGCATGTGTGCTTACTTACTAAAGTTTTTCCTGGCATCACTTTCCTGTACACTTGTTTCCCAGCAGCACCCACATCTTATATTTCTGTTTTTGTTAGTCAGGAAGATGAGGATGAAGGGGGTTCTGGTTCTGCTCTGCATGGTCCTAACATGCAGAGCTCAGAAATGGAAACAGGAAACCTCACGATGGGACCCTAAAGGTCAGGGACAATGTGTTGTAACTCTCGATTTTCCACAATCTGTAAATGATTATCAAACAGGTTTCATTTCAAAGGCACTTCAGTCAAGACTTTGTGTGTACAGTTGAGGGTAAATACTGGGATAAATACTCCTAATATAAATTCATGTCTTCAGCAGAACACACCAACGGCAAGACTTGTTCCAACCTGACCCAGGTACTGGACAACTGGAAATTTGCTATTGTAACCCAAGTGAAAGACCTGCTCATCAATGACCACGCCTCTGTCCTACCTGAATACAACAGGTGGGTCACACTGGCTTCTGACTGGGCCGACTGTAAATTGCAGTGACGGGAGACGAAGAAGCAAGAACAAGAAGAGAAAACAGAAAGTAGAAATGTTGAGTAAGCGAGAGGTGAAATGTGAGAGAACAACAACAGTGAGTGACGTCAGTGAACATTTTATTGTTCCTTACAGTCAAAGAAAATTAGGAATTATGTAACTCCCGTTGCTCTGCACATGACCACTGACCTGTCAGAGCCAGTAATGTGATCCGTGATTGCTCTGGTCCACGCTAGGCCGACTCTGCTTTGTAAATGACCTCACTATGGAGACTATGCCAAAATAGTACGGGAAATGTTTCAGCCTTGTGTTCTGATGAATTGAGTGTTTCTGGCAGAGATTGCTGCTATTCACTGACCCTTTCATTTGGAGATTAGACCATGATACCAACAGCTAAGTTTAATGTGAACATTCCTGAGTAACCATTTCAGGTGGACAGCAGGCTGAGCGTCCTTTCTTAAATATGGGCCAAAAATCTGCTATCTTTATACTTTCATGTGTTTTTAAGGGACTTCCTTTATGCCTGTTGTGTCTGTCTGCTGATGTTTCCTGCAGATGATGGGGCTGTTCCTGTTTAACAGCATGTCGTGACTTTCAAGTTTATGTTGCCAATTTGACTTGGTTCTCCTCTTGGTTATGTTTTGCCAATAAACAATGTTTCTATTTTAATGTGAGCTTGTGGAACATTACAATGCCAAAGCTCTTTGACTGGTCATTTGAATACTGACATACTTTACTCATTTGTACTTTCCCACATGTCTCTTCATGTGACCAGGATCCAGCCTCTGTCGGACGCTCTGAGAGACCTCTACACCCAGTTCAACGCTCTAAAAGACGAGCTGGGGAGGCTCACCACAAAGTTTGACAGCGTGGAGGCTTTTGTGGACGACCTCAAGGATGGCAGATTCACTCGGCCTCAGCGGCCCGTGCAGAGGATTCCCCCCAGCGTTGGTCTGAGGTCTCCGCTGCGAGCACAGATGAGGGCTCCTGACAGGGGGATTATCAAGGGGCCAACACTGATCAGAGCGAGGAGGAGAGGGCCACAGAGACCTTAGACCTGTTGTCTCCTGGCTTTTGTCTTGTATCAATGCTGATGTATCAAACAAGACTTGATGTGTTTATATATTTTTCAGAAGAAGATGATTAGTTTATATAATTTTATTGATGAGTGTGATGTGAGAATAGTTCACACAAATAAGACTGAGTTAGTGATGCATGGTGTAGAAAAGATGATTTGTATTTATCTTCACCTTTCTGTACTAAGTCACTTTCAACCACAAGGTGGCAGCATTTATCAAATGATATTGTCTGTCATTCTGCTGCTCTATGTGTATTAATAGCTGGACATAAAGGCTGAAAAGGTAATCCAGAATTGTGATATAATAAAGTACATAGATCCTTTTATTCACATTAATTAACATTGTATATTTGAGTTTTTTACCCAAATAATTATTAATAATAGACTTATATTAACTTATATTATACTTATATTAATCAACATTTGGAACATTGTAAATGGAATACACTTCGCATTTTTCAATCTTTCAACTATACACACACACACACACACACACACACACACCTGTGGTGTTAAGGACACTTCGACATGTGTACAGGAGGAGCCGGGGATCGAACCACCAATCCTGTGATTAATGATATATGACGTACATAGGAATTTTTAAATACACTTTTTTCATTTTATATTATTTTGCAATGCATCTGTAACAAATTGGTTTACATAAAGTACAGCTTTATGCCTATCATTTTTTTCCTGTCTGTAATATCCCGATTAGCCTACCTATTATAGTAGAATTTCAAAGCGAACCACAGCATAACCAAGACTGAAGAAAACCCTGTTTCTGACATCTTGGTGAATTTTGGAGAGCAAAAACAATTCACCTGTTCATCGTTTCCTTGTTCCTCTCTGCCAAAACCAAAATAAATAAATAAATAAGCAGTTTTGACAATATTGTAACACTGTACTCCAAGTTCAGGCAATTTCTAAAACATTTTCAATTGTATGTTATTTGGTACAGCTGCAAGATTCACTCAATACAATGAAAACTGAAATGTAGTTAATAAGAGGTAACAAACTATCATGATGGGTTGATAAAATGAAAGCCGGTGCTTTTACCCTGGAGGTCAAAGTAACAAAGGCATGACAATGAACCAGACATTGGTACATTGTACAAATAAAAGATTTTGCCTACACTGACAATAATGGAGACAGAAAATACTTTTCGATTAACAGAAGATAAGAGACCAACAAATTTGACAAGCCATGCAGATTGAACCAAAGCTCCTCCTCCTGTCAGTCACTCTCAGTTTCAGTGTTGTATAAAATTGCTCCTCCAGCACCTCCTCTCCTCATCCTCCAAACCCTCCAATCTGTCAGCAGTAAGCTCACTTTCCAAGTTACAAGGCCATTCTCAGCACACACTGACAACATGCTGGGGACCCTCTGCACTCTCATCACTGCTCTAACATGTAAGGAGGCTGACTTACTGCAGCTTTGACCTCATGTTGGATTCATCAGTCTGT
This sequence comes from Macquaria australasica, assembly GCA_005408345.1. NCBI lineage: Eukaryota > Metazoa > Chordata > Actinopteri > Centrarchiformes > Percichthyidae > Macquaria > Macquaria australasica. The sequence continues at coordinate 12,559 of SEMN01000427.1, read as the reverse complement.
GTGTTTCTCTTGACTCCATGTCATCTTGTTGTTTCCAGGTGTGAGTGGTGTGACGGTGGTGACACAGAAGCCTGTTGTGACGGTGAGGAAAGGAGAGACAGCCACCATGGACTGTAACCTGGGGACTGTTACTTACAGTGCTGCTTGCTGGTATAAACAGATTCCTGGAGGAGTTCCTCAGTTTGTGCTGGTTTACTATCATGGGTGGTGGTCTGTAACTTAAGGCTCCGGTTTCTCCTCTTCGAAACACACATCTAATTATCAAAGTAAATCAGAATATCGTTTGATCATCAACAATGTGGAGGAGGGAGACTCAGCAGTCTATTACTGTCAAACATGGGACGGCTCTGTTGCTGTATCACAGTGATTTACACTGTGACAAAAACCTCCTCACTAAACACTTCTGCTTTTTGAGACTCTGACACTTGTCAACTGACAAAAGAGCCATCAAACAAGCTCAGTGACAAACACCTCCTCACAAACACTTGAGAGACTCCAACACATCTCAACAAAGTATGAAGCAGCTGGGCATTGATCTCTGTACATTCAACATAAACTTACACATCTACATGATCTTATACACATTTATCGACTCAGCTTACTGGTATCAATATTCTTGAGATTAATAAAAAAAAAGCAGCTGGTGACACCATGTGTGTATTGGAGGAGAAACATTGCTTTCTTCACTCCCCCATAGACCAACAGTGCAGTTAGCAGTAACCAGAACAGCTTTAAAAGATGAACCAGAGATTCCAAATAGGAAGAAAACAAGGAAAAATAATTTAATTAAGAAGAGATTTTCTCACAGCCTATGTGGTGCAAGATTGCAGATTCTGGCAGAGACTCTTGTGTCTTGCGACAGAAGGAGGAGGTTTAAGTCGTGGAAAGTGGGATGAAAAAATTGAATTCATGGCCTATGACATTTTCTCTGCGCTAAAAAAGATGCTGTTCTCTCTCGCCGCTGAACAAAAAGCGTTTGTGACTCATTCAAAGAAAGAAAAATTCAAAACAAGTTTGTATTGATTTGTACTCACGACAGTTAAATCAATGCTTTAACTGCAATATTTTTACACCAAATTCTTTTGCAATTTTAATGTTTCTCACATTTATTATAAAAAAAACAAAGATGGTATACATATTTCTAGATTGTTCCTACTGTCTCCCTTTCAATTTTTATCTTGTTACTAAAATTTGCATACACAAGAAAAGGTATTAATGCAAATGTAAAAAATGACATTGTTTTTGTTATTAAACTTGATAAATATGTCTCTATGTACTTTTACTTGCTTGCAGTAGTTAAGACGTTAAAAGAATCAGATGAAATGAGCAAATGAAAGTGAGTTTTCATCCTCCGTCAGTGAAGCATCACCTCTCTACTCCTCCCTCTCTTCCTTCCCAGGATGCACCTGCAGGCCTCCTCTCCTTATTTATAGCTCCATGTAAATGAAGAGGTCAAGTGTCAGCTCTCTGTAAAATCAGAGGGAACTGTCTCTGACTGGAAACACACTGATGTTTAATTACTGTCATTTGATCAATCAGAGACAGTTTACCTCTAATATGTGTGAAATATGTTCATGTGTTCAGAGCCAAAGCTTATATCCAGTTATAGACGTTGTCAAAATGTCGAAAACTTGTAAATCAGATATGAAAATAGAAGATAAGAGACCAACAAATGTGACAAACCATGCAGATTGAACCAAAGCTCCTCCTCCTGTCAGTCACTCTCAGTTTCAGTGTTGTATTAAATTGCTACTCCAGCACCTCCTCTCCTCATCCTCCAAACCCTCCAATCTGTCAGCAGTAAGCTCACTTTCCAAGTTACAAGGCCATTCTCAGCACACACTGTCAACATGCTGGGGACCCTCTGCACTCTCATCACTGCTCTAACATGTAAGGAGGCTGACTTACTGCAGCTTTGACCTCATGTTGGATTCATCAGTCTGTGTGTTTCTCTTGACTCCATGTCATCTTGTTGTTTCCAGGTGTGAGTGGTGTGACGGTGGTGACACAGAAGCCTGTTGTGACGGTGAGGAAAGGAGAGACAGCCACCATGGACTGTAACCTGGGGACTGTTACTGGCAGTGCTGCTCGCTGGTATAAACAGATTCCTGGAGGAGTTCCTCAGTTTGTATTATATTTTCATCACAGCTCGAGCTCTCCAACATATGGCTCTGGATTCTCCTCTCCAAAGTTCACATCTACTCATCAGTCAACATCAGATTATCGTTTGATCATCAACAATGTGGAGGAGGGAGACTCAGCAGTCTATTACTGTAAAACATGGGACAGCTCTGTTAATGAGTGGGTATCACAGTGATTTACACTGTGACAAAAACCTCCTCACAGACACTTCTGCTTTTTGAGTCTCTGACACACCTGGACTGAGTGTGAAGTCATGAACCAAAGCTCTTTGTAACTTCCCTATGTTTACATTGAAAAATACATAATTTTTTCAAACTCCCAAATCTTCTTAATGCATTCTCATGATTTCTTGCAGTAGATGTGAAGATAATATTAATAATCCTCTGCCCCAGTTTTGTCTGCTCCCCGTATGGATGAGCCTTTTCAGTTGCAAGTGGATGCTAGCAAGTTGGGTGCTGGGGCTGTTCTGTTGCAGGCTGGGGAGGATGGTGTTGACCATCCAGTCCGTTTTTTTTTTTTTTGAAGTTCAACTCTTAACAGTTGAACTACTCGATTGTGGAAAAAGAGGCATTGGCTTTGGTTTGGGCTCTGCAACATTTTGAGGTTTATGTGGGGGCTGGTGTTAAACCTCTTGTTCTGTATACCGATCACCCTCTCACATTTCTCCACTCGCTGCAGAATCCAAACCAACGCCTTATGAGGTGGTGTCTATTCCTTCAGCCATTCAACGTAGACATCTGCCATATCAAGGGTGCGGAAAATGTCTTGGCTCGTGCGCTGTCTAGAGCACCTGAGAGTGGGGCGTGCCTAAGTTTATAAAAGCCTGCTATCCCAGGCCACTCTCTCTCTCACTTGGACACCTTCCACTTCCCTCTGGTCTCAGCAGCCCTTTAGGTTGCTTTGGCTTGCACTTTTATACAACACTCTACATACACTACACTCATCCATACATGCTTTGCACCACTGATGTTTTATACCTCCTCACCCCACAGCAGTTTTGGTTAAATGGCTAAATGAACCGAGTTGGCATTGAACAGTTTTGTGTTGTGGACTCCCACTTTTCTTACAAGCTTGAGCCAAGTTGGTAACAATTAAATATTAATCTAGTTGCATTTTTCCTTCTTCAGGAACAGGTCCAAAGATCATCAGGCAACCAACAGTTACAAACACTAAAAGTTATATCATGTGAAGCTAAAACACAATGAATGAAAATGCTACATTCACCTGAAAACATGTTGTATAGATTTAGTGATTCATGATGTGTTTCCAATAAATTAAACACAGGAGTCGGAGCATGCTGCTTCAGTGAGAGCAAGTTACTGGAGATGTGATAAAACAGAGACGAGAGATAAACAGTTACATAAACTCTACACCCTGTTTATTATATAACACTGTTTACACATACTGTGATATACAACTGGAAGAAAACATGAACCTTAGAACAGATGAAATTATATCTGCACTCTCATCACTGCTCTAACATGTAAGATATTCTTCTGATTCCTTTTATAGCCCATATTTTCACTCAGAAACCTTTCACTCATGTATCTTTCTGTGTGTGTTGACAGATGTTGATGCAGTGATCGTGCTGACCCAGACGCCTGCTGTCCACACAGTTTCTACAGGACAAGAGGTTGTTCTCAAATGCAACATTGAGAGATATGATGGAAATTATGTCAGTTGGCATAAACAGGTTCCTGGTGAAGCTCCTCAATATGTTCTGGCATTTCACCATGAGTACAGTTCACTCGACTTTGGATCAGGATTCTCCTCAGACCGATTCAACTCTAAATCCACATCAAACATAGATTATCAGTTCATCATTAAGCGGGCAGAGGCAGGAGACTCTGCTCAGTATTTCTGTCAGACATGGGACGACTCTGCTTCTGCAGATGTATCACAGTGATTCACACTGTGAAAAAAACCTCAATGAGAGACTCACTACAGCTTTTATCAATTCTGAGAGCATTTTCATAATTGTTAATCTCAGTTTGATGATGATATTTGGACTTTAAGAAAACCATGAAAACAACATGATGCAACAGAAGATCCAGAGTCAGTCCTCAAGTCCAGCAGTGTTTTGGAATATAAGCAGACTGATGAAGGGAATGAGATGCTGACAGTGAAAGTTGGTCTCAACAGGATGTTTCAGTTCCACTCCCCTCATTAGTGAGAGTCAGGAGGTTTTTGTACAGCCATGTGTACAAACTGAATCACTGTGGTATTCGGACAAGGCACCAAGCTGATTGTGACAAGTAAGTACTTTTTAACTGATCATAAAACAAGAAAGATTTTCTGTTTCTGATTCATATTAAGAGAAAATAATCAACTTATATGTTGCTAATTGTTTAAAATATTTAACACGTTGTTCAGTGAGTAATAGATTGATTTTTTTTACATCTGCTTTGATATCACACTGTCTCTGCAGACAATTGAAAGATTTGCAAATGATCACAATATTTTACATAATTTCTAGAAACATTCAAGCAAAGTTTCTTAATGGCTGAATTATTTTCAACTGTTGGGCAAATTTTACAAGATTGTGCTTATTTATTTTGACAACTTATGACTGGTTTTAATATTGCAAAACCCTATGTTAAATAACCTGTCAAGAATATTTTACATTGTGATATCAATTCTACATTACTGTGCTTGTAATGTTCATTTACTTCTTTTCTATTCTTTTGAATTTTTCTAAATTATATATTGGCTGACTTTTTTTCTATTTAAATAGAAACCACTAGAGCAAAGTTACTACCTTTATTTCTCAAAGTGACTGAAATGATTATACTTGAATTCAAATACCATTTTGTAAGACACAGAAGGTGACTTCATGGATGTTTTAATCATCAATGTCTTTGTCATTATATTTTAAGTTTGTGATTTGTAGGTTTTATTAAACAAAATCAACTCTGCTCATATTTTAGGTGATGATTTAAAATGTTTTACTTCAACGTATTTGTTATATTGTCAACACAACAAATTTAGGAATCTGTTACTGTGATGCTTTGTATTAATGACTTCACTTCTAGTTATTTGATGAATGTCCTTCATGTATTTTCAGGCTCCAGCCTCCCTCCTCCTGTCCTGACAGTCTTCCCTCCGTCCAGTGCTGAGCTCCAGTCCAACAAAGCCACTCTGGTCTGTCTGTCCAGTCAGTCTGTGCCTTTTGCAGATGTGACCTGGTTGGCTGGTGGGAGTCCAGTGAGCAGTGGGATCTCTACCAGCACCGCTGTTCAGCAACCAGACCAGACTTTCCAAATCAGCAGCTATCTGGCCATCCAGACGTCAGACTGGAACCTGGATAAGGTTTACACATGTAAAGTGTCTTTGGGCTCCCAGCCTTCAGAGAAAAACATCAACAAGTCAGACTGTCCCACTGGAGAATAGTAGAGGAGCAGAATGACCATTTCAAATCTGCTTCTTTACTGTTTGTGCTGTTTGCTCATTACAAGGTTTACATGTTAGAAAAGACGTGTCTGCATGCTTGTAATAAATGTTGTGACAGTTAGGTGGAGGTGTTGTATCAGCTTTGCAATTGCTGCATTTTTCAAGACTCATTCAATAAAAATAAAAAACAAACTGTGAACAAAAAAGTGCTTGTGTTTATTTGTCCTCATGAAAACATTATTTACAATAAAAATCTTCTTTTGTTACGTTCACTAGATTTTGTTTTTCTCCTGATGTTCATCTCACTGATAATTACAGTTAATCCAGGACACATAGATAACAGACATATTTCTGTTTAATTCTTACTTGAATATGTATATTTAAATTCAGAAAGCTACATTGTTATTAGGTGTTAATTTGGAATAAAAACACAACAGAGAGATTAATATTACTTTGCCTGGTTTTAGTTACTTGCAGTAGTTAAGACGTTAGAAAAATCAGATAAAATGAGCAAATGAAACTGAGTTTTCATCCTCCGTCAGTGAAGCATCACCTCTCTACTCCTCCCTCTCTTCCTTCCCAGGATGCACCTGCAGGCCTCCTCTCCTTATTTATAGCTCCATGTAAATGAAGAGGTCAAGTGTCAGCTCTCTGTAAAATCAGAGGGAACTGTCTCTGACTGGAAACACACTGATGTTTAATTACTGTCATTTGATCAATTAGAGACAGTTTATCTCTAATATGTGTGAATTATTTTCATGTGTGCCGAGCCAGTAATAGATGTTGTCAAAATGTCGAAAACCTGTAAATCAGATATGAAAATAGAAGATACTAGACCAGCAAATGTGACAAACCATGCAGATTGAACCAAAGCTCCTCCTCCTGTCAGTCACTCTCAGTTTCAGTGTTGTATAAAATTGCTCCTCCAGCACCTCCTCTCCTCATCCTCCAAACCCTCCAATCTGTCAGCAGTAAGCTCACTTTCCAAGTTACAAGGCCATTCTCAGCACACACTGACAACATGCTGGGGACCCTCTGCACTCTCATCACTGCTCTAACATGTAAGGAGGCTGACTTAATGCAACTTTGACCTCATGTTGGATTCATCAGTCTGTGTGTTTCTCTTGACTCCATGTCATCTTGTTGTTTCCAGGTGTGAGTGGTGTGACGGTGGTGACACAGAAGCCTGTTGTGACGGTGAGGAAAGGAGAGACAGCCACCATGGACTGTAACCTGGGGACTGTTACTGGCAGTGCTGCTCGCTGGTATAAACAGATTCCTGGAGGAGTTCCTCAGTATGTACTGAGGTTTTATCACAGCTGGAGCTCTGTAGAATATGGCTCTGGTTTCTCCTCTCCAAAGTTCACATCTACTCATCAGTCAACATCAGATTATCGTTTGATCATCAACAACGTGGAGGAGGGAGACTCAGCAGTCTATTACTGTCAAACATGGGACACCTCTGCTAAAGAGTACGCATCACAGTGATTTACACTGTGACAAAAACCTCCTCACTAACACTTCTGCTTTTTGAGACTCTGACACTTGTCAGTTGACAAAAGAGCCATCAAACAAGCTCAGTGTAACAAGACACTATGTACAATAAAAACTATATGTTAAATTGCACGTTTCACACACTTAATGAACTAAAACAAAGAATAAGCACCAGTACACCAGCTTTGTGCATAATATCTGACTTTGACATAGAAAACAGGCTTTAAATGCTACTGTGTCTTTCCACTTAACATGTTTTAGACATAGAGAGTTTGCACAAGCTGTTCTGAAAACCAAAATGTGATAAATATTTTTGAGGTAGGTAGTGATGATTGTTACACTTCCAGATGATGTAAATCTGACAGTAATCTAACTACATTAATCAAGTTTCATAGGCAGACCTCAAGCCAAACAGTTCATTAATGTGCAGCTAAAACACAAGCAAATAAAAATAACCTGCCTACAGGTCATGTAGATACAGACATTTGTTATGAGTATTTAACAGTATTATTCAGAACCATCTGGATTAATAGCAAACATGTTTACCTGCTGAGAGGAATATTTATGAGAATAAAAACACTGAGATGAGAAGTACATAACATAATATAACATAATAAAAACTCCGTGAGATTGTTATAACACAATCTTAAGAGCCAATGACAATATATTCATCCTGCGGTCTATATGATTATTTACCACATAACATAAAAAGATAAACAAACGAATCTGATATAACCATTGGAGTAGATAAGACATGTAAAAATCATCAACGGCTATCAAATACGTTTTTCGGATACGTTTTTATGAGCAATAGAAGTTATCAAAACAAATAAATTATTTAATGTGGAACTGCATGCGCAATATTAATGGTAACAGTGTTGAAACTCCTCCTCCTCCTCTTCTCCTCTCCTCAGTGTCTTTATAAGCTTCAGTCTCTCTTCTCCTCACGCTCCAACCCTGCTCACCTCTCAGCTGGACAGTAAGGGACGTTTACACCACACACTGACAACATGCTGGGGACCCTCTGCACTCTCATCACTGCTCTAACATGTAAGATATTCTTCTGGTTCCTTTTATAGCCCATATTTTCACTCAGAAACCTTTCACTCATATATCTTTCTGTGTGTGTTGACAGATGTTGATGCAGTGATCGTGCTGACCCAGACGCCTGCTGTCCACACAGTTTCTACAGGACAAGAGGTTGTTCTCAAATGCAACATTGAAAGAGATGATGATGCTTCTGTCAGTTGGTATAAACAGGTTCCTGGTGAAGCTCCTCAGTATGTTTTGAGATTTTACCATTCACACAGTTCACCCAGCTTTGGATCAGGATTCTCCTCAGGCCGATTCAACTCTAAATCCTCATCAAACATAGATTACCAGTTCATCATTAAGCGGGCAGAGGCAGGAGACTCTGCTCAGTATTTCTGTCACACATGGGACAACTCTGCTAAGGAGCATGTATCACAGTGATTTACACTGTGACAAAAACCTCCTCAATAAATATTTCTGCTTTTTGAGTCTCTAACACACTAATGCTCTCTAAAACTACTCTACATGAGACTTTAAAATTATTACAAACCAGTTTCCTCAATTTATTCTTAAAAGATCAGTATCATATAAAAGTATCTCATCACTGAACATGAAGAAATAATAAAATTCAATGTTTGTTGTTTTCTGCTTTTCATTTTGTTTCTTTCATTTGCACTCGACAGTGAAAAAACACCAATGATAAATAAAGATATGCATATGTTACACATGCAAGAATGATGCGAAGCTCACTCTGGTGCGACACACTTAATTTCTGTTGAAAATATGGAAATACAGTGCAGGTCAGAAGCGCTTTCTGTTGTGTGTATACTGGAACTCACTCATCACGTACTGACGGCTACTACTACTCTACTGGCGTTTACTTTCTACTTAGTGCCTTATTCTTCTACACCATAAGCAAATATAACTAATAATAATAAACATTTAAATGCCATTGACAACTCATACAAAATGCCATAAACACACATTACTATCAATACTCATCTGAACTCTCTTTTCACAGACAGGTAAGCAATAGACAACTTGTGTTTACATGAAAACACAGGTAAGTATTTAACACTGTTTTAGTACATGACTTGTCTTGTCACCACTTTTAAACCTGTTTGAATTATACTTACATGAATTAACATCATCTAACTTAACAGTATTCTGTACCAAAAACATCGGTCGCTGTAATTCTCTTTCCCAGTGTACTTGCAGGAATTACAATAAAAGCATAAACAGTGAATATTGTGTGAACTCTTATTTTGAAAACCTCATGCCTTCAAACACCATTTTTAACCCAATGACTGTGACGGGATATTAAAGGAATAACATGGGCTGTAACATTAACATGCTAGCAGCGATTAGCATTAGCATATAACCGTTAGCTCTCCTTTCTGCTTGACACACACTACTAAACTACGCTGCTATAAACGTTCCCACAATTTAGCCGTATTTTACACAGTCTATCACCGAACATCAATCTCTACAACTGATAACTGTTCATTCAAACTATCTTTAGCTCATGCAGAAAGGTACCGGACTGTCTTTTAGTTTAGCTTGATGCGATTCAGGGAGAATGTCCAAAAGGGGGTTCTCTGTCATAATCCTCTGAATCTGATACTGTACAATTTATAAAGACAACACAGATAGCAATCTTACCTAGCAATTGCAAGCATCTTTCATCGATGCATTGCTTTGGTCTGGCTTTACTCTTCACCGATTGGTTACAAAAACTCAGGATTTACTGGCTATGTAAAACAGGAGGAAGGGCTCATTACCATACAGGAAAACGGCGTAAATAACGTGCATCTTGGACAAGTTGTAATGCGCGTAAAAAGCGGTGTTTAATGTACCTCACTAGAGCACCATAAAACATTAGAAAAATCAAATAAAATGAGCAAATGAAACTGAGTTTTCATCCTCCGTCAGTGAAGCATCACCTCTCTACTCCTCCCTCTTTTCTTCCCAGGATGCACCTGCAGGCCTCCTCTCCTTATTTATAGCTCCATGTAAATGAAGAGGTCAAGTGTCAGCTCTCTGTAAAATCAGAGGGAACTGTCTCTGACTGGAAACACACTGATGTTTAATTACTGTCATTTGATCAATTAGAGACAGTTTACCTCTAATATCTGTGAATTATGTTCATGTGTGCCGAGCCAGTAATAGACGTTGTCAAAATGTCGAAAACTTGTAAATCAGATATGAAAATAGAAGATAAGAGACCAACAAATGTGACAAACCATGCAGATTGAACCAAAGCTCCTCCTCCTGTCAGTCACTCTCAGTTTCAGTGTTGTATTAAATTGCTCCTCCAGCACCTCCTCTCCTCATCCTCCAAACCCTCCAATCTGTCAGCAGTAAGCTCACTTTCCAAGTTACAAGGCCATTCTCATCACACACTGACAACATGCTGGGGACCCTCTGCACTCTCATCACTGCTCTAACATGTAAGGAGGCTGACTTACTGCAGCTTTGACCTCATGTTGGATTCATCAGTCTGTGTGTTTCTCTTGACTCCATGTCATCTTGTTGTTTCCAGGTGTGAGTGGTGTGACGGTGGTGACACAGAAGCCTGTTGTGACGGTGAGGAAAGGAGAGACAGCCACCATGGACTGTAACCTGGGGACTGTTACTGGCAGTGGTGCTCGCTGGTATAAACAGATTCCTGGAGGAGTTCCTCAGTATGTACTGAGGTTTTATCACAGCTGGAGCTCTGTAAAGTATGGCTCTGGATTCTCCTCTCCCAAGTTCACATCTACTCATCAGTCAACATCAGATTATCGTTTGATCATCAACAATGTGGAGGAGGGAGACTCAGCAGTCTATTACTGTCAAACATGGGACAGCTCTGCTAAAGAGCACGTATCACAGTGATTGACACTGTGACAAAAACCTCCTCACTAACTCCACTCACTTCTGCTTTCTGAAGTCTGTTATAAAATTATAAAAGTAATACTCAAACCGGAAAAAAAGTCCAAATGTTTATACTGTAGAATGTTTATGCTGCATAAACCACTTCTCTGATGTACAACAGCATCTCATAATCACCACAGTGTTGCTAAAATTTTATGTTACTTCTAGCAGAACTTTCATTTAGTTGACTTGTGCACATAATTTAACATCCATTTTGTATCCCATAATTCAACTGCACCATTTGATTATTGATCACTTAGATTTTTATCTTTCAGGTTTAACACTATATTAAATTTATGATTTTCTCTGTGTTCAAGAAGAAGTTTAAAAATGATTGAACTCAAAGTGCTTTTCAGACAGTCAAACCAAACACTTCTTAAAGCCCTTTTAACTGCAAACATTTCTGTGGTCTATCAATGATAACTGACTGACTTATTTAAATAATTTCTGTTTAGTGTAACGTGAGATATTTAACAGCAACAACTGATGTCAAGGTGATCATCCCGTCTGCTTCTTCTGATGACTGATGATCATGTTGGCATTTATTTTTATGAATACGTGATGTGACTATGGAGACAAAACATCTTGTATTGACATTATACATTTCACATCATTGGAACTGATTATTGTTGAATATGAAGAGGCTACTATAACTTAACATATTCAATCTGACACCAGATATCTTCTATATGTTCATGAACTACAACAGTAAAAGTTTTGTTATGAAATGACTTGCACATGTGATGTGAAACCCACAACCATGATGTTACGTCCCCTTTGGAAACTAGGGGTGGACGGAGACGACAACACGACAATCAAGGAGTGTCAGAGTCAGAGTAGAGGTGAAACAGGAAAGCTAGTTTAATGCCAGGTTTTCTCATAACAAATGCTTAACATGTGGGGGAGGACGGGACACAATGGTTGCACCAAATTAACTGAAATCAATGTAACAAAACCAGGCCTGGCTATATCCTAACTTTGAAAAAGAACAACAAACAAAAGGCCTAGCTGGCTTGACTAAAGAAAAAGTTAATTCACCAAATAACAGCACAAAGGTGGCACCAACCACTAGCCTAGTGTCTGTAAAAGAAATATACTACGTGTTCAGTGTAAAGGGTACCCCCAACTTACCTAGTCCTCTAACCTCCCACCACAGACCTTTCTCTAGTAATTTCACAAGGTCTCTCACAATAAGGAAACTCCTCCTCCTCCTCAGTGTCTTTATAAGCTTCAGTCTCTCTTCTCCTCACGCTCCAACCCTGCTCACCTCTCAGCTGGACAGTAAGGGACGTTTACACCACACACTGACAACATGCTGGGGACCCTCTGCACTCTCATCACTGCTCTAACATGTAAGATATTCTTCTGGTTCCTTTTATCGCCCATATTTTCACTCAGAAACCTTTCACTCATGTATCTTTCTCTGTGTGTTGACAGATGTTGATGCAGTGATCGTGCTGACCCAGACGCCTGCTGTCCACACAGTTTCTACAGGACAAGAGGTTGTTCTCAAATGCAACATTGAGAGAGATGATAGATATTATATCAGATGGTATAAACAGGTTCCTGGTGAAGCTCCTCAGTA